>KK120460.1:104677-166260 GCA_000611955.2 Stegodyphus mimosarum
TGAGTTTCAATTTTTTCGTAGGTTTTAGGCTTTGACATAGCTGATCTACTACTCCATTCAACTAGCGGCTTGCGCAGCGATGCACCCTCGAAAAATTATCATAAAAAAGAAAATAAATATAATGATTGAGTGTCATTTTATAAAAATATTTTATATTTCTAATAAAAATTCACATTTTATTTAAATCGAACAGATTAAAATGTAGAAATATATTCTTAAAAAATGAGTTTATTGCTTTTAAATCCCTTAGTTTGTTATGCAAAATCCCTTAGTTTGTAATGCAGCAAGACAGACTGAATGTGAAAGTTAAATATATTATGCTTCACTGAATGGCAACAAAGTGGAGCGGGGAAAATAAAAGTATTATATTTCTGACAGTGGTAACATATGGTTTTTAAAAAGTAGAGCTTTTTGATAAAAACTGAAAGATTAGTATCGTACATTTTGAATGGCAATAGTCTTGGGCGTTTGCGAAAAAATTGTCTTATTCGAACACTTTTGCTGCGGCTCGCTTTCAGATCGTTGAACGTATTAATTAAAAATTAATTTAATTCGTACAAAAATTGAAATAAATGTAAAACAAATCCGAAGTACCAAATTCTGGCTTCGTGGTGCACATGCTTGGTGGAAAACTACATGTGTTCAAAATTTGATGCCTCTAGATGTCGCCTTTTTCCCACAATGCGAGGAACACGCAAACAAACTTTCATTTATACAAACAGTTCTTTATCATTTAACAGGACAGAAGCGATGACTCCAACTATACTACTCAAAACCCTAAACTTTACAGCCATTTATTTCATTTCCTTGAGAAAAGAGAGGAAAAAAATTATTAATTTCCTCCACGGAAAGTTATAATTCTACGTTATACTAAGTGGGCGGACATAACATGAACGTAGTTCACTTACGTTTTTATCTTCATTACTTTAAAAATTAAATTCGCGAAGAGGAACTTTTTTATTTTTAGACGGTTTTAATAGGGAGTCTGACATGCGATCAATGCTACTCCATTCATTCTAACATAACATCTTTGAAAGAGTAAATATCTGCCAAAATTAAAGACCCTGACCTCAAGGTAAACGACTATCAGTGACTACAAAATGGTTTGAGCAAGTTTAAAAAGACTGATACCCTGAAACTTTCGAATTTATAACTAAAAATGTTATTATTATATGTTATTAACGAAGAATATTAATAGCACATTATAGTGATGTATTAACCGCCTCTGTGTTAACTGAGGTACAAGAGAATACATTTTAGTAAATTTTTGTTTATCTTGATTATAGATACTATCTCATTTTTTGAAACCGTCTCAATTTTAAGCCGATTAGCCCTATTTGAACTTCCTTGTATGAAGTAAAAGAAGTACTGTAATCATGAAAAATTCCAGGTATCAATATTTCAACGAAAATATCCATTTGACCACCACCGAATCCACTTGAATGCAATTTAACGATGTTTTTGCTTGACATCTCTACGCAGGGACAGAACGTATGTATGTATGTATCTCAAGAATGTGCAGCCTTAGAACGTTGAAATTTTGTATATAGGACTGCTATAACATGTAGATGTGCACTCCTATTTTGGTTACCATCGGTCACACGAAAAGTATATAAATATAAATATATATACCCACTATGTTACCCGGCTCCGTGAGCTCACTTTTTTTCCTTCTTATACGAGGCGTATTCGGAAACTAAGTACCTTTTAGAAAAAAAAAAAAAAATAGTAAAACAATTTTTTCGAAACCAATTTTATTTTTACATGAAAATACATGTCTTAAACTATTTTTCAACATCGTTTCCGCCAATGATCAAACACTTGTTTGTCATAGCGGGTGACCAGTTTTTGTATACCATCGTCAAAGAAACTTCCCGCCAGTTTCGATAACCACGACTCCACAGCATTTTTCGTGTCATCGTCAGATCCAAAGCGCTGGCCACCGAGCTCGCGCTTCATGTGCAGAAACAAGTGATAGTCGGACGGCGCCAAGTCCGGGCTGTACGGCGGGTGATCGAAATGCTCCAATGAAACTGTCGAATTAACGATTGACTGACACCGGCAGTATGGGCCCGAGCATTATCATGGAGCAACACAATTCCTTTACTGAGCATTCCTCTTCGTTTGTTTTGAATGGCACGCCATAGTTTTGTTAAAGTCTCACAATATCGTGCCGCATTAATGGTTTCACGTCTGGGAAGAAATTCAGTAACCAAAACGCCTTTCCTATCCCAGAAGACAGTGCACATGACTTTTTGTGATGACATTGTCACTTTGAATTTTTGTTTTTTCGGAGAATGAGTGTGTCTCCACTCCATCGATTGTTGTTTCGATTCTGGTGTGAAATGACACACCCAAGTTTCATCACCTTGGTTTAAAAAGTTTTCTCCCTGATGTTAAATAGAGAGAAATAATCTTTTAAACCTTAGGGGTTTTTACTACTTTTAACTCTTTAAAATTTTAACTCATACTCACTCCCTCTAGGTGCCGGACAAACTAAACTTAAAATAAACCCTACTAAGATGAACTTGTTAGAAAATAGAGGAAGGAACTAATTGGTTGATCTGACTCATAATAATATTAAGTATAACCTTTCTTAAAGCAGTTAATTCACACATAGCAAGACAAAGCAAATTCTTCTTAATAAACTTAACCTGAAAAGGAAGCTGGAATAAATCTTCTCTGGAACTCGGTAAAACTAAATACTAAATCTCAACCAAGCATTTCTATAATTACGGCACGAATCTCACAATCAGCGGGAGAACTAATTGTCTTAAACATTTTGAATGTGCACAGCAAACTGAAAACACAACATGGAGCAATCAATATGGCGACAATTGAAAGTCAGTGAACAAGAAAGACTAGTGCTCATGCGCGGGACGCCTACCACAGCGCTGCGACGGTGCTAGAATGAAACGGTACTTAGTTTCCGAATACGCTACGTATGTTGGTAAGCTGCGCATTTTTTGCTTTAAAAATGATTGAATTATGTTGTTCTTATCTTCCGGTTAAGGTTTTTATGCCTTTAGTTAACTTGCATGGTATAGTTGCAGAATTATCAACAGTTTAAAAGTTGTTTAATTGCGGCTAAGCCTAATTTTTTTTGCCACACCAGCCATATTTGTTTACATTTGAAACTTAGCAGAATAATGGGTTTGTTTCCAATCTAGAGAAACTAAGCTTCGCAACAACAAAGATAACGCCTTCTTTTATCACTGCGAATTAAATCATGCTTATTCCATTCTGGAATTTATTCGAGGAAATAAATGTTCAAGATTTACTTCGTAATTTTTAATATCGATATTTTGAGATTTTATGTATTTTTGCCTTGTCGCGAAGTGAGAACTAAATTAATTGAATGAGGAATACTGAATCATCTGTGAAAAACTGTTTCTTTTTTGTTTGTTTAATTTCTTTTATACATAATTTTAGATTTATTATAGTATTTAAAAAGAACGTGTGGCAACGATTAGATAATTCTCCAGATAATATAATGTTTGTGCATTCTAAGTTATAAAATGAATGAGATGTATTAAGCGCCAGAGTGTCGCTGTGGTAAACAAATATAGTGAATTTTAAAGTGTGTATTTATTCTATTGTGGTTTATGCGATATCGTCGAAGTAAATTTAGTTCAATCCAATAAGTTTAAATGAAACGCAAGAAAAAATGCCTTTAATTTGATATTTCGTACAAGGAAGTCATGTGATATACACATCAGATTTTTTATTTGAAAACAGTAAACAGTTACAAATCTTGAATTGTCAAATTGAGACGAGTCAGATTTGGGAATTTGCCAAGAAGGATATATTAAAGAGTTGCAGCAAGACTGAAGACAGTCGCGAGAACTGGCAATGCATCAAGTAATAATGAAACATGGGGCAAAAAATTTAAAGATTCATTTGCAGATGTTTATAAATTTTACATCTACTTGCTAAAAATTATTTAATTTTTCTTACTTAGTTTGATATCATAAATTATAAATTTAATACTAATCAACGTTAAAAGCAAACAAAAATTTTAATTTCCATATTCCACAGATTTAAAACACTTCCCGAATGAATGGTGAAAGAATCTCCACTAGATTAACTCCGCGTAAAGATTCATACTCATGAATGTTAATTATACATAAGTAACAGACATATTTAATATATCCTTCTTGAAATGTAAACAATCATAAACAAAGAAGAAAAATTTTCTGCTAGAAAATTTCGGATACAACTCATAAAATAAAAGAATGAAGAATAACTTCAGCCTAACATAAAACTCTAAATTAAAGCTCTGCTTTAATTTATAGAGAAACATTTTAAGCTTAGAATAAATTATATCGCTTTATATCATGAACATTTTGCACTGAATAAATGCTTAATTTGTAGAAGACAAATATCGCTTTTAGTGTTGCTCTGTTAACATCATTTCTTTTAATATTTCTGCATTTTATTTGCTCTCTTAGATTAATTGATGAAAGAGAAATATGCCGCTTTTAGCTTTAAAATTAAACAAAGTCTACCTAAATATGACTTTATAAAAAAACATCCAGTGCATTTTGAAGGACTGAAAAAGATTCCACATGTTCAGTCTTTCAGTGGGAGAGTAGCTAACAAATATCATTAAACATCGGTAGTACTTCCGGAGTTAGGTTATAGGTATTTTTCCCGCCTTCTTCGTATGCCTTCTTAGTGTAGTGGTTAGCACGCTCGGCGCGTATTCGAGAGGTCCGTGGTTCGAGTCCCGGCGAGGGAATTGCTACATTTGTCTCTTCTCCTGCTTCAAAAATACCTAATGTCTCTACAATTAGCGCCCGGACTAAAAAAGGTGGTGGATGATTATTCTCCACCACCGGGATTTGGCGATTGGGTCCCCTAATCTCCAGTCGCCCTTTAAAAGGGTAAGTATATAAGGTATTTCTCCCACCTTCTTCGCATGCCTTCGCGGTGTAGTGGTCAGCACGCTCGGCGCGTATTCGAGATGTCAGTGGTTCGAGTACCTGCGCGGTCATTGCGTATTTTTCATCTCTTGCGCTTCTAAATACCCTAATGACGCTACAAGGTTTCCGATTAACGATACACTTTTCTGGAATTTTCGTGCTTTTCCTTGGGTGTGATATGAATAGAAGCCACTATAAGTAGCTTACCGAGAAACATCATAAATTTGACTTTTTTCCGATTGTATTAAAAAAATTAAATCTTAATTTTAATATTCCAAAAACTAACTTTAGCAAAATTATATTGTAGCACTTGCACAGAGATTTTAAATTTTAAAAGTAAAGATGTGTAAACTCTGATTTTACAATTATTCAAACGTATAATTCATTCTGTAAATTACCAAAATTTCTAAAAAGCAAATTATGCTTACAGTAACTATATATTTATCTTCATGTTTGCAAACAATCCACTGGATTTTCAGGCATTACGTATATTACAAGGCTTTTTGAGTACTTTCGAGAGAAGTAAGTTTTTTTTATTAATATTTCCTATATAATATAAGACATTATATTTATATTATGCTTAAATATTTTTCATGAACTAAACAATTGTTATACATATTTCAAACTATTTATGATTTATAAAAGGTTTCATAATTTTATTTCCCAAAATTTAAAATTTTATTGCATTCAATATAACTAGTGAAGAATCCACAACAGCTGATAACCTTAATGACCTTGTCTTAATGCTATTGTTTTTATATATACCTGCATCCTTATTTTCTATCCAGTTGTCTACTACTCTTTAAATATGGGTAGTCTTCTTAGAAGGTAAAATTTCTGCAAACGATATCAGTACTGCGTGTTCTGTGCATGCTTTTGGCGAACATTGTCGTAAGAGTGTGAAGGTCCTGATCTCGAACAGGGAGCTGAATGCAGCTATGTTCGGTGTATGTGGTAGAATAACTGCACGTAAGAAGGGTTTAAAAAAATCCCCTTTTATTAAACCACTATTTACAGCCACTTCCCAACTCGGAAGGGATAACAGAAAATAATGACCGCACCTGGGTCTAAACTGAACAATCAAATTATTTAAAATAAAGTTGAGTAGAAATTAAGTAGTGGTTGCTGTCAGAGCTTTAACGTGAGGTTGGCCTCTATTCTAAACTATCAATGGTGCGTAGCAAGATTTGGCTAATACTAACGCACTTAGATTACTTCACTAAGTATTAGAGTAACAGCGCTAAGGCTTAGAACTTAAATACTTGCTAGTCAGGTGGAAGAATCAGATCCGAAGTGATCTGAGACTAAAAAGCTGTCACACACTGAGAAGTTCCTTGCTAACCTTTAAATACAAAACTTGGCTCCACTTCAAATTAGCATAAACCTGAATCGCGTGCTCATTCTAACGGGAAGCTGAAATAAGAGTTCACAGGAAAGAGAAATTAACATAAAACTTTGTTAGTTTAAACTAAAACCTTACAACGAAAGAAAAGTACTGATATGTTTTAAAAATTTAAACTTTTCCCACTTTTATTTTATGAAGTATGTACTCGTAATTCGGACACTCTGTAAGATCACATAAATAATTTTGGGATTATATTATCGCCTAAAACATTCACAGACACGATAATTTACTAAGTTTACAATAATTAATGCACTTTATTTATTAAGGCATTTAGTTGTATTTGAATTCAATTTAACTCAGTGGATTAAATTAGTGCGCACATAGATATGAGATTTATCAGATGATGCAAACGAAAACCAGAACCACATTTACTATCGTTTCGATATTTATTAAAATAAATTGAAGTTGTTATTTCAGAAATTTGGAATTTGTAAAATATATTCCTAATGCCCTTTCTGAGTTCTAGAGCTTATTATATAATGACTATGTTTCTTAAATAATAAATGGTGAACAGTTTTGCTAAATAATCTTTTGTCTTTTTACCCGATGTAAAGAAATCATTTGACTATGAAATGCCATAAAATGTAAATATTAAATTTCAATCTATAAAATGTAGACAAATTTAAAATTATTAATTTTATCAAATATCTAAATCAAAAACTTTTTTGTTTTGCAGTAGGCCTGAATTTATTCTTTAAATATATAAGCCTTATGCGGCCAGCCTAAAGGATAAATAACGAAAATATTTATTATGAAAACGAAAAAATATATAAGGATTTGAATGCATTCAGCTAGTATAATTTTACAGGTCTAATTAGCAATTAATAACAACAGAAATGATAAACAGCGTTTATTACTTTCAAATCGCTTAATTTGTTAATCAGTAACAGATATATTAAATTTGAAAGAAATATTTATTATCTTCGCAGAAAGGCAACATACTGGAAAATAGAAACTATAAATATTTCATTTCTGGCAGTGGCGCAATATATTTCTTTTAAATATATGAGCTTTCTGACTATTTTTTATTTGAATACAAACGAATATCCCATGCAGCACAAATATACACACGGAGCTCACAAAAGTATGTTAATTAAACAATAAACAATGCATGCATTATTGACACAAGCAAAACCAGGAAAAAGCAATCTAGACTTCGCAAAAAACAGTTCTCTGGCCTAGTCACATCTAGCATTTTTAAACCTTCCGCCTTCCGCTGGCTTAATCAAGGGCTTTCAAAAAGCCCTTCAAGGACAGGAGAGAATTAAAAGTTTCACTTCTGTAAATACGTTTTTCGAGCAATCACTTTAAATTACTTGATCTTAGGTTGAAACGAAAACATTTGAGAATTTAGCATCACTAGATAAAAACAAAGATAGTACTTTAAAATTTGTAAGGCAGAAAGATTCAGATTCAGTGTTTGGTTAATAGAAGGGAAAAATATTACAGTCTTCTCAGCATTACAGGATGTAAAGTGTATTCTTCATTCTACTTAGATAAAAGCTTCTTATAACAAAAGGACTTCCAGTAACTCTTTGGAATACTAATACTGATGACGTTGAGTAAATTGAAAGCATCTTTAGTTAAGAAATTAACTCTTTCATTCCCATAAATTGCATATGATCACGCGCATAGGCAAAACGAGTGTGAAAAGTACCTCTAAGTTAAATGTTAGCTCAGATAGCTTGAAGTATCAATTTGTTTCCTCTTAATTACTGTTCAAGAAATGGAATGAAAATGAACATCAGAACAAAGGAGCTACCATGCAGATGCAATTCCATTATCCGTTATCCAATTGATGGCAAATTAAATACAGAGAAATTCTACTAGAAAAACTATGCATTCATTTCTAATGCGATGCTTAAAATAGCTAAATATATATTGGTCTTCAAAAAGAACAAATTCCAGACCGACCTTAGTGTGCATTTTATTATCATCTGTAAAACAGACAATACGAAAATGTTTTTCAGCAGTCTCTTCGTAATCACCGAGGTTTATGGCCTCTAAGCAGGTGGATGAGGTATATCACAAAAGGGTAAATTTCCATTTATGTATCATTTGGGGCTGCCTCGAAAATATTATTCTTACGTTCAGTTACAAATCAGCAGACAGAACTCCTGCAAAAACAAAGTAGCCTCGAAACTTAAATGCAAATATTTTGTGTTCTGCTGAGTGGCAACACATTTTTTTCAAACAGTCGAGTTTATTAATCAGTATTTTATTAAGTTCTCACAAAACATAAACTAAATAAACATTTCGGAATTCGGACTTCGAGGTACATGTTCCGGTGGAGGACTACGTGTGGAAAATTGGATGGCTGTAGGAGAACTCATTTTTCCAAAATTCGAGAAACAAACATACACACAAGATTCTTCGTTATTTAAGGCTAGAATCGTAATTTAACAATAGAGACTTTTCTGAAGTACATATTTTCTTACTTATCGTTTTCACGAAATTACATAGTTTAACTTAGTAACTTAAACTTTCAAAGGCAATTTGAAATATTAGGCAACATTACTTTGTCTCATTTGTTGGAATAACTAGTTGGTTATACCAATAAACCAGGTCATATTCGTTGGTATAACCACTCCAAAAGTGTCATTAATTAATCAAATATTTATCTTTGCTAAATTAAAGCATTTAAGGTTATAACAATAAACTTACAAGAAGAAACTCTTTATAACCAACATTTTAACAAATATTAATACTCATTATATTGAGCTTATCTGCTTTTCCTCTGATGACAGTGGTGGTATGATTTAATAAGTGTGTAAGGTTTTAGTTAAACTAACCAAGTTTTATTTTAAGTTAAATCTGTCTATCTCCTCTCTGCTTCAACTTCCCGTCAGAAGAAGCGCGCGGTTTCAGCTTATGCTAATTTTGAAATACAGCCAAGTACTATTTAAGCCAGAGGTAGAAACCTCTCGGTGTGTGAGAGCTTAGACTCAGATCACGGTTATTCCGCTCAACGTTCGTCTGACCAGTTAGCAGTTTAAATTTATAAGCCATAGTGCTTACTACGTGATTGCATTGTAAAACAATTTGAAGTGCGTTAGTATTTAGTATATCTTGCTACGCACCCTTTCGGGTAGAGGCCAACTTCCGCGAATTGCTCTGCGAAGCAAAGTTTGATTTAATTTCTATTTTAGGTTTAGTATTTAAATTTATTTGATTGTTAAGTTCGACCCAAGTGTGGTCTTTTACTTTCTGTATCTCTCCCGAATTGGGAAGTTTGTAACTTAATAGTGCTTTAATAAAAGAGGATTTCAAATCCCTTCACGTGCAGTTATTATCCAGCCCAGCAGTTACATCAGAACATAGCGTACCTTCCGCTCCCTGTTCCAGTTCAGGACTTAGAACTTGAGGATAAGAACCCGATTACAGACTGTATTTATGTTTCCAAAAATGATGCACAGAACACTAAGTCCTGATAAGTGATTAGAATTTTACACGCATTAATGTATAATTTCTGCCTTAATAAGAAATGAGACACATTATGTATTCTATACCTAGAATGGCTACTTAACGCGTTAAAGTCCAAAGGCTTTACTGTCTGGTATTATGAAAATACTTAAAAGGCTGATATTTCGTGTACAAATGCAGATTCCTTCGGTGAAAATAAAAATATGCGGCGAGGCGAAAGTCCTCTCAAGAGGTTGGTGGTACGGGAAGAGGGGTGGGAAACACTCGGAACCGTTTCTCGGGATTCCCGCCATCAAAATTGGGTCGGAACTGAGCAAAGACGTACAGTCAACTGTATGGTGCTCAACGCTCTTGCCAGGCGCCGTCTTGTTCTCTTTTCCACGATGAATTTGAGCTTGTTCTGATGTTACTGTCAGACAAGTGAGATACGTCATATCAACAAAATAACGACAAAGGTTATTCTACATTGAGTTCCTTTTACCTACAAAAGGTAAAAATAATCTCAAGGTCTTTGGAGAATTACAACAAATTACTGTTGTAATTTTTGTTCTTCAGATGGGAAGATTGAAAACAGGCTGTGATGAACTCTGACGTTCAGCCATCATTCAGATGTTTACATGACAAGTCTGTTTAGGTCGTTAACAGTTTGCGCCTTTATTGGGTATTTAGGCCGTTTATTGGTACATTAGTTTCAGCCATTTTTTTCGGTGTTAGTAGTCCAAATGTTGAATAACATTTTAAACTAGTAGGAACCTGATATGTTACTGATATATAACTAGTAACATGAATCTTTAACTGATAACTTTGAACCTGGTATTATTCTTGTAACAAGGGATATTTCGTCGATGTTATTAAAGTTGCTAATATTACATTAGTTTTATTCCATGCATAATATTGCTTAATGTATTTGGTGCATAAAACTGTGTAACTACAAGCAAAAAAATCTTATTTTAATTGCTGATAAATAACGAGACCTTAGGCTGTGACAGTACATAGCTTGTCCTAGGCTATGAAAGTATTCTTTCTTTTCAAATTTATTAATGCTATGTAGCAATTCTGACAGTAAATTGTCTTCTGTTGTAAAATACATTTTTCCTAAGCAAAGGATGTGTAATTTTTGTTGAGCGAAGGGAAGGAAGAAATTACTATGACGTGCTTTTATAACTTTCTGGTAAATAATTCATGAATATTTATGTAGATAAAAATATAAGACAGATAGATAGACAGGTAGGTAAGTAAATAGGCTTATGCTCTGAGAGAAGTAAAATAATAGAAATATTAAAGTTTGTTTTTAAGAATTTAAAATTTTAAACATAGTGTTCAGGCACTTGCTCAGTAAGCAAACGCTTTCAACATAAACAATTTAAATGCCTAATATCTCTCAAATTCTATCAAAAATGCTTTTGCAATATTTTCAAAATGCATTAATATGAAAAATATTTACGTTTAGTTGGTTAATTTTATTTTTCAAATAAATTTCTGCAATTGTTTCTGCGAGAAACGCTGTACTTTTAAATGTGTAATCTTTTGTCGTTTAGGATGGATGTTAAGAGTTACTATTAATGTAATTGATATTTATTAGATTTATTCCAATATTTACTCCAAAACCATCCGTGTAGAAGTCGCATCCGAACACACCTTGATGCATCCACTGACACAGTATCCATTCACTTAATAGCTTTCTCGCAAAGCGGATTTCTCCGGAGCTATTGCCGCTAGCCAAATACAAACATGAAATGATCGCCATTTTCGCAAATAGCATTCAATTAGCATACTTAATGGCAAATTCCTAAATATACCTCTTGCTCGCAAACAAGTACCAAAGACAAATCTTCCGCGGAGTAATCATGAGTGCCAAAATGAGAGCTTTGATGAATTATGCAAAGGACGCTCTACCGCTAAATTTCGGAATAAGCGGCCACCGTTCTAATTGCTTGAGTACTTGAAGAATAAATACCACAAGAGAAAGAAGATTCTGTAATTCCCGAGTTAATCGCTGCGACAAATCTCAACCTCGTCGTTATTAGTCGTTGGGAATTAAACATGCTGACAGGGTAGGGATTTTAATTTTCTCCCTGTTCTCGCATAAAACCTATAATTTGCAATTTGTTGCTGGCATCACACGAGGATTTGTAGCCTGAATGGGATACACAAATGCGTAATAATTCTGTAATGAGGAGGTTTTCCTGCTGTGAAGTTGTGCAGACTGCCACAGTGGTGCGCAATGTGATTATTCGATAGTTTAATAATGAACTATGCGAAAGAATACAGTCCATTATAAAGCTCCATCTTTGTGTGTTTGCTAATAAAGATTATATTACCGTTCTTAAGGGAATTGAGCAATTATTGCTATTTTTATGAAGCCTTAAAGTCGGATGTAAGGGTTTTATAATGTATAGCTTCATGTTTAAATAACATGATTTTGCTTCTGGATGGCAATACCTGGATTATATTTGTTGATTGTGGTATTTTTTTTTAATTTCGAAACGAGCAGTAATTAATTAGAATGTTTATTTTAATTGCAACATTTAAAGAAGTAAGGGATATGTAATCTTTTCTTATTTCATTCTTATTACCTATAAAATTATAATTTTATGAAGAATGCTTTTTGTGGGAATTGCGTTAAACTCAAAACACTTCTCTAATTTAAAGTGATTGATAAAATAAAATAACGAAATGATTTCATTATATAATGTTCAATGTTAAGAAATTTAAGGAAGCAATAAAACTTAAAGAAGGAAATCTGTAAATTTACATTTTAAAATTTTTATAACCCTTTTACAATGAGCAGCCCTTAATATAACGTGCAAAGGGAAATAAAATAATATTGATTGTTATTCTTTTAGATGTTAACTTAAGTTAAAGAATACTACAGAAGAATGTATGTTTATGGGTAGCAAAGCTAACTAACGAAAATTATTAATTACTAAAAAATCATTTTTATTAGCACACTCTCGCTGAAAAAGATGTAAATAAGTGACCTTAGTGAAGAACAAAAAATTATTTGTTTATCTGCTTAAGTAGAACTTAATATATTTCTAATATGCATAAAGAACGCGTATTATGGAAATTGAAGTCGCTTCACATTAAGTTTTATTACTGTTATTTCTATTATCACGGTTTCACTTTAATCAAATAGTGAATAAGTTAAATAATATTCTAAATGGCTCAGTAAAAGTGTAATTTTTTTTTAAATCCAAAGAATTAAATTTTGGATTATTTACATTTTATGTAATTAATTACCACGCAATCGTAAAATCTTGGGTCTCTTTAAAGATTTGCGATGGTTATAAAAAGATAGTTGTTTTAATAAAAGGCCGGAAGAACAGATTCTTTTTTCTATCCTTTTTTTTTACTAAAAGATGTTAAACTTTTTAACGAAAAGCAAGCTTGATTATGCTCCAAAATTATATGAAAAAATTGTGGCAATTTCTTTATTATTTTAAATACAACTAATAAGTTGCCTAGTTAATTAATTCAAATTGAGTTGCTTAGTTTTAAAATTAAGGAAAAGATTAAAACATGCCTTTTAAATCAGGCGTTACTCATCATACGCCAAAGAGAACAATGTGAACTACTTCCAAAAACTGAATAGTTTTCTAGAAGAAAAGGAATTAAATTTGCGTGAAAGTGTTAAAATTACATATTAGAACAAATTTCAATGTTGCAAAAAAAAACTGTGGAACATATATCTCAAAAGAAACTGAACCACCAGATTGAAAAATCTGACTCAGATCTAACTCTATCAGAAAACTCAGATGACTTGGCAGCGAAGTCAAAAATCCGATTAATTAAAATCTTAACAGACTCGACATTTTAAATTAAATATCAGTAAAGAAGACTTCTCTATCTTTTGGCTACCAGTTCATGCAAAATATCGCAAAGTTTCTAATTAAACTTTAGAGATCATTATGCTCTTTGTCAGAGTCACATGTCGGAATTAGAAGGCCATACTCGAATTAGAGAAACTCGGATGATTTGATAGTGAAATAGAAATGAAATTAACTGATATCTTAACAGAATATACATTTAAAATTAAATATCAGCAGTAATAGCTTTCTGATGTAGGGTTAGATATTCATGTAGGATATACCTAAATTTCTAAGCAGATCATAGATCATATAACGCCCTATGTCACAGTTTATTTCAGCAAAAAATCATTTTCAGTGTATGTTGCAAAATGAAACAAATTCAAAAATAAATCCAATACTGCACATAAAACGTATTTACAGATGGCGTGAATAGAACCTAACACTGATATTATCTGTAACAAATGCAAACATATTTGTAACTTTGTAGATATTTTCAGTCGGCAAAATTTAAAGACTACTTTTGTAAGAAAATTTACAAATTTTCAAATAAAAATTTATTAGTTTGCAATACATTTATTATTTACACTTTTTTTCAGTACATATAGATGACTGTTTATATCCTGCGATCTATTTAATAATATCTGAAGCTTTTCTTTCTACTAAATATTTTAGAAGTCTGCATCAAAACTTCCAGAATACAGGCTTTCAGATTTCCTCTGTACATTATGCTGCACAATCAGACCATTAATCATCCATAAAAATCCAGTGAATCCCTAATACTAAGAAATATCCTTGAGATGTGAAATCTTTAATTTAGCATTCAGGTTACAATAAAGTATTAGTTATCATTCTAAATAAACTAAAATATTTGAAAATAACATTGATAGTATGCACTTCCTACGACTTTTAATTTAAATTTAATATTTAATAATTTGGCTAATCTACTGTAATTTATTACACATTTAAATTCAATATTTCCACCCTTAATGCAATTAATAAAAGAGGTTCTAGCGCTTTATTTTATCTCCATAAGCTACAGAATAATTTAAATAATAATTAAGTAAAATAAATAATAATTAAGTTTATTAATTAATAATTAGATTTATTTTCGAGCAATAGTGCTCTTGCTGGAATTCGAGCTCCGATCATCCCGATTGCTAGCTCGACATGCTTCTAATTCCTCTATGAAGTTACGCTGTAAGGAAAGAAAAATTTCTTTACCGTCTCCTCCACTCAAAGCACGACCACGAAGGAAGACACCCAGTCACCGAATCCATGTGGTGACGAATTATTGTCCCTTCTTCCACTTTGGACTACATAATTCGACAGGAATATTATCGACATTAGGAACATGAAATAAGGTGTAGGTATTTTATCTTTAGGGTACGTGTGACAATGTGAACAAACTGAAATGACGGAAGGAAATAATTATGATACCAAATTATTGATTGATTTTGCTATCTCTCATTTAATAATTTCAAATCTCATGCTTTACTAGGTGCTATATCATCAGAGACGCTAAGCTTTTCAGCGTGCTTTTAAGAACAAAAATATGGGTCACCTTCCAAAAATAAAAGTTATATCAATGCTTCTCTCTCATTCTTTAAAATAAGTCAAGTTTTCGCTAATGATTCTGATTTCAATCCGCTTAATAATTTTATGTTTCTAAATATCTGTGAAAGAAATAAAATCAATACTTGTGCGTATAAATTTTGCTCTCAATAAGCAGATTCTGTATTTATTAAAAAGCTAGTGATGTAAGTATTACCTACGTCCAGCTAACAACTGGAGGTTGGTTCTGAGTTTGGAGTTTCGGTGAAGTCTCAGCTGTTTTCTTATGTTTTCTGAGTTTGAAAATTCTAAAAGTCTGTGTGAATGGAATTTTATTCTGTTATAAAAGTTAAACAATTTACAGTTAAAAATTTTGATGAAATACTACCAAATAATTTGAAATAATCTCTCGTTCAAAACACTAAACATTGTTTTGGATTATCAACATCGAATCAGACGTAAGAAACGCAAAATATGATGCAAGAATCTAAATTTCCTTCTCGGCATTTGCTAGCTTAATTTTTAGAAAAAAATCGGTCTCAGTACCACTGGAAACTGGAAAAGAAATAAAAATTATACTTAACAAGAAGCTGAATATTGATAGCCTATTTTGCGACTTATTTATTTATGAAATTTTGCGAATTATGTATTTTCTTGTTGCTATGCACATCTAGAATCAAGCAGCAATTTTGTTTCTCATGTTGGTTGTATTCGGTAGTTTATTATATTTAGACATGCGGTTCTTCATTTACAGCCTATCTGGATTGGTGTTCTTCAGTCATTTAGGTAAATATATGTAATGCAAGGAAATATAAACTTCCCGTATTTTTTAAACACTACACGATATTTTGTTATTGAAAGAAAGAGAAATAGTATATCTATTGACATTCAGTTGTGCCATAAATTGAAAGACATAACATTAAAGTGATGTTATTACGGCATGGGAAGAGTGCGGAAAAAACGTGATCTTTAAAAATAGCTGTCCTGAGTAGTAATTATTTTTCAAAAATTCTCTTGGGACTCAGTATCCATGAATGTTTGTTACATATTTACTGCTCAAAGCGAAATTGTCCAACAGCTTTCATTATAAATACATAGCATCACATGTTTGGATAATGCCCTTCCATATTATCAATAGAAAGAGGACATAACACTGAGGCCTGAGCGAAGTATTTTCCTATTAAAAATTAAGCTCTCAAAATCCATTACAGCAAGACGTGACGCGTTGAAAATTGATTAGTTGCAGAAGCTTAAGTTATAATTATCGCGGCTTGATGTTTGAATCTCACTTGCTTACATTTTCGGCTTAGATAGCAAAATTTTAGGGGATTAATTGAAGATGCTTCCTGTTATACAGAAGAGCTAAGAGGGGTTAAAGCATCACTCGAAATTTTCTAATCTTATAAGTAAACGGTTTGTGTAGTAAGTTCTGTTAAGGGCAAGTGGTTTGTTGTAGGTAACTGTTGTTATTGCAAGCAGGAGAATGTTCTTGACAAACAGTAAGAAACGCTGCTTTCATAAATTGCTTTCATAAATTCTACTTTCATAAATCGTAGATAAGTATAAGGTAAATATGCACAAAACCGATGCGTTCGATATAAAGCTAAATTACTTGATATTTATTTTTATTAACTGAGAGCTACTTGTTCGTGGCTATTTCTTTAAATAATCGCTCTGAACAAGCAGTAAAAAAATGGCAATTTACTGTAAATAATAATGACACAACACAGTAAATAGTTGTAAATAGCTCAAGGGTAGCGTGGATATTAAGCAATTCCTCTTTAATGCACGAGAAATATAGTAAAATTTCCAAACCTTTGGCAGAATAATTCTAAAACGCAATTTGAACCAGTAGTCTTTGGTAACCATTAACAACTGATTCGTTCTCGTTCTTGGAGCTGTATTTATATGATTTCGTATGAATTTCTGAAAACTTCATGAAAACTTGATCGTATGGCTTTGAAAATGTATTTTCCCGAATTTTCCAGAAAGTTGTCAATTGACAAGAATTCACCAATTCTCGCCAAAGCCCTCCAGGACCGTCTTTGGCCAATCTCGTGTTATAATTGAGTTATTTTTATAATTCAAAGGTTGCTGGAACCCAGGAATGAAAAGTCAACAGTTCTATTTAAGAAATAAAAACTTATACACATGAAATGAGACCACACATTTTATTGCCAGCAAAATAAGCTGTAAACTTATTATCTTAAATGCAACAAATAACTAAGTAAACGATACGTAATATGACATCAATACACAAAACAACTAAGCCATCAACAATTTGCAGCAATATACAAAAAAAGCGATGCCATCGAGATACAAGTCAAATACTTCACATTTATTTAAACAAATAGTGAAAGTAGTTTCAAAATGGAACAATGTGTTCAAAATGAAATAATCAATTTAAGCCTAGTTCATATCTTAAATCTTCCAAGGTGTTTATTGTTTTCAGTAAGGGGTATTGACGTCCCGAAAAAAAAATATTGTCACTTGAGGTAAATGTTTCTTGCAAGCTTTGTGCATAACAAAACCAGTGAAATAAGAGCACAACAAAGTCATTTTTTATACCGCATTTTAATCATTTAAACATGATTTTATATCTTTAAATCTTGAATTTGTGAGGAATCAATCCTTAATTTAGTAGTATTCTATCCTTAATTTGGTAGTATCGTAATCTTTAGTCTAGTAATATCGTAATCCTTAATCTAGTACTATCATAACCCTTAATCTAGTAGCATCGTACCTTTTTTTATGTCTCTTAGCAGTCATTTTCGGTTTTCGCTACTAATAAGGATAGAAGTGGTGGTCATTTTATTATGGAGTCACCTAATAGGTAGCCACCGTTAGGTATCGTATCCTTAATCTAGTTGTAGGAAAAAATGTCACCCGGAAAAGACATGGAAAGATAGGCACCGGAAAATCAGGAAACAGAAAATAAGTCACCATTCTTTTGCAATGGGAAAAAAAAAGGATGTTTAGAAATATCGCCAAGATGGGAGATAAAAGTTTTATCATAACAACCATACCTGCGGAATAGGGAAATCTTCTGACAATGATTGAAAGAAGTTAAGCGAGCTGCTGGCCTGTCCGATGGTAAAAATAGAGGGCTGACCAGCGGGTCATAATCATTAGTGATTATTCCCCTCGTACCCCATGTAGTTATAGCCTTAAGCTGTGGTTTAGGGGTGAAACATTGTCACATAACTGAGCGTTAAAAGCAGTATTATAACAAACCGTTGTAGATGAAATTTAGTCACAGTTTGCGATAAGAATATTAAAACCTGCTATGGAAATGACCTTACTCGGCTGCAGCTAGCTCAACGTCTTACCCTTAAAATCTCCCTCAAGAGAGCCCGCTATAACCCTGCCGGTTAAATTAGAATTTGACAGGTTTCCCCAACTCCGATTGGCGACATTATTTGGCGAGATTTTAGAGTTCCTTTTTTCCGTTCCTTATTTTCCGGGAGACATTTTTTCCGTTCCTTATTTTCCGGGGGCTTTCTTTCCGTTTCCCTTTTTTCTGGATGACATTTTTTCCGCACACCCCTAATCTAGTAGTATCACATTCTTAACCTAGTAGGATCATATCCTTAATCTAGTAGTATCGTAATCCTTAATTTAATCGTAATTGTTTCATTTAAAGTTGTTACAGACTTTAACCTAGATTGCAATTTTTTAAATGCTATTTTATTAATTTTTTACTTCATTTTCTGAACTTTTTATACTTTAATGATTTTGAAATTTTAGACGATAATCTTGAATTTTCAGATTACAGTAACTTGTGAGGTTTATATTATTTCCACTAATATTTATTTTAATTTGCTAGCCTTTTATGTCATCTCTTCTTTCTCTCGCGTTTCATCGCCATGAAGTAAATTAGTTAGGATGAACGCGAGTGTATTTAATATGAAGAATCGGAAAGGGTAGTCATAGCGTGTTTCGCTAGTGAATGCGAACGTTGTTGTTGCTGCCAGCTGTTTGAATTCTGTATCTCGGCTTAGCATTTTGCCACCAAAGTTAATATCACGCCTGTGCAGGTTTCTGAGTCAACCTGTTAGGTTAAATTAATTTGTGTAGTCTTGAATTACTATCTTATCTAAATTCAGTTTAGTTTACCACTAACTTTATTTTTATTGCCACAAGTGGATTGTAGATTTGTAAACACAAAGACCGTGCGACTGTAAATAACTTGAGTTGAAAAGCATCTTTTATACCCTTCTCCTGTTGTATTCGTCTTCTAAGCCTTAGCGATTAAGTTGTTAATAGACTATCAGGTCTAGTAGCAGTTTATATTAACCTAAAAAAGTAGACGTTACAAACTTACTCCGAAAAGGAAATAAGAGCTGTAGTATCTGACGATTGTTTGGCGATCAACAAAGCGCACTTGGCGCATTTATTCTCTTCTCTCAGGAAGGGTTACTGTTTTAAGAGAGCCGAACGTTAGCCGCGAGAGAACAAGGTGCTCTATTTTTGCTATGTTGTAGGAGCGATGTACTGCTCCGAGGTAAATATTTTACTTTGAATATTAGTGTAATAAATGTTTTGCTTCGTCGTCTTTAATGGTGCCTTGTTGAACCACGAAGCCATTACAACACGCTCTCTTAGCAAGACTCAGAGCTTAGAGCGCTGGAAAACGGAAGTGGCGTAAGCGTTAAGCCTAACATATGAAAGAAGTTCACATTTCCGAATAAAAGCATGAGAATTACTTAATCGTAAGTTTGAAAAGTTTGGTTTTAAAGAAGAAAAAGAAAAGAGAAAATGTTCGAAAACATGAAGAAAGAAGATTTCGTAACTGTTTTATTGGAAATCGGCGAAGAAGCATCCGCAGATTTGAAGCTGGTAGAATTGAAACACAAACTTCAGCACAGCAGAGAATAGATCGAAGATGCTGATTTCGTGAAAGAAATTCTGACTACTACAGTGGAGAATAGAAGTAGAAAAAAAAAATCAAAGGAATACAAATGGAAAAAGAGAGATTGAGAACAGAAAGAGAACACGAAATAGAATTAGCGAAGATTCGAGCAATTCAAAATTAAGGAAGTAGAAGTCCGACACGTTCAACCCAAAACACAGGACTATAAACCGAAATTTCCCTCGACAAGATGATCGAAGGAGTAGAAACACTGACTATAACAGTACCGAAGAGAGCAGAAGCGTGGGATATATTTTTCGATTCTATCGAAAGAACGTTTAAACACAAATAGCGTTTAAATGCAAATCGTAAATATTATTGAAATTAATTGGAGGAAAAGCTTCAAATGTCCTCATTTATATAAATGACGAAGATCTGAAAAATTACGAAAAAGTGAAAACTCTTATTCTGAAAGAATATCAACCTACTCCTCAAGTCTGTTTAGAAAATTTCAGAACTAAACCTTATTCCGGCGAAACGCATATCCAGTTTGTTTCACGGTTAACAGCTACATGGGACTATTACTGCAAATCAAGAGAAGTAAAAGATTTTGAAACACTCAAAGAGTTAATTATATCGGATAAATTATTTCAATCTTTAGACAGTGAAACAGCTGCACACGTCGCAATACGACAGGGGAATAAATGGTTGAAACCGCAAGAATTAGCTATAGAATGTGACATCTATTTCACAGCGAAAGGAAAGTCTTTCGACGAAGTTCGAAATGAAACAAAACGAGTGCTGACATTCCTGGATACGACATATACACAAGATAAATATATTCCTCCACAAATGAGAAGAGAATACTCAAAACAAGAAGGATATTCTGCGAGAAGAAAAGAATGTTATATTTGTGGAAGCTATCAACACATCGCAAGAGATTGCCCAGACAAAAGAAAAAAGAACGAAACTGCAGTAAATAAGAAGGAAAAGGAAGATCCTAAAAGTCCAAAAAATTCAAACAGAACATCGAAAGAAGAAACCATTGTAGCAAAAGTAGACTCATCCCATCTACATCCGAATCCAAAGAACGTATCGTGCAGCCATTGCAAAAAGTAGACGTTTTTATTAACTCTGAGAAGGTCAAAGCTACCGTGGACTCTGGAATGCAGATAACGATAGTACATTCAACGCTCATTCCAGATTTAGAAGACAGAGAAGGAAGTAAAATCTTGCTAACCCCTGCTTTCGGACAACCGATTGAAGCAAAGTTTTGCCGGGTAACTTCTTATTATTAGAATCATGGAAGTAATTTATTTAATTCTGTGGATACATTAATTGCAGTGACTGATAAGCTAAATGTGCCTTGTTTAATAACTCCAGAAATAATACGAACTGTTAATTAATCCTAATGGAGAAGAATCAAACATAGAAAGAAATAATTTCAGAGACGGAAACTTGCAAAGTTTATTCACCGAAGCACAGTCAAAGAAGGAAGTAGAATCCCTCATATGCTTTTGGTGGAGAAAACTGAAAAGTAAATAGCACCGCTGACAAAAGCCACTATTGTTGTAATTTTCAAAATTACAAAATTACAACCTGTAATTTTCAAAATTACAACGAGCTAGAAGTGTGATATTTTTTATTTAACTTGATCATAAAGCGAGCATCAGCTATGTGAAAATCGACAAAATCTCGAAGGGAGAAGAAACTGTCTAAAGATCTCAGCCGTCACACTAGTATCTTTCCTCTGCCATCTATATGTATAAAGAAGAAAGCCTGTTTGTTCGCAAATAACTCAGTCACTACTATAGCTATCGTCACCAAACTTTCTACAATTCTTTTCTGGGTCCTGGAAAAGGTCGAAGACTACTTTATTCCAAAGAAAAAGTAGATAAAATCAGATGTATTAATTAAAAACTCGGATGAACCATAATTTTCGCCCTCATTTTTCCGAGTGACAACAGTCTTGCAAGCTGGAGATGAAAATCTGCTTTATTTCATTCGTTTATTTTAGGTTGTTGCCACTGCTCGCTTTTAAATCCTAGAGTTTGTCAATAAAAAATGTCTAAATTTTACGATGAAATAAAAATAGCATTGCGAAACATTAAATACATTATTCCAAAAATTCTTGGGAAGCTATTTCGATTATTCCTATCTTCCTACAACTTTAATCAGCCGAAATATCAACTAAAAATTCTGAAAGCGCTAATTTTCAGAGACAACAGTGTCGCGAGTTGGAGGAAAAATTCTTTTATTTCGAAAAGTGTTCCTACTGCTCGCTTTCAAATCGTAGAGTTTAATTTGTAAGTTTTACAAAATCTATAGGTATAAAGAAGAGTGCCTATTTGTTTGTTTGTTCGCGTTATTGATTTCTGATCAATTATGATAAATGTTTTAACACATTTAATCGACTAAAACTGAATATAGGTGAAATATTGGATGGAACTGGAGCTTTTACGGCCATTTGATTACAAAGACAAAAAACATTAAATACTGCGTGCCATTATTGCTGATATAATGAGAGAGAATTAGCTTATTTTTCTATCCAAATTTTTTATATAGGTTCCATCTCGCATCAGAATGAAAAATGTTTGACAATGAATCTTATTCTTTGCATCGTTGTTCGAGAAGAATTCCAGCGGTACCGTTCTCTCTGTTGTTAAATGCATTACTCTCAATCTAACTTAACTTGTCAGGACTTAGTGTTCTGTGCGTGTTCTTGGCAAACATCTTAAAGTAACTCCTTAAAGTCCTTAAGTCCTGATCTGGAACAGGGAGCTGAATACAGCTATGTTCTGGTTGTAGATATTGTGCTTCAGTTGTATAATAACTGCATTTGAAAGGGATTTAAAATCCTCTTTTATTAAATCAATATTATTTACAAATCACTTCCCAACTCGGGAGGGATACAGAAAGTAAAAGACCACACTTGGGTCTAAATGAACAATCAAATAAATTTAAACTAAATGCTAAATAGAAATTTAATTGATCTTTGCTCACAGAGCTCTTCGCGGAGTTGGCCTCTAACTAAATGGTGCGTAGCAAGAATTACTAATACTAGCGCACTTGGATTTATTTCAATAAACAATCACGTAGTAAGTACTATGGCTTATAATTTAGCTGCTAGCTGGTCAGGCGAACGTCGAACTGAATGACCGTGATCTGAGACTAAAAGCTCTCTTCACACTGAGAGGTTTCTACCTCTGGTTTAAATAGTACTTGACTCCACTTCAAAATTAGCATAAGCTGAAAACGCGCGCTTCTTCTGAGGGGAAGTTGAAACTGAGAAGAGATAGAAAGATTTAAATTAAAATAAAACTTTGTTAGTTTAACTAAAACCTTACAAACTGGCATCGGGCACTTTCGCTAGTCAAAGATATTTTTTAACCTGGACATCAACCTTGGATTGACAAACATTGCTACTATTGTAGAAAATATTAGGTTGTCGTGCCGTAGAGCGACAAATAAGAAAAACCAATTTTTTCCTCGGGTTCAAACCCCGATATAAAGTAATTCCGATTGGATTAAGAATTGGATTAATTCTTCATTCTCACATTTTATTTCCTTAAAGGATACCTGAAGACAGGCACGAGATCCAATTGGCCAGTCCAGAAGGTAATGAGTTGCCATTTACCACATTTTGATTTCGAATGTCAATGTATAGAATAGACTATCAGGCTTTAAAAAAAAACAAAAAAAAAAAAAAGAAAGAAAAATATCTGGGTCATTTCTGAGATTCAAATCATGGATCTTTCAGGATAATTGAACACGTCACGATAGCATACCAAACTGAAATTTCCACATCCCACACGTACTGCAGAAGAGCGCACAGGGAGAAATGTAATAGTTCCTTAGATTGCTACCTGACAATATTGCCAGGCGCAAATCATGACCCATTCCGGAATTTTTCGTCAAAATAAGAATTATTCTTTCACAACTCGCGCTGTTCTTTTTTCTCATTTTCTGATGAGTTATAACATCCAGTCAAGTAGTATCAGTTTTTTTTCGAAAATAAGTTTGAAATACTGTCACTAGAGTTCAACTGAAGATTGTTTAGAATATACAAGACTTTTAAAAAGTGTTGGCACAAAAATACTGTTGCGAAAAATACTTGAGCTAAAACATAAACATACTTCAGTTTTATAAATTTATTTATTCAGAACTTGAGGATTTCATTCAAACATTAGGACTCTAGTGAATATATTTAAGCACTGGGTGTGAGAGTCTCCAATGATAAAGAAATATATCTCTCACTGAACGATTTAAATATTCATAAAATTACAGTTATAAAATTAGCCTCTGTGTGTTAATTAAAGTTAATGTATCTGGTTTTAAAGAGACGTCTCAATCTCATTAATAAATCTACAAGATTTGAAACAGAAAAATTTGTGTTCCAGTAATGTACTTACAGACTTAATGGTTGCAGTAACCATATTTAAATGAAGAAGCCATGAATGTTATTTATGAATAATACATAATTTAATTTATCTAGCTAACTCTCATAAAATGAATTCAAACTATCTCCATCCCAGATTTGCTGTCATAATTTAAAAATGAAAAATGGTTCAGAAACAAACCAGTGTTTTAGAAGGATAAAAAATGTATTTAATAAAAAGTTGTCAGTGGGTGATAAAATTACTTACGTAAAAAATTCCAAATTTGACAAGAAGTATTTCATTTTGAATTCATCTAAACGCGAGAAAAGAGACTTTTTTTATCTTTCTCCAAAGATGCACAAAATTACCCAAATAATGCAAGAAATAATGTCTCTCAGCTAATCGTATTTCTTACTAATTTAATTTAAATTTTCTGAAAAAGGCATTTCGTATAGAACTGTATGTCACAGACAGTTTTATAATCTCCTTTGTAAATAATTGCAAATTGTATTTTTAGCTCATATTTTAAATTTACCAGACGTTCTGTTGCCAATTTTAATCAAATAATTCATTTCTGAATTTAAAAGGAAATGGAATTTTTAGAAATTTCAAGACATATTAACTTTATTAAATTATTATTCTTGATAAAATCAAGTTTGTATGGACTAGATACATGGTGTTTATAAAGTCCTGGACCCATTTTGATGTTTAATAACTCATAATATAATAAAGATAGATTAAAATTAATAACATAAATGGTTAGGTGGACTCAAAAAGTTTCATTACCCGTATCAATGAACTTCCACGTGTGCCCCCTTTTGTCGCAAGGAGAATATCAAGTCGATATTCAATTTCACGCCAGGTACCGGCAAGCACGTCGGCATCCACAGAAGCTATTGCGTTTGTATAATTCTGGCTTTTAGGTCATCCATGTTCGACACTCTCCTCCTGTAAACGTTGTCCTTTACAAATCCCCAAAGGAAAAAGCCCAGCGGCGTTATATCTGGTGATCTGGGTGGCCAAGGAATTGGACCTCCTCGCCCAATCCATCTTCCTGTAAAATGGTCATTCAAAGAACTACGAACGATGGTACCCCAATGAGGTGGTGCACCATCTTGTTGCACAAAGACATGTGGCTGAAGCTCTTCTAGTTGTGGAAATACGAAGTTTCAAAACATGTCTAAGTATACGACGGATGAGACCGTCTTTTCTGTAAAAAAGAAAGGCCGAATGACTCGGTCGTGCATTAGTCCGCACCACACATTAACCTTAGGAAATCCCTTTGTGCCTCACGGTAGTCATGGGGGTTTTCAGATCCCCTTATGCGCACATTATGGCGATTAACAAGGGCAGAAAGATTAAAGGATGCTTCGTCGGAGAACATTACAGAAAAGTACAGATATTTAGAGTGGAAAATGAAATTATCTGAAATTAATCACACTCACAGACGATATTTACAAAAATAAATATATTCAAACCTGAAAAGGAAAATATATAAGTTATTCCATCAATAAATGCCATACGTTTGCTTATATCTTCATTATTTTATAAGTCATTAAACATCAAAATGGGTCCGGGACTTTATAAACACCCTGTAGAGACATTAGGTTATTTAGAAGCAGAAGAAATAAAAAATGAGCAATGCCCTTGCCGGGACTCGAACCACAGACCTCTCGAATACGCGCCGTACGTACACCACGAAATCATGCCAAGATGGCGGAAGAAGTACCTTATAATATAGCCTTTAATATCGTTTTCATATCGGAAATTCCAGTTGCATTTTTAAGGGCTTCTATAATTTAAACGTAAAATTTTAATTTTCTTTCGAACATTTATGTGATTTTTTGAACATTTAAAAAATGATGTGAATTTTTAATTACAGGCACTCGTCTGAAGGAAAAAATAGTCAGAAATATTACCTTTATTTTCTTCGTATAGAAGATTGGTACTGTAGCTATTGATTTAATTTAACCTCGTTGGAATGTAAATTTCTCGGAGTTGTTTCGACTTTCAGGTTTAGAATTGAGTCTTGAAGTTTACTATTAATCTTCCGAAAATTCAGTTTGAAGTCAAGAATAGAGAGAATTTTGAATCTTGCGCATTAATCCAAGATTTAAATTTTTTCACAAAACTATTTGTGTTCAATAAATATTCGTCTTTTAGGCCCCTATATATTTATTTCAGTTTTAACGTAAGCAATGCTAGATCAATTTCAATGAAATTTTAGATATTTGCAAAGCGACTCCTTTTTTAACATTTCGAAAACTTCTCCCTTAATATCTTTGAAAGCTCCGTACAATATGTAATTTCATTTAGTATTAAAAAATTGCAATGCTGTCTTATAGTGTATATAAAAAAAATCTATTCTTTGTCTGGACTTTTCCATCTTGTTAAAGATAAACATTAGACGAATTAGAGTTTTATTTTTTTATTTTTTAAGTCTACTGAAAAAGTGGCTTACTGAAGAGTAATTGCAGCTTGAATAGCTCAGTCGGCAATATTAAACTATACTGCTCAATGTCTAAAGCATACTTTTATAAGTATTTGTAAATAGAATTCATACACATACTCTGGACTAAGAGCAAAATCCGAGAAATCATATTGAAACATCATACTAAGAAAAATTTGTTCTTTCGTATGCATCGGTAACATCTAGTTTTAGCATATACCGAAAGTTTCACACATCCCCAATAATTATGTTTTCATATTAAAATGTGGTAACATTTTTTGTTGGCATTATGCCTGGCGACGATCACAAATTTCAACCACGCGTAGTCAACTGCGCTACTAAGTGTTGAGTGTGCTAACAAGGAGAAATTCAACAAAAATTTGTTTCCAAATGCAAAAAATAGATTTTATAAATAACATTCACAGGCCAAAAGTTACACTTAGTGCTGTTTGAATAAAGATGGCACTTAATAATAATGCAGCTGTAAATTTCACCTGAATGAATATTGCAAACTTAAACAGTTACGATCTACAATAATTGCTTTAGGTATAACAAAATCTAAATTATTTCAGAAAATAATCCCTCAGCGCGCAGGAAAAGCAAGACAAAATTTAGAGGAACATTAACTCTTAGCTAAAAATCACATGTACATCCACAGTAATGTATAACGAAGACTAACTAAGCTTTAAGCGTATGCTAAGAGGAGACAATATTTTTTTCTTCAAAATTGGAATGGAGTTTGGCAAACTCTTACTGTCACCCATAAAGTGCCCAAAGCTTATGCCAGCGACAGACGCAATTCTGCACTCCTCGCCACAATAAAATGCGTAGATTTATTTTGATATTGCTCTCAGTCATGCTGTTGTGAGGTCAGTCACAACAGTATAATAAAATGTTGTATTCAATTTAGATGTTCTTGTCAGATATAAGGAAAACATATACAGTTTTTATAACTTGCAGAGTACAGTGTAGCTGGCGGAATATTACTTTTCACGTGCACAACAAGTTATTCTAGTTTCCTAGATATATTACTTAATATCATTTGAATGCACACTTTAATTCCATTAAGCGCGTAGTTATTTCTATGTGTGTTATGGGCCCATGTGTACCAAACTACGATCGTTTTCTAAACTGACGGCAAGGCAGTTTCTATGAAGTTCAAGAGGTAATGGTCGGGATCTTGTGATTTCTTCACTATGATAACCAACAATATCTAATTCTTTTGATTCAACTTATACAGCGAATGAACTTTAGAGCACATATAGATATCACTTTTACGCACATTTAAAAAGAATTTATTCTATTGTCTACAGAAAAAACTCACTTTAAATTTTTTAAAGGGTGCTAATATTCCAAAATTATTCTTTCTTCTTAATTTAAATTGAGATTTGAAACTTAGTGGATTAAAATTTAATTAGCTTGCTTTGGATTACAAATAGAATCTTTTATAATTATATTGTTAAAAAAATGCATTTTGAAAATGTACTTTATTATTTACTAGAATAAGAATTTATTGACAACACAGACAAGACAAGAGATGGTATTTCAGTCAATACTTTTTTGCGTTATAGGTATTCCGATTCAAATTCCAATAATTAAGTATTTGATGATATATCCGATTTTGAATTAAATACATTATCAGTATGAATTCATCCTTGCATTTCAGTTCCTAGTTTTAAAATTTAGATTTCTGTAATTTCAGTTTCTTTTTCGAAAGCGAGCTCCTTTCCTATGCCCGAAAATTTATTCCTCCCCGAACAATAGCCAGCTGACAACAAAGAATGGAGGAAAGACTATCTGTTGTTTTAATTTCCCCATCCCTTCCCGCTGGAACCCGGCAACCCTTTTTCCGCGAAGCCCCCTGGGGATCGAGGAAGGGGCAGTGTAGAAAAGCCATGGCTGAAGGGTGGGGGAAAGGTCCATAATTCGGGAAGCAGTCACGTGGGACTGACAGGCCAAAGGCCTCGCAAGAGGAATCTTCAGCGGATCGAGGATCGACGATCAGATAGCGTGACTGAATCCCACTTACCCCCTTTGCCCTTTTTTGCTGTTGCACTTCTGCTGCTTTTTTCCTGTTTTCGGATAAAACCGTTCAACATCGGTTAAGACGAAGAAAAGAATGGAAGAAAGAAGAACTCCGTGCAGTCTAATGATGTTTTTATCGCATTGATTCTATCTTTCGCCTTCTGTTACTTTTTTTTTTTTTTGCTTTTCTTTTTCTACTTCTCTTCTGCTGCCTCTTTATCAATATATATACATCACGAGATAGTTGATTTAGATAGCCGCTAAGCGTTCCGCAAAACTAAGGACAAAACACACTTTGTAGGACGGTAGAATATTATTTTCTACTCTTCTCTATTCCAGCTTTGTGGTATCTTCAGAAGAAGCGTTTTGGTAATGGCTGCTGTTTCATTGAAATCAAGTTCCCTGTGTTACAGTGTGACTTTTTTTCTTACAAAATCGAATAGAACTATGAAAAGAAATATTGTTATTTAGATGTCCAGTTATCTGTGTCCTATTATAAATTTAACATGGGGAGACTAAGATTTAATATTTGATTTAGCTCACAACGAGATTTCGAAAACTTCATGATTTTTAAAAATAGGATTATTAAATAAACATTGTTTGAATTGTGAAGCTTAGATGATACGTTTATTCTGCATTAAAATTTTGTTTTTCTTCATTCTTCTTGCCACATGTTCTTAATGAAATTGTCCTTTCTTTTACCTTAAAAATGCAAGAATGTAACAGTGCACTTTTTTAGCTCTGTAATCATTATCTAAATTAAATAACATAAATTTAAACTTCCTCATACTTCCATTGGAAAAAAAATTATTTCAGACACTGAATAAGCTGTTATTTCGTCGTTTGATTTCGCAAGAAAAATGTTATGCAGATTTCTATCGCTTCAAAATTACTTATTTTCTCCTTCCTGGGAAAGAAATGGACGATAATCAAAGATACAAATTGAGTTTAAATATAACATAAATAAACAATGTCGGATAAAAAATCGCTCCTCTTTTTCCCAATTTAGGTAACGTAGTTTGACTTGCTTCGGTAGCATAAACTGGAATCAAACTACTAACAGACGTCGAGCGAATTAGTATAAATCATTGAAAAGTCTTGAAAATGTGTAAACAACATTTTTATTAAAATATAACCTCAGCACATAAAACTCACTACTAGTGCTTGACAAGCTCAACCACTACTTGCGGTGATATAACTTAAAACAACAATTAATTGCAGAATTTAAACTAAGCCTAGCAGCCAGAAAGTACACAGTTTATTTTAACTAAGTTTGCTCAAAACTTCTAACTGGTGCACAAATTGAATGTCGGCAGCGACAAAGCAAAGTCTAAGAAATACATTCTTATCAGAGCTGGCGAAACTTAGTAACGTGGCCTGAAGAGGCCGAACAAGCTCTGTCTTACAATCCAAAACCCTTCAGTTAAATACTGCAACAGAATGGTGTGCACCAACATGCAAAGTGATTTGCATTTTGGTGAGGAAACGGAAAGGAAAAGTGATAATAAAAGCCTAAATCATAATCTTTGTTAATTCAAATGATAATCACACTACGATGTCAATCAAACTATGGTTTGAATAGATTTACATAGGTCCAGTTGAACACAATCCTTATAGGGAACACTAATTTTCCAACTGCATTTAGAGAAGTATCGCGGTTTTATGAAATTTTTATATGGGCTTCACATGTTAGAAATCAAAATTAGAAAGTATATTTGAATTACATAGAAGCCCTATGCAAAAATAATTATTTAAATAATATTTTTTATTTCGTTATTATTACCTAAAATAACAGGAATTATGTCTGTTTTTTCACAAAAACAACTATAGCGAAATAATAATTTTATTGTCCACATGAAATGCATGCAGCATTCGTAATAATAAACTTTTGCTAACGTTTCCTTTTCTAAGGATTTCGCAAGAAAAATTACAGTTTTAAGAGTTCCGTGTAAAGTTTGTAAATTCAGCTATACCGATTGGCGTTTAAATGAAAATTCTTGCCCAACTCTTATGATACATGTGCCATTCATATAATTATGAAAGACCACTGATCTTAGGCGTGAAATGTCGTTATGCATATCATAGGCATGAAAGGAAATTATGTATATCCCTTTCATTTACATACTATTCATAAGATAATGGTTTAGACAACGTGAAGGAAATATATGGGTTACAGACAAATGTTCACTTTGTAACACATATATTTTCTTCATGTCATCTAAATCGCTATCTTGTAAATAGTATGTAAATACAGGGTGTTCATAAAGTCCCGGACCCATTTCGATGTTTAATAACTCATAAAATAATGAAGATATAAATAATTTTATGAAATGGCATTTATTGATGGAATAACTTATATATTTTCCTCTACATATTTGAATATCTTTACTTTTGTAAATATTGTCTGCGAGTGTGGTTAATTGCAGATAATTTCATTTTCCAGTCTAAATATCTGCACTTTTCTAAATATCGTCTACTTATTAATTGCAATTTTCTCTCTTTTGTTTTTGGCAACTATTGCATATTATTATAGGCCTAGGTGGACGGCCTTTGCAACAGATATGCTTAGAAGATGATGCTGAATTTCTGAAGCGCATAGTGTTCTCCGAGGAAGCATCCTTTCATCTTTCTGGCATTGTTAATCGCCATAATGTGCGCATATGGGGATCTGAAAACCCTCATGAATAACGCGAGGCACAAAGGGATTCCCCAAAGGTTAATGTGTGGTGTGGTCTAATGCACGACCGAGTCATTCTTTGAGTGACCATTTTACAGAAAGATGGATTGGGCGGGGAGGTTCAAATCCTTGGCCACCCAGATCACCTGATATAACGCCGCTGGACTTTTTCCTTTGGGGATTTGTAAAGGACAACCTTTACAGGAGGAGAGTGTCGAACATGGATGACCTAAAAGCCAGAATTACAACCGCAATAGCCTCTGTGGATGGCGACATGCTTGACGGTATCTGGCGTGAAATTGAACATCGACTTGATATTCTCCGTGCGACGAAGGGGACACACGTGGAAGTTCATTGACAAGGGTCATAAAACTTTTTGAGTCTATCTAACCATTTATGTTATTAATTTTAATCTATCTTTATTATTTTAGGAGTTATTGAACATCAAAATGGGTCCGGGACTTTATAAACACCCTGTATTTTTCTGAATTATTATTTTGATAGTTGCATATATTCTGTAAAACGTTTCTGTAATATCTGGCAGAGTGCGTGATTCTGTGAAATTGATATAAATAATCCTATGATTTATGCAGAGCAGATTTTAAACTTATGATTATACTGTTCACTTATAGCAACACAGGATTCCAATGCATTTCATTCAGCTCCTTTTGTGCCTATATAACTCAACAACATTAACTTAAATTATGTCGCTTGTCCAGTTATTGCGGGTCTTGGCCATGATGTGCAGATCATAGATTTTTCTTCCAGAGGACACACAGTAACAGCATAATAGCAGTCCAGTTTTCCTCATGGGTGTGTAGAGTGCAAAGTGTAAGTAGAAGAGTTTCATTTTGCAAGAGATACATGCAGATCTTAAAATAAACTGTGTCTAAGAACAAGCAAAAATTCCAGCTATTTGCTAGCTACAACTTAGCAGAATTTATTGCTTATGAATAGGCGATCCTTTGATATCGTTATAAAAAAGCATATATATAATATCATACTTTTTCAGTGCATCGAGTGATATGAATATTTCATAAATGTTTTTTCTAATATAACGGGTATTATAATTCATATTAATTGAGTTCATTTCTCTTATTAAAATTTCTTTGAGTCAAACCTACTTTCTTACTAACATAAATATTAACAGTAATATTACTGCCAATTTGAAAGACTAGCTATGGGTAATCAATCCCCTTAGCCCTGTAATTGGACTAACTTGTAGCTCTAACGGTGAAGAGATTATAAAAATCATGAATATGATAAATTAGTAAAAATTTTAAATTAAAATAAAAGCTGTTAAGGAATGTATAGAGTTTTTCTATATCGCTAATTTGTTATATTGCTTTGTTGTTGCTTATGCTCACTTGTCTGACGTAGTCAGCCCAAGCCCACGAAATTCCTCGTCAAAGAGCGCTAGATTACGCCTGTCGTTGGCAACAGCCTTGAGCACCTAACAGGTAACAGTGCGATTTGGCTCAGCTCCGTCCCAAATTTTGTTGAAGAGCACCCCGGGCAAAGAACGTCTATGTTCAATACATATTCTTTGCCCCCGGGGGGCACCTGTCCGAGGGTATCCCACCTCTCTCAATTTCCACGAAACCACACCAGAGGATTTTCGGCTCGCATATTTAAAGTGCCGCCATGCCGCACCGACACTATACATTTACAAATATTCATGCTTTCTCCAGGATTCGAACTTGGCCCTTCGGCACCGCAGTCAGCGACGTTAACCACTATACCGATTCTGCAGCAGTGGATCGGTAGATCTTCGGATCCACTGTTGCAAACGTCCAATTTTACCACTACTAACATGATCTAACACGATGAGGTAGCAGTAGCCCTCAGCAATAGCAGTTTGCCTCGTTTTGTGAATCGCGATCGTTTCTGTTTTGCGTAGAATATTAGAGCAAAATTTATAAACACTAAAATACTTTTATTGTCTGTTATTTGACTTGCCTTCGTATTATATTTTGTTAATTAATTTTGATTTACTGTAACTTCCATTTCGTATGTATGACATATTACGCATGATCACTGATTTCATTGAAACTCTTTTATTTCCGACGGATTTTAACCTATTTGATTAATTTTTTTTTTTTGCAGTAAATAATTCAAGGAAATTACCGTATTCATTATATTGAATCACTTACCTTAGCAGCTATGAAGAAAGTTTTAATTTAATATTCTTGGATGGAAAGACTTGAATTATTTACCTCCAATAACATTACATTTTAATTTAAATTTTAGTTCGATATTCTGATTGCCTAAAAACCCACTTACAATAAACAAAATTGAAATTAATTCCATATAATATTACATATTTAATGCATATGATATTCTATATGTATGTATATATTTGTAAGAACATTTATACGTATTTACAAGATAGTTGCTATGTACTTACATGAAGTCTTTTGAGAATATAATGTCTAGAGATAGTCCTTTTCTCGAGATATGTAAATGATTTGGAAACATTAAACAGCAGCAGCCGCACAATTTACCCAAGTATTAACCCTCAGGCAAAATTTCCAGTTTCTGTCCACTTGATTTAACTGAAACGTACGTGGGCAGAAATTCTGAAAAGTTATTGTGAATGTATTGCAATCTCTAAGCAGATCCTTAAATTTTCAGATTTTGATAGCATGAATAATTTCAAATAAATATGGATCATTGTCTTGCAGACGATTAAAATTATGAAATTAACAATAGCAGAAAGGGAAATGAGTCGTTCTTATTATTCTACATAGAAACTTATCAGCATTTTTTTTCGTCAGCTTAAAAGGCACCAGTGGCCAGTTATTAAGACTGCTAGATAATAGTAATTCCACCCCTGGGTTAGAACTCAGACGAGCGGGCTGACTGCAGGATAGTTTTCGGAATTTTTCCTGTAATGTGAATACGAATCAATTTCCTTTAGAAAATTCTCCATGAAGTTATCCATCATTTTAAACAAATAGAACAAATAGTTCTCGTATGCTTTGCCTCACTCGAACAATCTAATCTAACCTTCTGCTGGCAGAAAAGAGATTTAACGATTTTAAAAATTGTTTTCCTCGTAGTCTGCACATTATTATGAGTCAACTATCCTCGAACATTATTATGACAACTCCCTAGTAATACGTATTACTTCCGCCCTCGAACTTAGAATTTTTCTCCTAAAAGTATAGGCTAATTTATTCGTCATTTAATACATAACAGTAAATAAATCTGCTAATATGATATAGAAAACTAAATAATAATAAATGTTAAATATGGTATTTTCGATGGGCAAGCTTTCTGATAAATTTGATCGCCAGTAACTAACATTCTGATAAAATTTTAAAACTTCGTAAAATCTCCCAAACAGTTTTGCATAGACAAATATAATTAAATCTGAGTATGTATGCATCGTGGTCTGGATTGGTGATCTGAATGTGTATGCATTGTGGTATATTGTTTCAAGATTATAAAACTAGGCATTTTAAAAATTACAGCCGCGAGAAAATAGTTATCTGAGAAACGTGATTTCTGAGATTTGGAGTATATATACACTGCTGGCCACCGTAAATGCAGCACCCTGAAGGAAGCATGCAAAGAACATGAAATTTGCAACATGCATTAGCGGAGGGGAGATAGGCAAGTAATTAGAATTTCAGCGGAGACGCACATCACGTGCGCCTACGGCGCCACTTCAAAACACTATTTCAAAGCGCTTCTGGTTTTTTTCTTAAAAAAACGATCAATTATGCCTCGTAATAAACAGTGATCATCGTTTGATCAAGTATCCAAGTTCGACAGAGGAAGGATAGTGGCCTACCGAAAGTGTGGATTAACTATCAGGGAAATCGGTAGTCGTGTTGGACGAAACCAAACAACTGTAATGCGGATATGTGACCCTTGGATGCAGGAGGGTACGACGGACCGACGCGTTCGATCGCATCCACCTCAGTGCACCACTTCACGTGATGACAGGAACATTGTGCACATGGCAGTGACGGATCGCTCAGTGACATCACGAACCATAGCACAGCACATTTAGTCTGTAACGCATCATCCAGTGTCTGCGCATACCATTCGACGCCTTTTACAGGAGAGTGGTCTGTCCGCAAGACGTCCATTGCTTCGTTTACCCTTGACGCAGCACCACAGGCGTCTCCGCCGCCAATGGTGCGATGAAAGAAGGATGTGGACGGAAGAATGAAATGAAAATTATCTTTACTGACGAGTCCCGCTTCTGTCTGTAACACCACGATGATCGGATTCGAGTCTGGAGACACCGTGGAGAGTTGATGCTAAACAGCTGCGTTATGCACCGCCACACTGGTCCTGCACCGGGTATTATGGTATGGGGCGGTATTGGATATCACTCTCGCACTCCTCCAGTACGCATTGACGGTACTTTAAACAGCCAGCGCTACATCTCCGAGGTGTTGCATTCAGTTGTCCTTCCTTACCTTCAGGGCTTCCCCACAGCTATGTTTCAACAGAATAATGCTCGACGACACGTGGCACGCATTGTCCAAGGGTTCTTCGTCAATCGCCAGAATGAATTGCTTCCCTGGCCGGCTCGCTCTCCGGATCTTTCGCCGACAGAAAACATGTGGTCCATGGTTGCTGAATGATTGATCCAGATTACATCCCAAACTACCACACCAGATCAATTTTGGAAGATGCTTGGTCTGCTGTACCCCAAGAACACATCCAAAGTCTCTTTGAATCAATGCCGAGGGGTATGGCAGCGGTGATCTCCAACAATGGCGGATACTCTGGCTACTGATTCTGGAAGGAATTAAATTTCACAGAAGTCTATAAATTTAATCATTTGATACTTGGTCAACATGTTATCTATTAAATAAATTTTGTTTTGATATCTCTTATATTTCTTGGTGTTGTAATTTGGGTGGCCAGCAGTGTATATATGAAAATTCAAGGGAAGTGACAGAAAAAATTATCGTTTGATTGATTCCGGAAATGAAATAGATAGTACATCTGAAAATAAATTCGCAGATATCTCGTCAAATAATGAATGTGGAAAATATAAACAGTATTTACGTATTAGTGCAACCACCTTGGCACAATTTAGTGATTTTTTTACGAATGAAAAGGTAAAAGTTACTTATCATATGAAATTGGTAGTTTTTGCACTTTTTTTTTCAGTAAGATTACCAAAGTATCGATATTTATCTGAATCGGTAAAAATTATCAACATGTGAAAAGAAAACGTACTTTAGCAATTTAAATACAAATTTGAATTATTAAGCAAGGATTACGTGATACATTAAAAAGTAAAACGCATTTTTCTTCAAATCTTTCTATAATTTTTGGCACTATTCTTCTCTAAGTACACAGTGATCTGTTTTCGCTTAAAAAAACATGAAAAATTATGTAGACCCAGTTTTGTGCAATCCTCGGCAATAGCCGCTATTGAGAAAATGCATTTCCTCGTTGTTCCCGTTTAGAAAATGTTCATCAAGGCCTTATTCTTGCAGAAATTTTACCGGAGTTTCTTTCATTGCCGGCAAATTTTGCAAGCTCATATTTTAAAACTAAGGTAAAAAATATCGTCATTTATTTAAAAAAACTGTTGGAACATAGAATGTTACAAAAAAGAATAAATTTGAAAATGGCGGCGTTTCTTGAAAATTCTCATAACAATCCTTTGGGCTTGTTACGAGGATTGTTGCCGGAAGAATGTTAATGAGCATGATTGCCAGAGTTTGGCATATTCTGAAAATTTGGAGGCTTCTGCTAAGGTGCTTTCGTTAATACGTAAGTACCAAATAACCTTCAGTCAAATATCACAGAATTATAGTGGGAAAGCATAAGATTCAGTTGCAGTATAAAACGGGAAATAATGTATTGTAACTTAAAATGCATTCAAAATATATTTAGGTAGATGGCAATTGCACAGCATTATTATTGGAAGAAAGAACTCTATAATCTGATAATGGCAGAAAATGTTTTTAAGTATAACTTTTATGGCGAATGTCTCGTATTCACGTTACCCATAGGAAAAAAAGGTTTGCTTTTTCTCACCAGACATCTTCGAGCTTATGACGTGGATGACTCACAGTCTGCTAAAGAGCAATTATTCTTTACTTCCACTGCGTTCTCGTTTCTCTCACTTGAGAAATCAAACGTCTCAACGCGATCGTTTAAACGGCTTTTCTACTGTTTGTTTACTAATCTTGCGAAGAATTAGGAATGAGCCGTGATAATTCACTTCAAACTACATTTAGCCTATTACTGCTCGACAACCGGTACCGTTGTATTTCTGAAACTTGTAATTCAGTCGATTCCATTACTTGCAATCGGTGTAAAATCGGTACATTTTTACCATTTTTTGCTACTCATCTGCGTTATACATTCAGTCAGAATATTTATTGTGACGTAAAGTATGTACTGTCTTTATCGTGCTAACTACAGTGTGAGACAGCTTTCCACAGTAAATTGATTTCCACATTGTTTACCAAAGAACATTAGAAGCCAATTATTTTACAGTAATAAAAGATTTGAATTCTAATGTATTTTGGGATGAGTAGATTCACAAATATTGTTCTCAGAAAAACTGAGAGTTGAAAGTTGGAAGACCTTGCTTGTAAGGAATATAAGAAAATAATACTTATTACGAAGGAAAACACCAAAGCTTACTTGTATCAAAGAAAATAAATAAAATATTAAGGCGATGGAGATAAAGTGCAAGAAGAAGAGAATAAACATATGATATGGATATGATGTTTGTCACCACATCAGAGGCGAAAGATAGCAGTGCAGAATATATATATAGCAATACGTGGCTTCGAACAAGATTATGGTAATAATAAAAATGAATAGAGAACATAGATATGAAACAGAATAATATTTAGATGGAATATCCTATTCGCCGCCTGATTGATTGCGAAGCAGATCAAGATTCTTTTTTCTTCGAAACAAGACAAAAATTAACTACGAGGATCGTTACAAAGGAAATAAAAACTCGCATAAGACAGGTTGGTTTCACATTCTTCTGAAATTTTAAGCGGTTGAAGGGAAAAGCACGATCAGACCATTGAAAAGTTCTTGCCATTTGTGAAAATACGATAATTCTTGACCTTGATTTTTGTTCTTTTGCAAATTAATTTCCTTTAGTGTATCTAGATTTACAATTTATATCGAATTATTCATTTCTTCCGTTTTTATAATTAACTGCATACACAACATTACTAATTTTTAAAGTTTATGCAAATGAATCAGCTATAGAATATTGAAGCTTTTCATTAAATATAAAATTTTTTCATCTATATCTCTACATATAATAAAACAAAGAGTCTGTGTGTGTGTCTTTCGTTCGTGTTGCGAGTAAGCTAATAAACCCAGGGCCACGAAATTTGGTACATAGGTGTATCTACACAAGAGCCAGTGCACCTCGAAGCGATTTTTTCCAAATTCGAATTAGAATTTTTTTTATTTTATGTTTTGTGACCTAATCGCGTCATTTTGAGACATAATGGACTACAGGAAAGCGAGATTTCACTCATGACATCGCGTCATTTTGAGACATAATGGACTACAGGAAAGCGAGATTTCACTCTATACATTTCGTTTTTACATCGTCGTGAAGTGTAGACACTTAGCTATTTTACGAACTTAAAATAAATTTCGTATTTCAATAAATCGATTAAATACGAATTTATTTAGGAAGGTGAGCTTAACACCTTTTAAGCGGAATTTAAAAAAAAAAAACTTGTACTATATAAAGAAGAGTGTTTGTTTGTTTGTTTGTTCGCGATACACTCAGTCACTACTATAGCTATCGTCCCCAAACTTTCTACAATTCTTTCCTGGGTCCTGGGAAAGGTCGACGTCCACTTCCCCCCCCCCAAAAAAATTAAATATACATATATTTTCGGCGAATTTAACGAACTTTTGTTTAGAAACTCAGCAATGTGAAAGCTTTGTATTGCCACTCTGCAAAAGCGTAAGATATATATGTTTCAAATTTAATCAGAATACTCGAGGATATAAAAAAATTGTGTTGCCACTCGGTATAATGCAATTATATTAACTTGTCTCGAATTTAATAAAAAACTGGACTATTTTAGAGAAATGTGTTGCACTGCCCAAATTAAAATAAATTTAAATTCAAAGTGCGTTATCGTTCAGCAAAGCGTAAAATATTTAATTTTTCACGCAATAAACAAGCACACATTAACATACGTGTTAATACACCGCAAGCATTTTCTTTGCTTTTGAAAGTGAATTCGTAATACACGCCACAAAGCGTTACTTTTCGTGTGAAATCAGTTATACCAATAAAGCGAAAATCGGTTGCTCCATTTGCATCTTAAGCATGATTAAAAAAAAGGGGAATCACGAGCTTCAGAAACAAACTGGCAACGAGAAACAAGACTGGAAAATATTCGAGTACGCATTGCTCGATCTAGACGAACACTACACGCTGATTTAAATCTTGGTACATTCCATTACGATGCTAATTATGATTTCTGTCTTCATCCAAGTTTGGCCATTGGAAAGATGGATAAATTATAATGTATTGCAGAGCCCTCAAAAATGAAGCCCGCACCAGATGGAAAAGAAAATATTTTGTGTATCCAAAAGCATTTCAAAAACAAAATTAAAACACAAACACTTTCTTTCCATTAAGTAACACTACAACGCGTGCCGGATATCAGCTAGTTAAATATGAAGTAAAATTTGCAATCTTGATACAGTAGGCAGTTTTTATTTAGGTTTCCTTTAAAAATATCAAATCTTACAATTTAGGCCAAAAGATATATATTTACATATATTATTCTGGCCGTTAGCGCTATTAGCATTTTGTCGAGTCACTATAAACGGCTGTATCACTTTTCAAATTGTTGCCTCCAAATATTATCGTTTTGTATTATATTTAAAGAAATTCAATAACGAAGAATCTGCATGAATGTATATATGTTTCTCGCACTGAGAAAAAACAACGATACAAATTTTGAATAGCGTAGTCCTCCACCCGAATATGGGCATCTGGAAGTCCGAATCTTGAATTTCGAAATTGTTTTATTATCTATTTCACATTTTTAAAATTTTAACGAATTTTGGATCAAGAAACTCAACGGTTTCAAAGTGAACAATTACACTGTATTGAATAAAATATTTTTATCTTCAGCGCGCGAGACTGTCTATTGGAAATTCTAAAGATATGTTATTTTTAAATGTGTTCAGCCTAAAGGCGGGTAACCGAAATGCTCTCGAAACATGTATATATGTGTAAATGAAACAACACCCCTTTGTGCATAATATAAAATCTAAAAGCTTTCATATTTCTTATATAAATACATTAGTGAAGAGATGAAGGTAATTAGTCATTACCTTTGTTATGAAGCTTGATTGCTGTAAATTTAGCTCGGATGCGCCTTTATCTGTATGGACAGGTATTTTGAAGGAATATTTTTATTATTTTATTTATTGTTTAATCTCGAGTTTTAACGCGAATTGGGAAAAAGGTTTTACAATTCTCAATTCAGGATTAGTTTTAGTTTTTAAGTTTTCTGTAAAGTTTATAATTAATTTTAAGCGAAATTTCCTTTGTGTAAATTTTAAATATAAAAAAATATAAATCATAATCTACTTGCAACGTGCTGCCTTTAGATTGAATATACTAGAAAACAATTAGAAAAATTAAATAAATAAATAACAGCGATGAATAAATACAAATGTTTCAATAAAAGAAGTTTATTAAAATTATCATTCTCAATTCATATCCGAGAAGAAGAAAATATAAGTTCCCGTGCACGCTGCGTTATAAAATTTTCTTATTTCGGTCTTCCTTACGTACCTTTACATTTTTGCAAAATATTTTTGAATCACCCTGCATATATAAAATGTATCTCTCTAGGAGTAAAAGCTGTTGGTGTATGAAGACCGAATAAGTAAAAAATTTTAATAATTATTAAGGTAAGGGCTGTTATGCATTATTTTATTTGTTTATTTAGTTAATTTTCAATGCACAAAACGCCTTTAGAAACTTGTCCTTATGTGGTAAGTTGCAAATAAAGAACAGAATACAAGCATACAGATAAAATTCAATAGCACATCCAGCATTGGACATTTAAGTGCATATTAAGCTTAAAACAATCTAAAAATCAGGCATAAAATATTCAGATACTCATCGATTCTAAGAACGATGCTATTCGAATAATATTCGAATACTCATCAATTCTAAGAACATGTTTAACCTAAAACAATCTGATAGTCAAGCATAGTTTTAACTGAATGAAATGAAAAAAAAATCACTAATTAATTTTAAGAGCTATTGTTTGTGATTATTTTAATTACTTAATTTATTCCGATGACTTGATTAATTTTAAGAACTGTTGTTTTTGAATAATTTAATTATTTACTTAATTTTGATAAATTGATTACTTTTATAAACTATTTTGATTTATAATATTGATGCCATTAATTTCAAGAGCATAATTAATGTAAAACAATCTGACGATCAGGCAGGATTTGCTGAAACTAACTGAAAAGCAGTATTCCGCACTCATTAATCTTACTCATTACCCATTGCGTTGCATAAAGTGTTTCAATTTTATGTAGAACAGATTTAAAGAAATCTGATTTTCCTTTCTTAGGTCTGTTCTACATTAAATTGTTTTCTCAGATGAAGAGAGATAAAGATATCCCAGGCGTTATGCATGAAAGAAAATGAAAATACCTATTATGTACGATAATGAAAACAATATTTAATTTTCTCAAATTACGCGATGTCGTCACATTTGAGTCATTAACATAAAACAAACAAACAGAACTTATATTAATAAGGTATGTCACCACCCCGGAAGTTCATCGAACTTTACAGTGATTACCCATACTCTTATTAAGGTGATCATTTATAGCAGATTTTTAATTGCCATTTTTTTTGTTAAGGCAGTATACAACTATCTGATACTTCCAAGAGGAGGTAAACGCGCAGCGTTAAGCATCCCACGAGCATCCCAAAGATTTTCAATAGTATTAAGGTCGTTGGAATACGACAGTCGTTTCATACAAGAAATGCTTTCACACTCCAATTACTCATTAATTATGCTACATCGATGGGGATAGGAATAATCATCCATAATAAGGAAATGAGGACCAATTGCTGCAGCATAGAGTCTCACAATGAAATGCAGAACTTCATTCCGAATACCGTGCAGCCGTCAGAATCGTCGTTAAAGAGGTGCACTAGATGATAGAGCCCATTGAAATTTCAGTTGGCATTATGGCATTACTCTCACCTCTAAATATGTAATGTTCGATGATGTTCTGGACTTGTGTACCTTCTGTGTGCCTTGTTCTCTCCACATTCTCCTGCAGACGTATTACCTAATCCCAGGACAAATTTGGATCGTCCGTGAACAGGGCATTGCTGGACAGGGCAGTCTGAAACAAAATGTTGACGGTAAACCCATCCCGCTTGACTGCTATAGCAATATACCGATCTTTAGAACGGGTGGTGCCATTTGGCAAAGTTCTTCGGCCAACTCTTTTGACGTGTATGGAATTGTTCTTACGTTAGAGAAATTAGCGAATGATCACCGCCAAAGAAAATAGCGGCATTTTTATCTGAATGCTTGCATCTTTAAAGATTATTTAATTAGCATATTTTTGGACAGTCGACAGGGATTAGCTGTAAAGTACGATATTTTCACACTGCCATCTGGATTTGCAGTGATTTTCAGCGATTCAAATTTAATTAAGCTTTCAAAAATTGCTTACATGTATAGCGTGCTTAGCTTTTGGAAGCTAGTGTATATACTTCAGTATCCCATAGATTTTCTGGGACATATATATGGATCAATGATAGCGAAATGATTAAACAGTGGAGTGACAATTGCATCAACTGCGAAATGGTTAAACAGTAATTTAGATTTTCTGGAACATATGTCTCATTGATAGCGAAAGAATTAAACAACGTGGCGACAATTTTGGGTTTTATTAGCGTTAAATTTCGGAATACTTAAATGATTGCCAGGAATCGAAATTCATAATCTAAGTTATTGATTGTACAAATAATTCCTTAGGCCTCTTATCTATAATTTTTATCTGTTTCACTAGAATTAATAGACAGAACACGAAATATTCGATCATTCTGCATTCTCCGTTCATCCGGACTTTAAAAAATATGTTGATTCAAAGATCTTCTTCTTAGAAGCCAATTATGTTCTTACCTTGATGCGTATGAAATTATTTTATCTTTTCTTCCTTTACTGAGTTTCCTATCAATAAAATTAATGCAGTTAGATCCATTTCTATTTACAATCCATTTCTATTTCATCTAATGGGAAGAATATAATTAATTTTTATATATGTCCGCCATAAAAGCAAGCAAATTGTATTAAAATAAAAAAATACGCTACTGCTTTTTCTTTCTATCTTTTTTTTTCTAACAGAACAGTTAATATTTAATGAATACTGCAGGCTGCTTAATCGTCTAATCTTAATTACTTGGAACAAATGTTTATTTTGCTATATTAACTTTTTAAATGACATTAAAATACGTAGGTATATTAATAACAAACGTAGTTTTATCTGGCTTGTTAATAGATAAATAATCTAAATAACTCGAATCCGATATTATTCAGAGATACCAACAACAACGCGCCTAATGACATTTATTTTTTAAATCAAATTGTAAAGTAGCGAGAAGTTCTGAAAATTAATTTGGAAAATATAGGCAAAGGAGTAAAACATGTTGAAAAATTTGTTAATGAAAAAAACTAATTATAAACTCCAGTTCTACGTGTTAAATTTCTAGCGTAAAACTGATGGGGTAGGTGCCAAACGAATCACCGATAATTTACATATTTGTTCATTGTACTTCTGACTGTGAATAACTTTCATTCTCCTCTTCTGGCTTAATTTTTTAATTTATAAGCAATTTGATTTCCCCACTATGCTTTTTACACTGGTAAATAAAGCTTTTTTTATTATATTGATTTTTAAGCCAATGAAATATTCATATTTTTATTGATTTAAAAATCAATATGAGAAAACTTCGTTAATTTTCCTTGCATATTCAAATTCTTAAGAGACTATGCATTTCTCTATAACGCTTGCACGTACATTATCTATTTTAAAGCCATCACAGGGTCTAATGATTAATTTATACATTTAGAGGTAATTGCACTAAAATAAGTTTGTTTATCTCAAAGTGACGACTTTTCTCAACTCGAGCACTTATCGTTCATTTAAATTGCGGTAATATCGTTAAATTAAATAAACTATTTGGATTATTTGCCATTGCAATATAAAGTGTTAAATAATCATTTCAACATTTGAGAAGCAATACGTTGATAAATTTAATTTCCTCAATGCTTTTAAAAAATCATTTATTTTATTTCCAATCTATGATGGTTTGGTTTAGCTGAATGTGGCAAAACAGAGGAGTCTGTTTAAAAAACGAAATTCCTATATGGAGGACTTTCTAAAGGAACTGGTCGTATCCACACTACACTTGGAAACACCCCAAAAATGCCCATGAACGCCAGCCCGTTCGCCTGGAATCGAGGTCGGATTATCAGCATTTAGCGGTTTAACCGTTCTGAAGTTGGTGTCCACTAAATCTATGAAAGCTACGGGAAATGAATGTGTGTATTTACCTCAATCTCGATACTCTATCAATTGCTGCTTATTTCAAATGAATTGATTTGTTTAAATATATATATATATATATATATATGAGAGTACAGTATATCTCTCACAGAGAAGTATCCTTTATAGTACAGTATACTCACAGAGAAGTATCCTTTATTAGAGGAATTTTTTAAGCCTTATGACACATATTTGTGCGGATATTTTGCCTACAAATTTTATGAAAATTTAGTTGAAATGCGTTCGATTATGACAAATTAACATAAATATTTTATTGAAAATTTCGTTATTACATATATTCGGTTAATTGTTCTCATTTACAAAAGCAGGATAAATAATATTTCTTTGTTTTTCTCAAATATTTGATACTTGTGCTCATGTTCGAAAGAATGATTGAATTTAATGAAAATTTAGTTGAAATGCGTACGATTATGACAAATTAACATAAATATTTTATTGAAAATTTCGTTATTACATATATTCGGTTAATTTTTCTCATTTACAAAAGCAGGATAAATAATGTTCCTTTGATTTTCTCAAATATTTGATACTTGTGCTCATGTTCGAAAGAATGATTGAATTTAATGAAAATTTAGTTGAAATGCGTACGATTATGACAAATTAACTAAAATATTTTATTGAAAATTTCGTTATTACATATATTCGGTTAATTTTTCTCATTTACAAAAGCAGGATAAATAATATTCCTTTGTTTTTCTCAAATATTTGATACTTGTGCTTATGTTCGAAAGAATGATTGAGGATTTTCAGAATTTTATTTTAGAAATTTAAACGTCATTAGGATTAATTCACTAGCAAAATTGTCCGATTATTATCCGCTGTGTTTTAACAGATTATCACACTGTATTTATTCATCTACTACCTTTACACTCGTTCTTCTAACAAGAGAAAGCGAAAACTATTTCAAGAAACACACAGAGTGTTAAAGAAGAAACAACTACATACAAATGGAGACGAATATTCTTTTCAAGCATGGAAACGAACAGGTGATGAAATTGTGTAATATATAAAGAAACAAAACATTTTCCCGCAGTACGCAATACGTAAAATATCAAAATAATATTCTATGAAAACAGACGAAAATCACCTAATTAACATTTTAACCATTACGTATTTTAAAATAAAGGGAACACTTGCGCTTGTAATCTGTTAAAACTTTAAAAGGTCATGGTCCTCGAATTTCTTGAAATGAGAATTTTGAAATTTTGGTAAATGGTGGAAAAATAGATAATTCTTAATCTGCTTGGAAAATCAATTCAAATCAATAAATTGCGTTATAAACCATAGCAAACTTCGTTTAAAATGCTGTTTTTTCAATCTATTCAGTGATATATATCGATTCATATTTTCTATGACTTCTCCATTATTAAGTAAGAATATGTAAAGAATAATATTTAAACATTAAATAAAAAGGATTTTTTATAATTTTGAAAAAAAAATGTTTCAAGATGCAGTTGCATTTTCCCTGGAGGATCTACTTGTCGCACACCGAAGCTCTGGGACTTTCTACCCCCTCCCGCCGGCGCCTGACAGCACAAATATGCAGACAATTAATTTCTTTTATTGTTACAGACGGAAGACCTTTGTTAATAATTTCTGAAATTTTTGCTCTGAAGCGACTGTGAACAATATTTCCTCTTATTCATTTGAAGCTGCACATAATAAAAATATAGTTGCTTAATAAATTATTTGGATTATTATGAAATTTTTGTTTATTTGCGCTCTGTAACCGATTATGCGCTTGAGCTAAAATTAACTGTCTATCTTCACGAAAATCAGTGCGTGGCAGCACATGCAAGAGGAAATATTCATTTGGATGAACTTCAGAACGTTCACTATACTATACACTTGACATCGCTAAGTAAGTATGAGACGATCTAGCTTATGGGTTGGTTTGATTGGTTTATTTAATTATGGCAAAGCACTCGAGATCTATCTCCCTAGGAAGGGATACCTTCGTGGAGGGCTTTTAAGGGAAACTAGTTCGTATACACGTTGCACGTGTGGAAAACGACGAAAACGCCCATGAAACCCCCTCCCGTTCGCTGAGATTCGAACCGCGGACCAAAGTACTAGTGTTCAGCAGCTCGGCCGCTGATGGACCTATCTAGCTTATGGGTTGTGGCTTTAACGTATGTAGACGACCTTATATTACTTGTCTTCTAACTTGTATTGTTCTCGGTACATTTTTCAAAACCTCGACGTAGAGCCTTTTATGACGTACAGTGATTTGACTGCTTGAGTTTGGGACTGTTTGTTGATCCACATTATTGAGTGTTGAGGGCTGCTAAAATCTTTCTAAATAATTAGGATACTTACGCATAACAAGAAAGATATGAAATTTGATTCCAACTTGAGATTAAAAAGAATTGTCACACGGAAATTAAAATAACTATTAGTACGTCAAGGATCACAGAGAAACAAGTCGAAGTCCCCTCCCCAATACGTAAGGTATATCGCAGATCAACAACATAGCTCAAGATAATATATAGATAAAAAACTCAAGATAAAAAGAGTAGAAAATAGCAATAATCGAGCGGGAAATTAAAAAGAAAATAATTGCAAGTCTCCGAATTCAACTAAACTCAAGCTCTATTGCAACCTCATATTTCTAGCTTTGCTCAAAGGTAAAGATAAGCACTTCTGAAATTTTTGAGACTTTGAAAATTCAGGAAGTTTCCGGAACTTCTTGAATATCGCTTGTTTAGAGAGAAATTACTAAATGCTGGGTTGTAGCCAAAATCCGAAAGAAAGTGTCTATAAATTCAAAACAAAATAAAACACACATATAAAAGCAATACATTTGCCGTACCAGCTGCATCAAATAAATGAATGAATAATTAATCAAATAAATAGAAACAAATGCGTAGCAACAGAGAAATGAGTAAAAACAAAATTGCAATCGAATAACCAAAAATCTTTGCATAAATTAAGATTGCATATATGCATTGATTAGGCTAGTTTTTTTCAATATATTTATTAGCTTATTACTATTTCAAACTGTTTGCTTGGGTTGTGATTTGTCTGGTCTTTCCCTTTTAAGACCATGAAAACAAACTATGAGATTTAGTCAAATTTTATTTAGAACCTTAAATTACACATATGTATATATGTATACTCTTAAAGAAAATATGAAAACTATATTTCGTCACAATGTGCCGCTTAAAAACATTATGTAATCTTTTAACGCATATGAACTTCAGTATTAATGAAAATTCAAAAGTCTAATAGTTTTAGTGTAGAAACATGCTTAATTAAATGAAACTGGGAACGCATTCAAAGATCTTAAATTAAGTTCTTATTTTAATGAGTGGATAAGAAGAAAAATTCAAAACATATGTAGAGTCATTAGGATTTTTGAAGCAGGAGACATTAAAAATGAGCAATGCCCTCGCTAGAACCCGAGTTTGTACATCTCGAATGCATGCCGAATGTGCTACCGTTACACCACGATGGCATGCATTAAGGAGATAGAAAATACCGTACATATACTTATGTTTTAATTAAAACTGTAAACTCGGGTAATAAGTTTTATGACCTCTTACAAAGAGCAATGTCATGTCTACAAATTCAGTTATTTAATAGGAAGAAAACGAGAAAAATAATGCAACATTTTATTGTGGCTTGCACAGAGTTCCAAAATGCGAACAGGTAATAGTATAGTAATAACACGATGATTTTTCAGTTCTGTCCAAACTTTACTGACAGAACCGTGAGACTAAAATATGAGGTTGTCACTACTCCTTTAAATTTTCATCAGATTTCTACCTATGACTTATCGGTAGATTCTAGGAACCTCCTTTTAGTCCAGACGTTATGACACACACTGTTGAATTTGAAAGTGTTGGGTTGTTAGCTTTACAGCTACTTCTATGGATTCTAATTATTAGGTATCAACAAATCCCGTACACGAGTTATCGTGATGAGAAGCAAATTTCAAAGTTCATACAGACAAGAAAACTGAATAAAATTTGAATTAGATTTTAATAAGTCTCGATCTGGGCTCGAAGTATAAATTGTAGTATAGATAACAGTCTACTTGACTACTACTTGCATTAGTTTTGAAAATAAATTTTAATTTCGAAAAATATACACAATGTAAATTACTCTACGAGGAACTACAAATCTTTGTCGAATATTAACCCGTTAAACTTTCAACTGTAGCTTATCGTTTTGGGCAGGACTTCCAAGGGACGTTTGGGATAGGACTGTTACTTTTTATGTAAAGAATCATGAAAGTGTGGTAGCTGCAGTTAGTGAAATATTAAATACAAGAAGAAGAAAATTATTGTATGGATTACTCCAAAGGCAAGCTATGTAATGTTTATAAGGTATGTTTATAAGGTATTTATTTCTTCCGTCTTCTTCGCATGCCTTCGTGGTGTAGGGGTCTGCATGCTCGAAGCGTAACTGAGAGGTCCGTGGTTCGATTCCCGGCGAAAGCGTTGCTCATTTTTTATGTCTGATGCTTCCAAATAACGTAATGACTCTACAACTGGCGCCCGAACTAAAAAGGTGGTGGATGGTGATTTTGCACCACCGGGATTTGGCGATTGGGTCCCCAAAACCCCAGTCGCCCTTTAAAAGGGGGAGTATATAAGGTATTTCTCCCGCCTTCTTCGCATGCCTTCGTGGTGTAGTGGTCTGCATGCTCGATGCGTAACCGAGAGGTCCGTGGTTCGATTCCCGGCGAAGGCGTTGCTCATTTTTCACCTTTCCTGCTTCGTAAAATCCTAATGTCTCGACATGTTAAACTAAAAGAAAACCGAAAAGAAGATAATTGCTTTACTTATTACTCTAAATTCAAGCTAGATAGTAATATTAAACTAAAAGAAAACAAAAACAAAAGTAAAAAGAAGAAAATTACTCTATTGAATTACTCTAATTCAAGCTGTATAATAAGTTGTGCAGACATTGCCCCTGATATGTCTAGAAAATGTTTCGTCATTATCGCATAAAGACAAACTTCAGTTCAGTTATTTTACATATTTTCAGTTACCTTAGTTATCTTAAATACTGCAGCTATAAGCGTTTGAATGCTTTAAAAATTCAAAGCGTTTGAATGCTTTAAAAATTTTAGCATGCAAAAAGTGTAAAATTAAAAAGGAGTACCGATGCTGTTACATTACTGTTACATGTACATTGTCTCCATGTAACAATTACTTTTCGCAAGAAATTGGTATGCAGAAAATTCCTATAAATGGGCAAATTTCAAATAATGTATATAAGGTAAAAAAAGTAATATATAATTTTAGTTTTAATTTGTACAAGCGCCTAAAGTCACAGTCTTTAATTCAGGGCTTTTTTCTCCCTGTTGTAAAAATAGTAATTTGTTTGTAATAAAACTTTCTCCAACTCTCCATTTAAAAACTGGTTTCTGCCATAATTATAAGCAACGCAAATGACGCATGCACTTCTATAACAGCAAAAGTAAATAGCTTATTCAACTGTAATGAAACCTAAATTTTTAATGTACCAGTATTTATAAAGCGATGTTATGTTCATCTACTGAGAAATATAGCAAGATCATCATTTTTCATCTAACATCAGTAACACAATTTTCTCTCATCCCGCACTTGCCCAGCATAAACTGGCTGTTGATTTTTTCATTGCCGCATGTAATTTATACATGCGCACTTTGAGCATGTGAATGTACGCCTAGAACTATGGAATTATAATAGGCGCTCATCTTGTGCTATGTATATGTTTTCGGCGATCATTCTGTGGTGCAACTGTATCTGACTTTTTTTCCCCTAACTCCAACTTCATCATACCATCTATGCCATCTACGTATCTGAACGTTTTATTGTTATATGTATACATTTCAATTTATATTCGCTACATTCATGTAATTTATGTTTAAATATCACATTTAAAAAAATTAAATATTTCAAAATCCGTTTCGAGATCAGATCATGTATTTCAAGGAAAAACACTAATAATCAATATTCGTCTCAGAGTCACTAACCGTGCGCATACAAGCGGCTATTTGGAAAGTAGTGTACAATACGGCGCATTTTATACAAGATAACGCGGAATATAACAAATAATATGCTTTGCGAAAACTCATCATTTTAATTAAAAGTGCGGAGATGAAGCTTTTGAATACCAACAAGAAATTCACAAATCAAGCCTCGACTTGTAGAATCACGCTCTCATGAAACGAGGTTCATTAGTAATACTATCTTCTGGGCTAGTTGGCCGCTTGCGCTGCTTGAAGGATCACATCCGCATTCTCTAGAAAAGGCTTTGTATCTAACAAAGAAAGCAGAAAATTAGCATAGAAATGATCATAAACGCCGATGATTCGAGCCGTGGATAATTACGAACTTCATGTTTACTTAGAAAATACGTAATTTATTTTGAGAAGATCAGATTATAAAGTAAATAGGCAAACTAGAAAAGTTATCCCAATTTTCGCCGAGTGAAGCTTAATATTCGAAGTCAATTAAAAAACATGCATAGAAGATTATGCGAGAAAAACGAGATTCACATTCGTATTGAGATATAATTTCATTCTGCCTGTCTTATATAAAAGGTTCTAAAAAATTGCTACTGCAATTATTTTCTTAAATACTAGCGCAAAGGATGGAAACTTCTTCAAAATAAGGCATAAAATTCTTTAAAAACAGTTTCAGTACTGTGAATGTGAAAATTCTACGAATATATATTTTAAATTTTATGCATTTTTCGCAGGGAAAAATCACGTCTAATGAAATATTCATTACATTAACTAGAGAAAGCTGCTTCGACCGTGTTCAGTAAATTAAATACAAATTTAATTTACTGAACACGGTCAAATGCTTGTAGAAAACATTAGTTTTTTCAAAACCGAGAATATAAAATTTCAGTTAAGTTATAGCCGAGATTCAAACCAAGGGGTTTTTTCCCCTTCTTTTTCAATTTAATAGCTAGACACCATGGCTGCACTTATGAAAGAATGCGATATAATTGTACACATTCTTTCCCACTTAAAGAACGATTCGAACGAGGACTCAGTTGTCCAAATTCAAGTAGTCAAGTTCTATCACATTTTACTTCAGGCTCCACTGCATAAGACTTATTTCAAGTAAGACATTGTTTCCTATATTAACATTTTCCAGCACTTCGGATTTTTCGTCATACCTTTTCCCACCAAAATATGTAAATAGAGTGAGTTTAAATAACATCAGAGAATCTATTGCTAAGTATATCAACAGTTGGCATGGCGAAATTCATCTGTTACCGCCTGCTTTTAACGCTTTTGCAGCGAGTTGTTTTTTAACGTGATCCATTTCGTACTGTCGGCGTTATCCAGTTACTCGCTCGTTGAACGCGCCAGCAGTCCAAAGTCACTTAGTAACTTGAATTAAAGCTTCACGCAAAATTAAAATGTATTTGTCAAAGTCCCACCCTCTCCCGTGGGTTGACTCAAGAGAATTCCAGGGAAGTACTGGCTAGGATCTGTACTTAGTGGGAAGGCAAGCCTCCACATAAGATGCTAACTGCAACCGTCACTCACCACGAGGCGAGATTGAAGGACGGAACAGGTTTCTCGCTCTCTTCTGCTGCTGGCTTTTGTCGAGGTAGGACGCCCTTCTGGGCTGTCCTGACCGGCGGAGATGTTGCTCTTTCCGGGTGACACGACTTAGCCATTTTTTCATCATCCTCTGAAGTTTCATCGATGTGCATATATTTAACGAATTTCTGTGGTAAAATGCATCACTTTGCCTTGCATCGAGTACCTTCTGCCGATAATATTTCGTTACAAAAAGAAATTTCGTGCTGAATTTCGTCGGACTCTTGTTCGTTCCAAGAATTCATATTGCCACGTGTTACCTCTTCGCGTCTGAACTTCGGACTGGAAAATGCATCTGATTTAATTTCATCGTATTTCGAAGTGACTTTTTCTTGAGTAATTCTATTGAACGTGCTGTCAATGCAAGGAAAGTACACGCATAGATGTTTTGAGATTCTTCTGGACTCCGTCTAGCACTCACAAGTAGCTTCATGCATGCCTTGTATTAATTATTCCCGTCTAGCACTCACGAGTAGCTTCATGCATGCCTTGTATTAATTATTCCATCTGGCATAGTGTATCTTTATAATCTGTTTTTTTTCACAGTCTGGCATACTAAATAAATTGTAATTTGTTGCAACAAGATCATGTAGCCTTCTTTGGGGTAAGTTATATTCTTGTTTTTATATTTTCTAGATCACACATTTTACCCTCACAGTTCTCTTTAGTATTATAGGTTATTGCGGTGACACAACGTTTAATATTTATTACTTTCACAGTTCTTCTCTACATTTTTTTTAGTTTATCACGGTCTGTTAGATATACTTCTTCACTACTTTTGCTACCACTCAGACAAATCATAACTTTTTATCTACACTTAGGCAGTCTCAACCACGGAGGTACATAAGTTGACTTCACAGGACTAGTGTCCGAGTTTATTCTCAGGTTGGTTCAGGCTTGGCAGGGACCGTACTGGTACTGTCGTGTCTGTTCCTCGGGCTGTGGTGGAGCTATATGGTGTATAGGCTATAACCTTCTCGATGGGGGTTCGGTCCTCACAGTCCCACTGATGGGCACTGACGGAGTAAGGTATGGCACTGAGTACGATTTTTGTGTGCCGAGGGAGTGGTGCCCCGAGGCAAAGATGTCTTAGCGACCCTTTTTTGTATTAAGTATTTCGTCCTTGCTGAGGCTAAAACCAGGCAGGGACAGTGGGGTCTGCGCCGAATTTGAGGGATCCACAAGATCTGGACATCCATCTTCGAAAGGCAACACCATGACCAGGACGAGGGTCCTGACTTTGGCGCTCTCTGTCAAAGTCACAAGTTCTTGACTCTAGCTAGCCCAACTACGCGTTAATAAAGAAAATCAGCTGCTTTACACAGACAACGGCTAAGGATCAGTATATTCCTTTTAGAACTTAATATTATAGTGAAAGGGGCTTGGAGCTCCTAGCTGTCCTCAAATTGTCGAGCTTCATTCTTTTCTCATGTTCCGTCTACATCATTCCAAGCCATTAACTAAGCCTTAATACAACTCAAAAAAAATCCCTAGAAATGTGAAGTCTTTAACAACAGCGTTTTAGTTCTGTTTTTTAAGTTAGAGCATTTGACCTCCACTGGTAGCATAAACTATTTTCAAACTCTCAACAGACTTCGAACGAATTATCGCTTGGTCTGAAGTAACAACAGAATTTTCAAAAAGGTACAAAACAAACTTTTTATTAAAACAGAATTTGAACATAAATGCACATCTGGGTCTAATATAATAAGCCACCACTTGGGGAGATGCAACTTAACAGTAAAATTCAAAATTTGCACTAAGCCTAATAGTCAAAGACAACACAGTTGATCTTAAATTCTGAGTTTTTTCAAAATTTATAAAATCACACCTAAATTCTACGAAGATTTTTGGTGTGCTGGAACATTGTCTAAGATTTTAGACTGTAAATTTTGTCTTTGCAACGTTGTTTAATGGCCGGTGCAAAATGAAAAGTGATTTAATCTTTAAATAATAACTCAAAACCAGTCCCACAGCTTATCTTTCTACTTTGTGGATGCTTGACGAAAATGCTTGGGCCATTACGTTTTAAAGTTCGTACAACTGTGCTTCAGTAATATGTTTATTAATATTTATTGTTGATGTTCTCGCAAGGACAAGTGAAGTTTTTCAGTGGAAGTTGGGTCTCGAACCCAAGAAGTAATGCACCACTCTAAACAACACAGGTGAGAGCGGCTTCATAAAAAGGAATAATTTTTTGCGATATCGACAAAATCTCTTTAAAAAACTGAGTTCTTAAAAATGTGCGAAATAGCGCATTGTGCGAAAATCGAGAGCTCACTTTATTAGTAATTGTCATTGTCTGCATTTTGCTGCTCTAGAATTCTGATGTTATCTATTGCTTTGTTTTTATTTTATTTCCTTATGTATTTAATTAAATCTTACTTGGTCTAACGGAAACTTCTTATTCATTTATCCCTTTAATAGTAAATGTAGTTCCAGGAAGTAAACTGTTTAGCTAAATAGGTAAATAGTTACTTCTTTAAATGATTATTTAAAAGGAATTATTTACATGGGTTGGCCAAACGTCTATAATAAAAACAGTAACAGAAACTGCAAATTAAAAAGCATTCAAATAGACTGCAACACGCGCCACGAGGAGAGTGGTATGAAAAATTTTCAATTTCGTAGTCAAATTAAATTTCAAACTGTTGAATAATGAGAGCCTTGTATTTTTATCCTCTAAATGTGCGCTTCGAAGATAATCATTGTTTTTTATGTGTATGATCTACAAATTTCTCGGTCAGATTATCACAGACTTAATGCAATTACTGAAATGTTAACTAAAACAATTCAAGCTGTTTAAGTTTGGAAAAGTGTCTGAACTTCTAGGAGTTCGAATACATTTCATACAAAATGAATTACTGTAGATCAAGTGCCTTATTATTTGCGCTTATAAAGCACGTTCAACATGTTAAATTGCTAAACGTTATCTACTCCCAACTGAAATTAATCTGCGTCTGCTGATTTCGAAAAGGCATCCTGTAAATTACCGTATCGAAAGAGAACTTGTTGGTTCTTTACTATAATTAGCTCACATGACTTGTTCAGATTTTTTTGTGCAGTTGATTATTTCAGTCAGTTACAAGAACAACAAGCGGACGCTGCTTGTTGAGGTGCTAAGGAAATACTTTACGATCTAAAAGGAATTTCAGTCAGTTACTAGAACAACCAACGGAGTCTGCTTGTTGTGGTGCTAAGGAAATACTTCACGATCTAAAGGGAATACCTGAACTGATATTGATGTATTCGAGATGTAATAAGATTTCTCATTTGTCTTTATATGCAGATACAGGCTGGGGAAATCCTAATAATAGAAAATCTATATCTGCTTATGTAATTATGTTCAATGATTGTCCTACATTATTTTGTTGTAAAAAGGAAAATTTTTTAGCTTTACTTTTAGCGGAAACTGAGGTTATTGTCTTTGAAAAAGCACATCAAGATTGAGTGTTCCTTAAAGCTATAATTTGTGAAACTGTTGATATTACAAATATCACAGTGTTGGAGAATAATCAGTCTTCAGGTGGTTGAAGTTTATAGACATTAAACTGAAATGTATTCGAAATTTTGTAAATACACATGATATCGAAATGGAGTTTATTTATTCTAACGCACAAATTACTGAGTTGTTAGCTAAATATTTACCTAAGTGTAAACTGAATGAATGTTTATTTAAGTATGGTTTAAAATTATTTTAGCTTTTAGTTCCAATATGAGATTAGGATGTATGTTGTGGATGCAATCCTCATCCCGTGTTTAATTCCCTCATCCCGTGTTTAATTCCCTCATCCTGTATTTTATTGTATGAGAACCTTGAGGGGAAAATTACGTGAATTATTTTACTAGTTCTTTAAAAGAAACTGAACATTACAATATCTGACAAGATACTTTCGTTTATACTTCTCTGCATCTTGAGCAATAGATAATCCCCCTTTTACTGATACCTTTCATTATTATTGCTCTATCAATCAGAGCCCATGTACCCCAAATTCAAGACAGAATCAATTAGACGAAAACAATCACAACGTTGTAATCCATTTTAAAATTTAGGGAAGCTCAATTTCTGAACGCCCTCAAAAACGGAAAATTTCCATAAATATTTAAAAAATTTCCAAAATCTTCTACTCAAAAGATTAGAAAAAAATGAACGACTAAATAAAATTTATAAATAAGGACGCAGTTAGTCTAGTACGATCAGCTTAGTAATTATCTTAGCATTGTTGGCTGCAACTTAATTACACGAAGCTTTTAATATGATGTAGTTCTTGTTTTTATATTTTTTCCATATGAATTTTAAAAAAAAAACTTTATTTTGTCTAACGGAAACCTTTGTTGTGTTATCTTTTAACGTAAGACATAATAGTAAAAAATTAACCTCCATAAAAATTACGCAGATTTACCTGTTTTGAATAACATGAAATACCCGTCCGTTCAGTGACCCTGGAGTTCTATGCAATTTCTCTAAGATTTCGGCAAATCAAAATCAAAATTTAATGAAAAAAATTAAATATCGAATCTATCTTATAGCTAATCACAGGAAATAAATAATTAAAGACACAAGTTTATTTTAATTACAGATTAAAGCAGATTATCCCAAAATTTGTAACAAAGTTATAAACATCCTCAATTCCTTTCACCACTGTTTATTTGAGCAATCTCTGTCTCTGCAACCCCATGAGAATGACAGATTTGCTACTATACTTAATCTGTTATTACGCGTCCGCGGGAGGAGCAAGCCTACTTACTATTTGTGTATCACAGAAAAGGCCCGGGAGGGGTGGACAGGCAACGTAATTTAAACAAATGTTGTTGAAATGCATAGGTATCCTTGAAGGAAATACATTGAAGTTCTGTGTTGCTACAAGTAAACAATATATTATAAGATTAAAAGTTGAACTACATAAATTATAAGATTATTTACATCATAGAAACAAATAGACCTATAAAGAAAATTGGGCATTTTTAGTCTTACAGTCTATATAGCAACAAAATTCAAATTTAAAAGCAAATAGAATACCGAATAAGAAATATCCTAACGTCATAGAATGAGATCTCAGTATTTTTATGACAATAGTGCCAGACTGCGATGTTTTATGTGACCAGAACAAGCGCATATCTTATTTAATGTAGTATTAATGTAGATCCATTTAATCTTATTTAATGTAATATTAATTAACAAATACACTCTCAGAACTAACAACAACACTTACTTCCTATGAACTATAATTTGATGAATTGTCGTGGAATGACACGTAACATCGTAACACATAAATACAAAGGGAAAAATTCAAGAGAACTGTATCATACTGTAGCGTGAAAGAATAAAAATGATAATAATATGTTACAATGAGAATTAAAAAGAAACTGAGACTTATGAATTTAATACATGGTCTGATCTCTCCTGACCCTTATGCAGATATCACAGAGTGTTTTCATACTGGCGGTAGCTTTGTTAACCACAATTTAGAGAATTAAATTCCACTCCTTCAGTAATGCGGTCTTCAGGGCATCGACAACATTAGGAGAAAGATATCTCCATGCAACTGCCTTTCAAAGGTAACCCAGTAGTTCTCTAACGGAATAAGATCAGGGGCTGGTCACGGTACTCACACAATGTCTTCTTTTTCAAGGAATTTGTGAATGAAGTTTGCTCATTACGGAAAAGCATATGGTACATAAGTACAAAGGGAAAAATTGAAGAGCACTGTGGTTCATAAGTAAAAGCTCAAATTCACATACATTTCTGAAAGGTCTTTCATAAGGTGCTAATATATTATCCCTAAATGTTTTACTAACATTTAATAATCACAGATCCGTTGTTGAAACCACAGAGAGTCATTCGTCTATCGATGGTTATTCTCGCCACATCATCACACTTGCATTACCGAAGCGTTCATGTTCCACAATGTTCGAAGAAAGATTTCGCATTCCTAACTCCCTCCAGATGTAAACACATTTAGAATCAGATAAATGCAACCTTTACCCATCGTAATTAGGAGAACATAGGATCAATGATGTTCACTTCAATTCTCATGATCTTTGCATCAACTAAAACGAATCCTCTTTTGTTGTGAAGGTAATCAAATTTATACTCTTGGTTTTCTGCCATAAAGGAGTTTTCCATTAAAGCTTCTGTATATGGTTTGCCGAAATACAACAGTTTCAGTGTCGGCTGCAAGCTGTGAACTTCTCTCCCTAGCAGTAGATTACCTGTTTCAATGGACAGTTATTGCCAGATATCGATCTTAAGAGGCATTTTTATTAGTTTACGGCTTTGTATATGCCTTCTTACAACAGTTTTTAGAATTCTAAAATGCATTCCGTAACACAGAGACTGCCTGCCTTGAAATATTCATTCATCTTCCTTTTTCCATGTTGTCTGTCCTGCTTCTAAGCGCCTGCTGATTCGCCACTTCATACCTTCTTCCAAAATGATACTTCGGAGCTATAGCAAACCAGTTTGAGTCCGTACACATTGCAATCAAAAGCTGCTCTGCAAAAATTTACTTTGATATTCACTTTGTCAGGACTGAGTGTTCTGTGCATGTTCTTTTGCAAACTTTTTGAAGTAACTCCTTCTAAACTACAGTCCTGCTCTGGAACAGGGAGCTGAAAAATATGTTGGCTTTGTTCTGATGTAGATACTGTGCTGGAGAATAACTGCACTTAAAAGGGATTTAAAACCCTCCTTTTATTAAATCACTATTATTTACACACTTCCCAACTCGGGAGAGATACAGAAAGTCAAAGACCACACTTGGGCCTAACTTAACAATCAAATAAATATAATACTAAACCTAAAATAGAAATGTAATTAAACTTTGCTTCGCAGAGCAAATCGCGGAGTTTGGCCTCTAACTAAATGGTGGGTAGCAAGAAATACTAATACTAGCGCACTTCAATTTATTTCAATATGCAATCACGTAGTAAGCACTATGGCTTATAATTTTAGCTGCTAGCTGGTCAGACGAACGTCGAGCAGAATGACCGTGATCTGAGACTAAAGCTCTCTCACCCTGAGAGGTTTCTACCTGTGGTTTAAATAGTACTTGGCTGTACTTCAAAATTAGCATAAGCTGAAAACGCGCGCTTCTTCTGACGGGAAGTTGAAACAGAGAAGAGATAGAAAGATTTAAATTAAAATAAAACTTGGTTAGTTTAACTAAAACCTTACAACTTTGGCAAAACTTTTGGTTCACCATCAGATGACATAACGCCTTGTTTTGCTTAGTAGAAATCGTTCGGTCACTTTTAATTGGATAATGCTCATAAGACCTCTTTCATATACTCCCTATAGATTGCTTTGATTGGGTATATCATAAAATATGTAATAAATTAAAATATTTTGGGGTATGTAAATAAATATGGACATGAGTGTACTTGTGTTTAAAATCCGTAATATCAAATATTTGTGTACGGTTATATCATATTCTTGTATTTAAATAGTTTAACAGAACTTTGTAATGAAATAATTATATTCCTTTTATTTCCCGCGTATAATGGAAGCAACGTTAATGTATTTTCCTTATTTTTTAAGTTTTTATTCTTTTAGAATGATAACGGTTTTGAAATATTATGAATGATGAAATGTGTTCTAAAAGCACTGTTTAAAATGAATACAGATTCCTTAAATATAATAAACGCTAAGGCAATGTATATGAAGATGGCTTATGGATTTTGATTTACTACGTTTATCAGGTAGATATGTTAAATGTCTGTAACTAGATTTTGTCTGCAGTGTACCACCACAGCACTGAACGAGGAAGGAAGTGAGAAGCAAGATCCGATTAAATCTTTCTTTTTCCTTATAGTTTTGCCCGAGCGTGGACCAACTATTCTCGGAGCTCGTTCCAGATATTCTATTGCCGACGACCTGAATGTCACATGTATGTCTGCTCCCTCCAAACCTCCCTCTTTTCTTCAATGGAAAGTAAACGGCGAAGAGGTGAGTAGTTCATATTCCTACTGAATACATGTCTGAAGTCAAAAATATGATAATGATGCTTTCCGCTGAAATGATGATATGTATGATGAAAAATATGATAATGATGCTTCCAAAGCTGCTTTCCGCTTATGATAGTTCTTCATCAAGTAGAAACTTGAATCAGTATACAAAATATCAATAGATTTATATTTAATTCCTAAGCAACAGTGAGGTAATAAATATTTGTTTTCCTTATTTAATCTCTAACCGCAACTGGAGTTTTGAACTCTTATCTTCTTTCTAACTGCAACTTCAACTAAAAAGAAACTTTATGTATCTAATAGACTCGCTGATACTCGAGTGCAGACGCATGTATTCTTCTTAATTTTTTTGATAAAATATTAAATTTATTATGCTGTGGAGATGCTTAGTAATTTATTTTACTAAGCAAATTACTGATGCTTCCAGTATCACGAAATCGTGTTATGATCTAGCACTCTGGGAATTCCACATGCCATAATTTTAGTTACTAAATCACTCACGCCATATCATATTTACAGAAAAAAAAATTTTATGCCATAGAGATTTTTCATGCACCATCTACCTGAAAAATGTAAAACATTTGGAAATTACACATATTAAAAGATTCACATTATAGCTTGCCACCCGGATTAGTGTAATGCTTAATGTTCCTAGCTGTTGTCTTCTTCGCTGGGCCCATATTCGAATCCCGGGAGAAATGGCATGGATGTTTGTAAGTATATAGTGTGTTTGCAGCATGAGATCACTCAATATACACTGCGTGCCAAAAGTCCTGTCGAGTGTGGTGGCAGGAGAAGAAGAAAGGGAGACCCTCAGATCCGTACCCTAGTTGCCCACCAAAGTCGTACTGTCACCAAAGTAGCTGCACCAAAGTCGCCCACCGAAGTCGAGCTGTCACCTAAATGGTGCTGAAGGCCAATGCCACCGACAGACGCAATCCT
>KK120460.1:166296-180486 GCA_000611955.2 Stegodyphus mimosarum
ATTCCTGCGCTCCTTGCCGCGATAAAATTCGTGCATTTGTTCTGATTGGGTCAGACAAGTGAGATGATCCACAGCAGATTATAGCCTAATTACTCAAAGAGAATTTCATGTTTAAATTAAAAATACACACTTGATTCAATTTGGAACAGTAATATGTCAATGCAAAATTTTAAATTAAGCAAAAATGCAGTCGTTTTTTGCTTAGTTTTTGTTAGCTTGCCTTAGATTTTGAATGAAATTCTATCTATTTCGACGGCGATCAGCCACGGGTCCCTGTTCTTCAGGAGCAAAAAAAACTCCATGGGTAATAATTTCAAAACTTTTTTTTTTCTCTGAAAACGTGTTATCTAAGTTTAATCGTCTTCGAAGTCGACAGAACTTTTAGCAAAATTTACTCCAAGCTAAGGTTGCTTTTTTGCCCAATTTTGAAAATGACAGCTGCTATCAAATGATAAATTTGATGCCACTGAAACCGTCGAAAATATAAACCATTATTTAAACAAATCGTATTATCAAGTTGCTTAATTGAAAAAAAATAGTGATTTAGAGTTTGAAATTAATTTATGTTAAATACACTGGTGGAATAAATTAAGAGAATTTGCATATTTTATCGAATTGCATGAAAAGAACTGAACTGAAAGAAAAACCACTACTTCTAGATAAAAAAAGCAAATCTTGTACGGCAAATACGTAAGCGTACATGTGTGTGTAGGCGGAGCCAGCAGAAAAACAGGCTTTATAAGTGCTATATAAGACGAATTGCGTTCGCTAGCACACATCAGCGAATTTCTTGGTGTAATCTTGCAGCAATCGGTTAAATTCATATCGGAACAGTAAAAATGAGTAACCATTAACGTTTAGATGATGCAGTGAGGTGGCTAATTGTGGGGAGGCTAGAGGCAGGCCAATCGCAATTCCATATATGCAGAGAGTTTAATTTAACGTTCAGCGCTGTGTGTAACGTATGGAAACAGTTCCATGATACTGGATCCATCGAGAGAAAGCTTGGGCAAAGTCGTCCAAGAGCCACGACGGCCAGAGAAGATCGCTATTTGTCCATATTAGCGAGGCAACGAGGAGTAACAGAGGGCTACAGCTTCTCATCTCTCTCGGGATCTGTATGCAGCCACAGGGACTGCTTCCAAAAGACTGAATGAGAGAGGGTTGTTTGCTAGAAGACCGGCTGTTTGCGTCCCGCTCACGTCTACGGACAGGAGAGTCTGATTAGCATGGTGCAGACAAAATAGTGATTGGAGTACGGAGCAATGGGCGACCGTCCTGTTCCCGACGAGTCCGGTTTTAGCCTAAACACTGATTCTCGCCGTACTTTCATGTGGAAAGAGCCAGGGACCCGCTACCTACACTCCAATGTGCGCGAAATCAACAATTATGGCGGTGGAGGGGTAATGGTCTGGGCAGGCATCATGTTGGATGGCCGCACACCTCTCCATGTCTTTGACAGAGGCTCTGTGACTGGTGTGAGGTACAGGGATAAGGTCTTGGAGCCCTATGTTCGTCCGCCTTTTCCGGGGTGCAATGGGCCCCGAGGTCATCTTACAGGACGACAACGCGAGGCCACATAGAGTTCTTCAGGTCGACGAATTTCGCGAGGGTGAGGATATTCGCTGGATGGATTGGCCAGCCAAGTCTCCAGACCTCAGCCCTATCGAACGTGTCTGGGACGCTCTGGGAAGGGCAATTGCAATTCGAAAACCCCCTCCGAGAACCATCCAGGAACTGAAAACAGCGTTACTGAATGAGTGGAACCAATTACCACAGGCACTGATAAACTGCCTTAATTCCAGTATGACATCACTCTGCGAGGCCTGTATGACTGTCAGAGTGGACCATAGCCCCTATTAACCCATTTCCTTTGTGTCTTCTGCAACCACTGTTTCAGATCTTCAGACTCCCATGAGTGTTACACACGAACATGTGTGTCTATTATAACTGTTGAATGCTTATTTTACTTGTATTATATCAACCTATGTTCACATCAAATTTTATTAAAATCTGCCCAGCAGTTCTGGAGATCGTAGATCAAATATGAAAATTCTCTTAATTTATTTCATCAGTATATCTGATCTTACAGTTTACAATGTTTTCTATAACTGAAGTAAAAAAAAATGAGAATTATATCACTGTAAAAAGTTAATTCACTACCAACCAAAAACTATCTGTAACATATCATTCAAACTGTAATAAGGATGACAGTAAATTAAACTCATATTATGTTTAGCTGTTACAAGAAATAAGAAAATTCTAACTCCTTTGTATTCATAAGAAATTAGTTGTTAATTAGAGATAGTAGATAATAATAATAATAGATCTGACTTATGATAATAGATCTGACTCGAAATTTTGATTTGAAACTTTGTTTAAATATAATATTATCAGCATTTCAAGACATTTCTGGAAGAATTAGTTCTCCCAAAACTCATAGGTAATCAGTTTGTAACCGTTAGAGATTTTTTTTGTTATTTGTATAACGAATTTATTCTTGCGGAGTCATAACTATACAAGGGAAGTTAGCGTGAAATGGGTGCCGTTTCTTTGTTAATAGCTCTGAAAAAGGAGATGATAGAGATCAAGATTGCACATACTTGGTATAATCCCCCAGACATAGTTAAATGGTTCAGATATGACATAGATTGCTCTGAAATTAAGTTTGAATGAATATACTGTTCTCAAGTACAATGAAAGATTTCTTTCCTTCACACTTAGGTGCATCAATTTTAGGCTTCTGGTACTAAGACTGGCTTATTGGATTATTTTCAATGAATGCAAAGCACGTTAGGACGAAACACCAAAAGAGGGATGTCTTCATAGACGATGATTAAAAAAACTAATAAATATTTACATTACAGATGAGTAAAACCATGAAAACATCCACGCAGTCAATCCATTCACCGATATTTATAATCAAGTCGAACAGCCAGGAACTTTTATCCCCTCATATATTTGTGGGCCTACATCTAGAAAGGTTCTATATTGGCCTTTTCGAACATGTATCTTGATGAATGACTTATATGTCCGGCTGCCTGATGTGAACTGTTTGTTCTCTTTCAGGAAAGAGCAAAAGTCTGTATTCGTTATCTTTCAATGAAAGAAGCATTTTAAATGGGTCAGTGACAATGAATAGCAAAGAAAAAGGCAAAATATGGACAACTTGGAGACAAAATACGTTAACTCATTTTGGAGTGTGACTCCTACATAGCTGAATTGGGAAAGACCGAACAAGAAGCATCTTCCAACTGAACGACGGATTAGCTCAAACGTTGAGAAATCGCTCAAACTTTGAGAAATAAAATGGGAAGCATTGAATCACTATTTAAATTTGGAGGTATTATAATTTTTAGCGTAAGTTATGCATGTGATGATAATACCAATGCATACCTTAAGAAGGTTTTCAGCAAATGTTTCTACCTTTGGTGGTTCGAGTTTATTCACATGTAAGCTTGCTATATAATTAACATCTTACCAAGCTACACACAGGTGTAAGCTGTATGTGAACTCAGTATTTACCGTCTTCGCTAAATTGGAGCCAAGTTTTTGAACTTAAATACCCTAGCCTTTTCTTGGTTTATTTGATTATAGGAAAGCACTTAAGGCCTACCTGAGATTAGGGATGCCTTCATGAATGACTTTCTGAGAGAAACTGCCTCGCATATACATTACATATCAGGAAAACCGCGAAACCAACCATACCGCCAGCCCTTCACAGGGATCTGAACCCAGACTGAGTTACCAGTGTTCAGCTACTTTAACGCTTGGCCTGTTGTTGGCCTTAAATAGCCTAGATCTTAATCCTATTAAGGATATATCGCGGCAGGGTCTTAAAAAGTAGTTATGATTGTACAAGTCATAAGGAGCTTATCTAAGAAGCTCTTTATCAATATGCCAAGCTTATCTAAGAAGCATGAATCAATATGTCTAGGAAGATTATTCGAGTCTATATAAACTCAGAGATTTTCAAGTCAGAATTCAACTGATACTCTTTTCAAAACAAGTATGAATTAGCAAATGTTTAAAAAAGCTTCATGACTACGCCTAGTTTGAAAATGTAGTAACTGTTGCAATGATTAACACCTGCAATGACAACCATTTGTTTTTTTAACTAACTCGGACATTCAAGCATTCCTAGTACTTTCGACTGCCACATATGTAAAATGTAAGAATACACTATCACACTGAAAGGATATTGCTTAGCAGCGGTTCAAAAAAGTGAATTAATAGTTCTTAAAAATAATTTTATAATACCTGAAGACAGCGAAATTTTAAACGAACTAGCTATTGGTTTGCAAATATTTAATGTTGCATATAAATGCCAATCATGTAATTATAAGTATGTCCCAAATGCTGTGGCATATATAAAGAAAATAATCATAATAACAGTTCAGATATCAATAAAACAGCCTTAGACTACCTCAAAGCAAGGTCTGTTGGGTAAAATAAATGAACATGTCTGAATTTCAGAAAAGCCTCAGCTAGTAGAAGAAGTTTCTGTCTCTAAATGTTACGTGCAACTCTAAATGAACATGTGACAATTGTTATTTCAAACTGTATGTCAATTAAACTTCTATCTCAGTCGCTGTTTTCTAATCAACTAAGAATACCCACGAAAACACACTCCATCTTACATTTCCAAGATACAAAGTATTTTTCTTGCTCAGCTCCGCAGTGATTGTCAGAGGAGAAACACTAACCAAATCCTTTCTCAATCGCAGCGTGTTCCTTAACCACGTGACGAGGATTGATGAAGATGCCAAACGATGATAGATGGTCGTGTTGAGATCAAATGTTGTCACTTGTACAAAAATCGATAAAGCAAGTCCAATATCGGAGATGGTTGATTTTCACGCTGCCCTGTTTCTGTAAAACACATTAACTAATGTCATTTGTCATAATAAATCATCAGTCTTATGCAGACTTGCATCTACAAAGTGGGAAGTTAGTTGCTTAATAATTTTTTTTATTTAATATGTGACTGCCATAAACTAAATTATTTTAACATTGAATTTAAAATGGTTGTTTCTTTCTGATGATTAGATTACTTACGAAATTCTTGAGCCTTCATTCTGGAATATAAACATGATTTTAGTTGTAATAAAATGTACACTTGTGATAAATTGGGGAACATTTTAGAGTTTCATTAGTTAATTAAAGTATGTAAAAGTCTGATAAATAACAAATATCCTTTGCAAAATGTTTACCACAGCTTAAAAATGCTATGGAACTAGATTATTTTACAAAATTATATCAAACGCTCTCTAAACATTTAACCGAAATCCCCTCATTATAAAAAATATGACTCTAATGTGTACTGTATTTTGACCTTACTTTTGTACCTTACCTTCAGACTTACTCTCTTAAGTAAGTCTGAAGTCTGCTTCTCTCTTTAGTACTCTCTCCTCTTACTAACTCTTAAGATAATTAACAACTTAATAGAGTCATTAGGTTTTTTGAAGCAGGTGACGCAAAAAGTGTGGAGGGAGAAAATACCTTATACAGTCCCCCTTTTGAAAGGAGACTAGAAATTAGGGAACTCAATCGCCAAATCATGGTGGGGACGAATCATTTTCCATCACCTTTTTAATTCCAGCACGACTGTAGAGTCATTGGATTTTTTGAAACAGGAGAGGTGAAAAATGTGCAACGTCTTCACCGGGACCTCTCGAATACGTGCCGAGTGGACTACCGTTTCGTCACGAAGGCAGGCTGAAAATAGGAGAAAGTACCATATCAATTACAATGCACAAAAGCAAATGAAATATTAATTTGTAAAATCATTCTTCATGAAAGTGCTATTAAATGCCTATCTTGAATAATTCTGCTTACTCCGACCACTAAGTGGTTTCTAATCACGAATAAAATTATCATTCATCTTCAATTATTTTGTTATTTGCAATAGATTTATCCATATATAACAGATTAATGCTATACTCTCGTGTAGACGTGTATCGAAACAAAATAATCTTCATCTTAAAAGCACTTTTGGGGGAGATGTTACAAACAATTACAGATCGTTTTGCTGAGAGAATTTTCTTCTATTTTCAGTGACAAGGTTGTTGTAAGAAATAATTTCTATAGAAGAAAAAAAATCACAAATTAAAATGCACAAATAGTTATTTCCTCCAAAAATATCTTAGTTTAAAAATTTTGTGCAGAACATTGCAGAGGAAAAATATTATATATTCACTATCACAGGCAGACGATGGAAATGCCAATTTGTAAAAGATCATTTAGGCAATGGGAAATTGAATAAAAACGTAAGGAATATGTTAAATATATCTAGTAGCACGGCAAAAACAAATCAAATGTCTTTTAAGAAAATATGCAACTGTTACACGGAACTTAACCACAGCGAATTGGCATCGAACTCAAAAGACTATTTTAAATAAACCTTTTTACGAGAAAGTAACTTAATTGTTTCGCGAAATTAACGCATTAAGTAGCCGCATCTTGCAGGATTTAACAGAATATTAAAAGTCGAGGTAAAATGTAAGTGACTGAAGTATAGATTCAAATTGCAAAGTAAGTTTTGGTTAACTTAAGTTTTTTGTCGAGGCCTCCTAACACGGGAGCAACACGGCTAGCAAAGGCTAAAGCCGATTCAGGTGAGATTAGAAAGGAGACAGTCAACTGCCCCAGCCAAAATAGCTCTCTTAACTTTATTAACTCTGCTTTTATGCACGTTAACTAATTTTCGTTCCGACGAGAGCCGATGAAACTATTTGCAAGGTTTTAGTTGAGCTAACAAAGTTTTATTTTAATTTGCCTTTTTCTATCTGTTCTTATTTCAACTTCCCGTTAGAATAAGCGCGCGTTTCAGCTTTATGCTAATTTGAAGTGGAGCCAAGTTCTATTTAAGCGAGAGGTAGGAACCTCTCAGCGTGAGAGAACTTTTAGTCTCAGACCACTGTTACTCTGTTCAACGTTCGCCTGCCAGCTAGTTTTTAAATTCTAAGCCGCAGCGCTGTTACGCTATTATTTATTGAAGTAAATCTAAGTGCGTTAGTATTAGTTAAATCTTGCTACGCACCTTTTAGCATAGAGGCCAACCTCGCGTTTATAGCTCTGTGAGCAAAGACGATTTTTTAATTTCTACTCATTTTATTTTAAATTATTTGATTGTTCAGTTTAGACCCAAGTGCGATTATTATTTTCTGTATCCCTCCCGAGTTGGGAAGTGGCTGTATATAATTGTGGTTTAATAAAAGAGGATTTTAAATCCTTCCGAAGTGCAGTTCTTCTACCACTTAACCACAGTTTTCTACCACAGAACATAGCTGCATTCAGCTCCCTGTTCAAGATCAGGACTTAACGTTTTACGAAGATGTTCGCCAAGAATATGCACCATACACACATTCCTGACATATTAAACATAAAAATAATAAGATAATAGGTTAACTAATATAAAACCGTACAATATGTTGCATTAAATAAAATTTAGAAGCACAGTTAGTGATCATTGATTTTGCTAAACCAAAAATACCCAACTAAATTGTCACATAATGTACACTAAATTGATCAGTAAATAACAAAAATTTGAAAGCTTTCAGGTTTAACATTACGCTTAAAGGGCCTTTTTAACGTTTTGTATGTTACCTTTATTTATTGAATATCATGTTCTTCGCACTTAAATCATAAAATTCAATTCGAGAGCAATATCGTAAAATAATTTTAAAATGAGCATATATTTAGAATTTCCGACACACAGTCTCACACGCTGGATATAAAAATGCTTTTTTTTTTCTTGCAGTATTCCCATTTCTCGCTTTTAAATCTCTGAGTTTGTTAATCGAAAATTCTTTTGAAATATTTGTTTTATTATCTATTTGATATTTTGTTTAATGTCTGACAAAATATGAAATAGATAATAAAACAAATTCCAAATTAGGCCTTTCAAATGCCCATACTCGGAGGCAGATTAAGTTATTCAAAATTTGATGGCTCTAGGTACCGTTGTTTTATCAAAATGCGAGAAACATGCATACATTTATTATTATAATTTCTTTAAATATAATACAGGGCTGTAATATTTGGTGGCAACAGCTGGAAAAGTGAATCGACGCAAAATGCCAAAACGAAATTAATAGCCCTTTGGGCTACTAAACAAAGTACATTTTACTATTAAAATAATGCTACGTGCCTACGGGTTCGTAATGGATTAAATGTATACAGAACCAATGAAAGACTGATAAAAGTTATTTTTTCAAAAAAAAGGGGGGGGAACAGTTTGCAGTTTTGAAACATTTTATCCAAAAAAATTTGCGCAGCATTTCTCAGTATGACAGATCACAATCAGTAGTTACTACTTCATACTACACCTGTGTGCAAAATGTAGAGAATTTGCAGTATATGTCTATTTTTACGAAAAGTATTGAATCGAAGGTACAAATTGTGCCGAACAATTGTGCAAATATTCAGAGTCGAATACTTAAGCGTACGCAAGTATGTCTGAGAAGCTGTGTTTCTGAAGAGGATATAAGAAGCACGAGGGCTTTTCGGCGATTAATATGTTCGTACTCCTTCAGAATATTCGCCGTATTTCTCGCAAGTTGTGTAAATTTTACCAGGTATCAAGTAAAATGAGTAGCCACAAATATATGGGTGACAGAATGAGATGAGAATTGTCGGTAGACTGTAAGGCAGGTCGCTCACAAGCGCAGATGACTACACAGCACAATCTAACGTCCAGTCTCGTCTGCAATTTGTGGAAACAGTTTCAGGACACTGTATACATGTCGAGAAGATCTGAACAAAGTTGATCAAGATCCACAACAACGAATGAGAATCGTTATTTGGCGTTTCGAGTTCTAATGTCTTGGACTGCTACAGCTTCACAACTCTGACTTGAGCTGTATGCTGGCACTGCAACCCGAGTTTCACGGTCTACAATTGTCCGAAGGCTTTATGAGATAGGACTGTATGCTAGAAGACACACTGTTTGAGTCCCGCTCACTGCAGGGCACAAGGGAGCACGTATAGCATAGTGCTACGCTTTGGACCATACTTCAGTGGAACACCGTGCGTTTTAAAGACGGCTCGCGCTTTACCCTGGGCACATATTCTTGTATATCTTGTATATTTGCTACGTACTTGTATATCTGCTATGAGGTACAGAGAAGAGGTCTTAGAGTCCTATGTTCAACTTTTCAGGTACAAAGTTAGACCTGGGTTCCTGCTAATAGGCGACAACGATCATCTGCCTCCTGCCAAATATGCCGTCATGCTGCACAATTTGTTTGTCTATGAAAGGGGACCATATCCTATATGAGACAGATTTCCAATTCGATGTCACAACGTGGACATCCCTGCACCATGAGCTTTATTGATAATCATGCATACATAAAGTGACTTTTGAATATTACATCTCGTTCTCTGTTATAAATGTATATACACAACAAATTTCATCAAAATCTTTGCATTCGTTTTTGAAAAATTCGACGTAATGTGAAAATGTTCTTAATTTTGAACACGAGTGTCCTAAGAACGTTAAAAACAAGATAGTGTGAAGCACATCTAAAAGGAAAAGCTCGCACTGGGGATTTCTCAATAATTTGAACTTAATACTCTGAATTAAACTCTGAACTATATTCTTAATAAAAATGTTGCTCTCTCTGGTATTATACAGTTTTTCCCTGTCCACCGAGAAATTTCTTGTGTCTTCGATTTCTCAAAATTGCTGGAAGGCGTACACAGTTACATAGGAGACAGACGAATTAAAGTTACACAGGGAACGGACCAAAATGTCGTCAAATGGTAGTTTGTCGACTTTTAGAGATCTCTAATCAAATTTGGTGCCAAAAATTAGTCTCAAAACCATCGCCAGCTTGGACCTGTCTCGCCAATTTGGTGAGATAACCATTTAGATCAGTGTTAAATGGCTTAACCTGTAATCTTATTTTTCCGGCGATGCTTCGCATTCTGAAGTCTTTCATGTAGCATTATACAAGAGATACTACAACTTACCTATAATTTCACTAAATTAATTTACATATCTACGAAATTCATAGCAAGACGTAAAATCTAAATTATGAAAAAACGAAAACAAATAATTACACAGTTTACGATAATATGAAAGCGTCATCAAGACAAATTAAATTTTTATGGAAAGATTTCTTAACGATTTTTCTTAACGAATTATCCCCATTCTTTAAGGAGTTTATCTAGTTACTTTGTTCGTCGATTCAAATTCTTATGTAGTAATGAGATACATTCTATCCCGAGAGCATGGTTGTGCTTTAAAATCATGGCACAACTTGACAGTAAAATATGGTTACTTTGTTACAAGAAGTTACTTCCTTTTTTAGGATAAAATGAATTTTTCATAAACTTCAACGCCAGGAATGCATTTTTAACTCCGTGTATTTCTTTCGAGATATGAAAGTCACCTGATAAAATATTTCGAAAGCTTTGAAATATTTTTTTCAGCTACAACAATGCAAAATATTCTCCCACACGTTACACCAAAAAATAACTTTTATGTAAAATAAATATGTAGCAAGTTCTCCACACTACACATAGTTTTACTGAGACAGAAAATAAATGCTGCCTATGGTTATTTAAGCGAGACACCTGTTAAGATGTTCTGAAATGAAAAGCGTAGTTTCGCCACAGAGGCTAAGTTTTAAAATAAAATAAATTATACAAAATATCAAACATAGTTAAAATATTCTAAAGTATTTTGTTTACATGAATAAAAAAAAACTTATTTTAGATGCCATTTTAATTCTGGTCTCTCTCTCTCTATATATATATATGCATGCAATAGAAACGCAATATATATAAAGAAACAATAGACTCAGAAGTACTAATGTTGTAGAAATACTGGCTGCATAGAACGCAGAATGTTGATCCATAATGAATAGGAAACTTGCAGCCGAGGCAGATTAAATCTTCATTTTATTTCAGTGAACGTGTTGCGGCCACAAACAAGATGGCTCATTATTTGTGCCTATTTCAAGAGGTTTACTTTTTTGATGACATGGAAGTCCGAATTTTTAATTTAGAATTTTTTTAATCTATTTCACATTTTGTGAAACTTTAAAGAATTTTTGATTAACACATCCAAGGATCCAAGGATTAATTATTACGGAGTGCCTAAGGTAAAGAACCCTCTACCTCCACATCATAGTTAATAAAAAGGAGCAGAAATAGGAAAAAATACATGATAGACGTTAAGGAAAAATAAAAAGGAAGTCAACATGACTTGAGAAAAATTACAGAGACAAAAAGAAAAACTTATAAAAATATTATAAGTTAGGAAAAATTGAGCAGCGATTAGCAAGATTCGATCTCGGAACCTTTCGGTCTCGAGTCTAACGCGCTAACCACTAAGCTAGGGAGAATACAGAATGTTTTTGGTATTTTAAGATTCTTAATAATTTGGGGGGGGGTATTTTATAATTTTTTAACATGAATACAATACCAAAGATAAAGCAGATAGGAAAGATTTTACGATTAATAGGCTCCTTGGTCACATGGATTATAATATAATTATATGCTAGTAGTGTAATGTCTACTTACCGGTGAATAGCAATTTGGCAGATTAAATCTGCGGCAAATGATGTGATATTTAAAAGAAACAGATTGATAATCATGTGTGAGGTATATTTGGAACAGCTGAGTGAACGGCGTCGTCGCTGGAACTGAAGGCGGGGGGGGGATCGTCGTCTTTTAGCAGGAGGGAAGATCCCGTATTCCCGTCCAATCACAGACCGTGGTCGTTTTGAGAAGCTTGGGATCGACGAATCGTAGGCAGGCAGCATTTGTAAAGCACGATTATCAATCTCTTCAATTTTGGCAAACAAATTTTGACTAAGTCTTTTAATTAAGACATCAATAGATTTAATGTTAAGGTCCGAATGAATCACGTCATTACGAACACACTAGGGTGCATTAAGGGCTAAACGAAGGGTCTTATTCTGAAAGATTTGAAGATTTAATATATGTGTCTTAGATGCAGCGGCGCAGGTGGTAATTAACAAATTCGATGATTTCAAAGTGAGCAATGGGAACACTGTGCGGAGGAAAAAACATTTTTATCTCCAGGGCGCGAGACTGTCTATCAGAAGTTCTAAAGATATGTTGTTCTTAAATATTTCGTGATATTGATATTGATTTAAATTTCATGCCGTTTTAGTGTGAAGACCATGATATTTAATAAGTAACATACCACGTACTCTGTTTTTGTTCTTCACCTTTTATTTGTCTCACACAGTAGGTATCGGTTGTACCAAACACCAAAACGTCAAGGGGGTGATATGTTTTTTGAAAATGTAGGTTATAACGCGAAACATATTGAACATGTTTGAAGGATTATTTTTGTGTAAAACAGAAGCATACTTCAAAATTTGATTCACCTGGAAAAAAATATTTGACCATTCTTCACATAGTGTGTGCGACAAAGCCCATTTTAATCTGAATACTCTTTTCTTGAGAGCTACGGCATTTTTCTTGAATTGAAATCTTTCGGACCAGGTGTTACAAATCTCCTTTTGCCAGTTTTACTAAGATTTGGGCAATCTTCAGAAAGCTCAGAAGCACTTTTCCTTCAATTTCTTACTGATTTTCAACGAAAGCTTTGACACAGTTGCTGAATATTAATTTCTATACTTTTTGACATTTTCTCGAAAGATTGTTTAATTTTAAATTAGCACAACACGGTAATTTCCACGAAAATAAAAGCTTGGCAATTTTACCAAACTTCGTTAAAGAAAGTGAGAAAAATGAGTTAAAAGTTGAGTTGTTTGTTCGCTTTTACTTTTTACAGGTTGTAATAACTTTAAAAAGTTATTCATAACTGTATGAAAATAAACATTTTTATATATAACTTCTAATTTGAAAGATATCTTAAGAATATATAATGGAGTATGATTTTGGCCGAAAGTTTCGCCAAGATCATATATCATTACATATGTGAAATGTATCATACATCGTTACATATGTGAAATATGAAAATCTATGTGACCTTTGTGTGATACTTTCGATCGAGGCTGTAGTTTGAAGAGGCAGCAGATTTCTATAAAACTGGTAGCTAAACCATGCAGCTAACCTTTAAATTACACTAAGTAAACATAGTTATGATATAAAAGTTAAGATATACAACTTCATAAACTTCTCGGTTGTAAAGCTGCGCATATATTAAATAAAATTCTGCTTAGTTTGCTGAATAACATTTCAAAGGAATGTATAGTTTATATAAGAATATTTTAGCGAAAAACAAAGTCTTATGCTCCGGCTAATAAAATATTAATTTCCATAAATAGTGAAAACATAAATTCAGAACCGATTTCCCTGTTTTCAAACCAAAATAATTTAGCACTTCATTCTCATTTTAATGACATCACAAACCATGCGAAAAAATATAAACAAAAATACAATTCCTTACCGCAATGTGAAATTCAACTTACAACGAAGATGATAAATTTTATAAGACGACAACATTAAAAAACAAAGATTTGTTACCAACACACGATTGACAAAAGAAGTCCATTTAATGGACCTTAATTACTTCATCTTTCAGAATACTGAAACTGTCCTACATATCGAGCGTTTCTGATATTCTCCAGCCTTAATTATTGTAAATAAGATGGTGAAGAAAACAAATTTAATTATGTCCACAAGAAATGAAAAGAAATTCATTTCGCTTTTCTATTAAATGATGGAGTCTGCTTTAAGGGGTGCTACAATGTATCTGTTTTGTTCATTTGCCAGATCAAAACATTTTTCGTTGTTCCTTTTTCCCTTCTCATGCACATGTAATTGGATTTTTGTAGAGTCTTAATAGTAGTCTTTTTTCTTGTTCTATTAAAGACACATTCTGTTCAAATTCATATTACATTCTCTATAACTTTTCATAAAAAAACCCGTAGAAATATATGATTTGATTATTTTATGCAACTTACTGAAGTGGCATTTTGTTAAAAAATCACATTCAACTAAATATAAAAACAAATTTAATAGCTTATCTTAAAATCCATCTCTTTTTAAAGGATTCTTTGTCATATTCATGTACATCTGAAATTCAAAGTTGTACCTAAGTTTATTATAATTCCAGTTTTATTTAAAATACTACTCTGTTTTAGATAAAATTCTCTTTTTAAGTTTCTGCTTAAGAGAAAAAATAATTCCCCTGCATATAAATTTAATAAAACTATTAAAGAATGAATAATATATAAATTT
>KK120460.1:180716-206980 GCA_000611955.2 Stegodyphus mimosarum
ATAATCATATATATATATGTAATATATATATGTATATATGTATATATATATATAATCATATATATATAATCATATATATGTATAGCCACCTATGCATGTAAATCAGAATCAATTAGACAGTATTGAAAGTAATTCACTAAAAAAGTGCCTTTTCTGTTGCACTTAATGTAAATAAATAACGTAAAAACAAATAGAGGACGCTAAATAAAATTCACTGTTCAAATATATTATATGTACATATGCATATATGAATATTACGCTTCTTATTTGTCTGTACTGAATTTTTGTGCCATCAGAATCTTCACAACAGGAATTAATTAACGCAAAGTGGTAAAAATAATTAACTTAATGTAAGATGGTGGAATTACTAATGTGCTTCAAAGAAAGTATGAAGATAAAAAATTCTCTTTTTAATAGCAAATAATTCTCGTTTTTCCTTTGAAATATTTTATGCCGTTCCTTTAACACATTTTAACAGCGCATATTAATCCTTTAATTATTACTAAAATAAATGCATTTATAGTTTGTTTCCTATGACAAATTTCATTTTTAAAAATAGCAATTTTTGCTCAATATTAACTATATCAATATTAATTGTTACGTGGTAAGCATGATTACTTAAAATTTAACGAATTATAAAATACTACCTTTTGTTGAACTTCATTGAATACATTTATATATATATCTTTATATATATTGTTTCGTATAAAATTAGATCACGTATTTATTACTTTGAAATAGGCCTTGTTATATTCAAAACATTTGTCAGGACTGAGTGTTCGGTGCATATTCTTGGGGAACATCTTCGTGAAAACTTTGTCCTGATCTTGAACAGGGAGCTGAAGCAGCTGTGTTCTGTGGTAGAAAACTGTGGTTAAGTGGTAGAAGAACTGCACGTAAGAAGGATTTAAACTCCTCTTTTATTAAACCACAATTAAATACAGCCACTTCACAACTCGGGAGGGATACAGAAAATAATGACCGCACTTGGGTCTAAACTGAACAACAAATAATTTAAACTAAATTTAAATAGAAATTAAGTAATCGTTGCTCACAGAGCTATGAACGCGAGGTTGGCCTCTTTGCTAAATGGTGCGTAGCAAGATTTAACTAATACTAACGCACTTAGAATTACTTCAGTAAATAATAGCGTAACAGCGCTACGGCTTAGAATTTAAAGACTAGCTAGTCAGGCGAACGTCGAACAAAGTAGCAGTGGTCTGAGACTAAAAGCTCTCTCACACTGAGAGGTTCCTACCTACCGTTTAAATAGCAACTTGGCTCCACTTCAAATTAGCATAGAGCTGAAACGCGCGCTTATTCTAACGGGAAGTTGAAATAAGAACAGATAGAAAAAGGCAAATTAAAATAAAACTTTGTTAGTTTAAACAAATTTTACACATTCATATTCAAACAACCTTACACATTCATATTCTTAGAATTTATTTTTCTTTTATTAATGCAAGTTTCATTTTGCTAAGGCAAGTTTGAATAATCACAGTACAGCTTTTCCTCAAAAATCTGTTTTTGATTGTCTAGTTTACATCTCCCTCTCTCTGCTTTAACTCCATAAGAATGGCAGCTGATCTGTTTGCACTTTTAATCACAGTTGCCATTCTGGGGTCGATCACTAACTAGTAATCCCAGACCGAGGATCGGGGTTGGCAAACTAGACGGGCATTTGCCGAATATTGAAATTCTTTTACAAAATTATAATTTTGCTTAGTAATATACACTCACGTTTGTGAAAATTGCAACACCATGAAGGACTTACGCGAGTGAGCTGAAATTTTCAGGAAATGCAAAGTAGCGCATGATATGCAAATGATTAGAATTGCAAATCCGTAGCGCATGCGTATGCTGAGCAGCGCCCTCTGAACGGCTGATGGATCCGAATAAATAGACGGCTGTAGCGAGGCGTGTATGGTTATCGGTGGTTATCTGCTAGTGGTAAACGTTAACTCAATCTGTACTTATGCCTCGTCGACGAAAGAGAGCGAGATTTGAACAACTTACAGAGTTTGAACGAGGGAGAATCATCGGCCTTCGTGAAGCTGGATTGTCGTATCGTGCAGTAGCCTCTCGTGTGCAGCGTAACAGCAGCACAGTGATGCGCGTTTGGAAGCAGTGGACGGACGAGTGTCGGACAACTCGGAAATCCGGGAGTGGACCCCGAAATGTGACGTCAGCTCGCGATGATAGACACCTGGTCCGCATGGCGCGGACGGACCGTACAGCTTCCTCTAGACAATTGGCAGCACTGTGGTCAATAGCTACAGGTGTTTCATTGTGTGCTTCATCAATTCGTAGACGTCTGCTGCAGTGTGGACTGCGCGCACGGACTCCTTTATACAGGATCCCCCTAACGCACGACCATCGCCGCCTGCGGCTACAATGGGCCAATCAGCATAGAGACTGGCGTGCTGATTGGCAGCATGTCGTGTTTTCTGACGAATCCCGCTTTAATTTGTGGTACCATGATGGCCGCATTCGTGTCAGACGCTATGCCGGTGAACGCCACCTTCCGGAGTGCATTATCGAACGCCACAGTGGACGAACACCCGGAGTTATGGTCTGGGGCGCCATAGCATATCATAGACGATCTCAATTGCTACGAATTGTGGGCAATCTGAACAGCAACCGGTATATCCGTGAAGTTCTACAGCCCGAAGCTGTTCCCTTCCTTCAAAGCTTGCCAGGCGCTGTATTTCAACAGGACAATGCCCGCCCTCATACTGCTCGGATTGTTAAATCCTTCTTTGCAGCGCAGCAGGTACAGCTTCTTCCTTGGCCTGCGTGTTCCCCGGATATGTCGCCAATTGAACATGTGTGGGATGTCATTGGTCGGCGTCTTGCTCGTGATCCTCGTCCTGTTGCGTCTGCAGACGAACTTTGGGTACGCGTACAAACGATATGGAATGCTCTTCCTCAGTCAGACATTCAAACTTTGTTTGACTCCATGCCACGTCGTGTAGCAGCACTTATTGCGGCGCGTGGTGGCCACACAAAATACTGATTCTGATCTCTTGTTCTTGTTTGTTTGCTTTGAACATTTAATCATTTATTTGTACCACTACCACTCAACTGTGTATTAAATTGCATTCAATTATGACGATTCCTTCTTGGTGTTGCAATTTTCACAAACGTGAGTGTATGTAAGAATATAAGAGTGTAATGAAATTTAAGGTTATATTTGACATTGACAATAAAATCAAATTCAATGGATAGTTAGTTCATAGATAACAGGAATTTTATAGCTAATGGTCATAACAGTAGTCATTTCAGCAGATAATAGTCATCTGTAGGTGTCAGTAGTCATTTGAAGAATTTTAAACTATTCGCAGTTAATAGACATTATTTTGTCGGTAGTTCATATCAATCCATAGTTCTTATAATGTTCATATATGGTCAATAATTCTCTATCATAACAGTATATTCTCCATATTATCAATACTGCGTGATGCAGCAGTCAATGAGCCATATATAAAGTTATAATGTATTTCTCCCGCCTTCTTCCCATGCCTTCGTGGTGTAGTGGTCAGCACGTTCGACGCGTAACCGAGAGGTCCGTGGTTCGATTCCCGACGAAGGCGTTGCTCATTTTTCAATACCCCTGCCTCAAAGCTACCTAATTTTTCTATAAAATCAACAGAAATATATTTGAATAATTCAAGTGTTAATAAGTGGTTAATTTTGTTAGTCCATCAATGATAAAAAATCATAGTCTGTAAATCAACAAACATTTATTCGAATAGTTGTTCGAGCGATAATAATTAATCAAATCTTTCAGTCCATTGATGATCAAAAGGTCATAATCTGCAGGTAAAACATATTACAGTAATCCACATACTATAATACAATAAAATATATTAGTGTAATAACTGGCAGACCGAAAAATACATTTATACCGTAATGTTATTATGTATACTTTACACACAAAAAAATGGGAAAGTTCTATATCTCTCGTTCTACTGAACCGATTTTGGAAGTTGCCTTTTCCATGTATCCAAAGAGCGACTTAAGATATATATTAGATTTATATATAGTATTGTTCTAACATAGGCATTTTGAAACAAAGTCGGACTTTTTCTGAAAGAACATGCTAAATGTTTTCCATATTTCGATTTTACGACTTAAATTTTGCAAAAGTGCCAAGTTTTGTAAAAACCGTACGAGTAGTTTTTAAAAAAAAATTAGCTCTTCAAATTTTAGCTCCTCTATGTTACTTGAATTTGGTACATATTTATCAATATTCTTTTTTTTATTAAACTTATTTGAATCTTGTTTTCAGATTTCGAAATTTAGATTCATTACGAATAACATTCGCCCATTTTTTATGATTTTTAAAATTTGTATTTTTAAATAATTTTTATAAATTTTTCGAAAACAATATTGAATTATGACCTATAAAATTTGAATCAGGTTCTTAAAGTAGATGTATTTCTAAGCATACCTGCAAAAAATTAGAGTTTTTTATTCAAATACGTGTATTTACATATTGGCGCGTTTATTTGGCATATCAGCCCGCGGAATGCGTGTGGCCCTTAATTCATTCCTTTTTATTTTTTTAAAGAATTACAGTATTGGGTAAAATTTTATGTATTAGGTAAGATTTACTCAGTTTTTAAATACATGATTAAGTATGAAAATGTTTTGTTCCCTCACATCCCTCACTATTGTAGAATTGTTTACTGGATGTTGTAAGTTTGAAATTTGTACTTTGTCTACATTTTATGAGAATTGTTCAGCATTTTTGGTAACATTCATTAATGCTTGTCAGTATAACTTAAAGAAAATTTATAATTGACTTAATCAGCGTTTTAATTAAATTCAAACTGCGTAATTTAATCTTATAAGATAAACCTTTGCACTAATAACAAATTCTTAATTAAACAACTGTGAAAGTGAATTTTTTGTACTTTTTGTCGAATTTTTAAAACAACAGTGAATCTCTAAAGAATTATAGTAAGAGTTTAAGAATCATCATAATTAAAAAATGAAAAAAAACGCATTGCCCTCTGTGAAATTTTTGAACTCTTCGAAAAGACCTATTTGTGTTTTAAGTCAGCGGTAAAATTCTATGCATTTGAAATAAGTTCAGGAAACAATAGCGCACATTATTGCTAGTCGATGACACTTAAGATATTATATGGATCTTGATATTATAAATAGGTTGCTGCTTCTCAGCGTAAGGAAGTGAATCATTTAAAAAGTTACTTCACTCTTAAAATTATTTTTTTCCAAAAATATTACTTTATACCGTATGATAAATCAAATGTATCTCAAATACTGTGTACTTAATTATAATGCAAACTAATGTACTTTTTAATTGCCAAATTTCTAATTATCATTCTTGTTTTTCTTCTGTGGCAATTATTACAACCTACGACTGTTTTGTTTACCCTATTCAGCTGACCATATCGTGTTCATTAATACGTACTGTTTTTATGGTAGGATCCTATAACTTTGAAAATAATGCATTGCTTGCTGCACTGTAGAAGGCAGATTTTAAAATTTTAATAATTTGTTACTCAAAATAGAAGAAAAATACATGAGTTAATTTATACCCTTGTTTGTAAGAACACTGGAGGCTTATCGATAATCAGTCGGGGTTAAACGAAAGCGCAGATGCTATGATTTTGTTATTACGTCAGGCTTAGCTATATTTGGAGCTAACAGCGCTGCTTCGCGACAGTTTCGTCCGTGCCTATTTTAAAGCAAGCATCGAAAATTTTCTTCCCCTACTTTAAACACACAGCTCGTCGAATAGAAAGTTCCAAGCTTCATTGCTGTTGCCAAATTAGGAGAAACAAAACTAAAAATAAAAACACCAAGCGTGGCATTTCCCTGTCGTGTAGAGTACAATCTGCACGTAAGGTAACTTGTAAATTTCTTAAAATATCAGTCTTAGAAGAAAAAGTGATAAATAAAATAGATCAAGTACACGATTTCTATGTGCAATTTTCCAATTCTGAGATTTTCAGCGATATTGTGGTATAGACAGTTAATTTGAATTTTACTTTTTGTCTTCTTTTGGAAATCTTAGAATTTTAGGAGGACAGTCTTTAATCCTCTGACCGGCCAGGGTTTTCGCTAAAAAAGCACAAATTTTTCAAAACTACTACCAGAAAAATTTATTTTCTTGATTAAATGTAAAACCTTTCCTAGCATTTTATACCTGGATTTATGTACTTTTAATGTATTGCCTTAATTTCTTTTACATATTTTAATATTCACGTATATATACGTTCGTACAGATATCACAAAAATATTCTAGGCCGTATATATACGGCCTTGCCAGTTAGAGGATAAAGAACAGTAGATTGAAAAGCGCTGTACTGAAGTTTTTACGTAGCATGTTCATACTAGGATACGAGTAACAACTATTAATTGCAACGCATGCTTATACATACGATCTATGCTAATCCCTATTCATTAAGTGATTGCTTAATATGTAAGATGAATATTCCTCTCTTGAACTTTTTATATGTCTGTCTCTTTCGTTTTTTATCTATGCCGTTAAATAGAGCAAGTAATTGTCGGTATTAGAAATTTTGACATTACGAACCTTGTAAAGTACTTGCACTTAAATTCTACAAATACACCACTCACATTCTAATTTCCTTTAGTTTTATTTTATTGATGTAAATAAGCATTGCTTATTTGAAAAAAATGTACCTTTCTTTAAAAAGTAAGCAATGGAATAATTTTTAAAATCCACGAATGGGCTCAAATTATCAGCCCTTGTCTAAACTTTCGTTCAGTCCAATCAGCAGGTCAACAGCGGCTTTTATTTCAGAAACAAACGTAGCGAAACTTTTAGGTGATTCCCTCTACATAATTCATTAATGCTACATTATTTTAAAGAAATATAGGCAGTATTGTTTTTGTTTAAAATTAAGTATTTAAAAAGATTTATTTTTGTTCTTATTTCATCATGCATTTGATCTCAACATCTTTGAAATGGATGTGATTCCCAGCATTATTGATATTAAATATATCACAGTTGTCTCATCTCGGCATCCCTTGAAAGGGACATTGTTACTAGCTTAACTGACACATAAAGACATTACATTTCATTAAAAAATATAACGAAAATGAAGTTTTTCTGTGTATCGCAATAAAAATCGATATTATGAATAGCTAAGAAATTTTTTGCATGCTATTTTGATTAGCAATACAGCTATACAGCTAACAACTGGATGATATGCGGTTCGGTTCTCACCAAAGGCAAAGTTATTTCTTGTGTTCCTGCATCCCCCCCCCCCAAATTCTAATGCTCTTTACAAGTTTAGGTTACCTGCTTACAAGATGAATCTTCAACACGAGCCACATCAAAGTGAAAAAATAATACGAAACGAAAAAAGAATTTATGTAAAAGGCAAATGAAATAATGACTGAATAAAACTCTGTAGATTTTAAGAGCTATCAGACTTAGATTCCCCATCTTCATTAGCAGATGTTGTTGAATTGAAAAGTTACTTGCCATAGGCACGGTATTTTTATTCTGACATTTTATCTTCGCTTACAGTGAACATATAAAATTAAATAAGTAAGTTTTGAAGTTTTTTCGAAATCAACAGCTTTTAAATGCAGGATTAAATCATCTCATATATCAGTAGAAGGATATGCAAAGTAGCAAACACGTTATTATAAAAATTTACAGAATTTATAAGAGAATAAATATTTAGTAAAAATTGACGTGCTCTATTGCATCTTGTTTTGGAAAATTACAGCTTTGGTGTCTGTTACGTTCTCAATCAAATACAAATCTTATCTCATTTGACATGTATGCATTGATAATCAAGAATTCAATTACAGGAAACGGTTCATTAGCTCTCACTATTAGTAGAAAAGCACATTTCAAATAAAATCTGAAGTTTGAATTGAACTTCTATGGTTTAGAGTTGAATCAATAAGTATCTAATACTGAGCTTTCCATTAGTGATATGCATAAGTATACTATTTCATTAGAATTATAATAGCTTAAGCCATGAGTTCTTCTTTTCTGGTTTCTGTTTTCAGATTATTCCAACATATGGCTGTGCTGCTTACGAATTAATGTCCTGTTTTAAACATTATCACCTGTACTTACACTGTTCTTTTATTTATTTGTTTATTTATTTTTTGCGTTGTTCTTGAAATGTATGCATTATTTATGCGCAAACTAATTTTATAATAATAAGGTCATGTTACTAAAGTAAAGACCTTGAATAACATTAGACAAATAAGCAATTTTGGATTGGCGTAGGTTTTATATAAGACTCTAACCACTCTGGCGCTGATCAGAAATATGTAAAATATATGAAAGTGTATTTTGTTTTCTGTAGAAGAAACAACGTCAGATCGCCTAGAAGTTTTTTCAAAACGTACATCAAACTAAGGTTACCTTTTTCCTTACTTTTAAGTTTTGTATTGGCATATTTCTCTTCCGGCGAAAGGCACTTTATTCATAAAGTGATTTACTGATATCGTGAACTGTTTCAAATCGGATACGACAGCATATTTCGCTATTTTCGTACACGAAAAAAGCAGTTGAAACTTCCACTTGAGTACTAACACTAGTTTCTCCAGTATGCACTGCAGGCGTGCTGACCTGTGCTTTGTGTACACTATAAGGATATTTTTTAATATTATTTAAAACGGGTCCTGGATGCTAACTTAATTCATGTTTATTGTTAAATTCAATTTTCCCATTTTATGTATGAAATAAGAGAAAGTATACATAGCTAGTGGCCGAGTGGTTAAATTACTCTTGGTAGCTGGCACTTCGTCCAGGATTCAAACCCAGGCAAAAAAACTAACTGCGTGGCTGACTTTGCCATATTCCTCATATTGTAGAGTCATTAGGATTTTTCAGCTAAAGGACATGAAAAATGAGCAATGCCCTCGCCGAGACTCGAACCTGGACCTCTCAAATATGCGCCGAGTGTGCTACCGTTACACCACGAAGACATGTAGAAAGGGGGGAGAAAATATTTTATATACTCCCCCTTTTAATGGGCGACTGGGGATTAGCGGACCCAATCGCCAAATCCTGGTGGTGAAGCATCATCATCCACCACTTTTTAGTTCAAGCGCCACTGTACAGTCATTAGGATTTTTAAGGCAGAAAACATGAAAAATAAGCAGTACCCTCCCCGGGACTGAAACGTGGACCTTTCGAATAGGCGCCGAGTGTGCTACCGTTACACCAGGAAGGCATGTAGAAAGGAGGGAGAAAATACCTTATAATATGACACATAAATACCAACCACACTGAAGTCACCCCAAAATGTGAAATATAACTGGGTTCTTTTAAAACATCATTCCTCTGTTTTGTCTCTTAAGATTTGAACAGCTCATTTTTCAAATATTTTCCCGGGAATCTAATGATTGTTTCACTAGTACAGGCTGTAAATACTGTAGATCTCAAGTAATTGTTTCCAACAAGAGAGAGCAATGTTACATACTACAAGAGAAGCAGTATAACTACTGTTTCTTCTACTGTAACTCTGCTGCAGTAACTACTCTTCGTTCTTTTGAATTCATAAGAATTAAAGAAGAAAAAGTAAACTGATATATCGTGCATGTTACACAGTTAAAGCATTTAATCTTCTATTTAGCACAAGTTTACAAGAGAATCATAAGTTAGAATAACTATGAAATCTTTATTTAACAAGTTAGAGAAATAGAAAGAGTTTGATTAACTCAAATAGAATAAAAATCAAAATTAACGGTCTTCGCAAACATTTAAATTGAAATGATGAAAAAAGAACTTACAAGAGACATATTTATAAGTTTTAAATATGTTCAAGCTTACTTATTAAGCAACAGTGCTAGGAGTATATTCCAAAAAGAACATATCATGGCTGAAAAAGAATGAAGCTCAAGTACAGCGTTTGCACAAAAGTCTTTTTAAGACTTCTTGATTCTAAAAGCATAGATAGAATACTCTATCTCTAATATATATATCGTTTGACGCTCGTTTGTTTTCATTTTGCCAAGTTTCATTACACAAAAATGACACCAATTTATTCTAGCATAAACCAAGATCTAGTAAAACAGTTCGTATTTAAACAATAATAAATAATCTTTGTGAAAGATGAGCTATTACAGTATTCGACGGGTTGGACGTGATTGTCTAGTGAGTCATTTGCACTGTATTGGCATCTTATAAACTCGAATTGACCCATTTGAGAAAAAATGAAGATTTGAGTAGGGTCTACGATATAAAAGTTTCGGCTTTGCGTGAAATCGCAGGGAAACTTGATATAAAATACTGACATTAGACATTTTCGGGTTTTGTGTTTTATGTGTCCTTACATGTAAACTAGCCATTGGAAGTAAAAAAAGGAGATATTTCATGGTCAGAATGTTTTGCAATGTTGTCAGCGTGCGTTTCAGATTACCTTAATGTACTGAAAAGTATTGAAAAACGCAGAATGACATTACTAGAAACAATTGCAGGTTTAACAGCAGAGAACTTCTGAAGAAAGTGTTGTTCAAAAGCCAAGAGACTAAAAACAGAAAATGTTGCTGTACATATTCTTTTATAAAATAAATCAATATTTGAGTTTCTTTTCGTCGTATTGGTTTCAGTCTGAGAATCGATAAATTTGTCGACTCTAGAAAATGAAATCAAAGAAATTCAAAATTTTCGCAAAATTTATTGAAATTAATATTGATACTTGTTGTTGTTGTCGTGTCCATGACCACATGGAAGATAGGTTGCCAGAGCCTACTCCAAAGAGAGGTTGAACTTCTATTTTTCACCCCCAATTTTGAGGGAGAGCACCCCGGGGGTGGAGAATCCAGGGGTCTCCCACCCCTCTCCTCTCCCACCAATTCACACGAGAGGACTTTCGGCTCACCGCATATTTAAAGTGCCGCCGTGCCGCACCGACACTATACATTTACAAACATCCATGTCTTCTCCGGGATTCGAACGGGCTCTTCGGTACCGTAAGAGGCTCCCCTAACCACTATACCACTATACCATCTGGGCGACAATATTGATATTTACAATTAAATTAAACAATGCATTTGATTAATATGTATTAGTAGAATTACTTACAATACAAAACAAAATAACCTATTTAGAAAATCAAATTAACTTTCTTTTAGCCAAAGAGACTAAAATTGGTTGTCACACTCAGTACTAATTACAATCACACTGGCTATCACACTTAGTATAAACTCCATTAAAAATGTGGCTATTACTAAAAGTGGCTATAGCACATCGTACGAATTTCTTTTAAGGGGCTGTTACACTTAGTATGATTTACAATTAATAAACCCGTTAGTTTAATGTTTAAAGGCTATGCATGCTTTATATATTTAAGTATGCGCTTGAATTCGCTTTTAAGTCTTTGGATGACAGTGTAATCAACAAGTAAGATATTGAGCAAATCATGCTTCTGAAGTTTATTTGCATACTTCATAATAATAATATCTTCTGAAGTTTAATTGCATACTTCATACTAATAATTAAATAAACGAATTCCTATTTTCGGGCAGAAAAAATGTGTCTCATTAGGAAATTACGCAATAGATTTAATTAAGGCTAAAACTTACAAGGAAGAAATAAATTAACTTCGCAGCAGTCATCATAAAATTTCGTGAAGACACGTAATTCGGAAGGATAAACGGGCTTGATTAAACTTAAATGCTTTGAGTCCGGATCTATTCTTGATACCTCAAGCAAGATTCTAGGTTTAGAAAATGGCTATAAAAGTTTAATTCTTATGCTTTAATTTTATGCCATTTTGATGGCATACGCTTTACTAAGGGAACGAGGAAGGAAGCTTGTTAATATAACCGAAGGCACTAAACCAGCTTGTTCCATTTATTCTTTTCATACAAATCTACTTACTTATAAAATATCTTTGAAAAATAGTTTTTCATACAAACGAGAGTTTATAAATGTTAAAGTTTTCTCGTAGTGTTTTCCTGTCTAGAGAGTATTCGTTTTGTCGACACAAGCTACATTTCTGTCTTTGGCTGGTAACTGTTAACATAATTTTTTTCGGGCCAAAGATCGAGCTAGCAGATCTTAGGTTTTTATTATTTTTCTATAATTAATACTTTTGAGTGAATTCGTCCAATAAAAATGAATTATTTATATGCCTTGCTATACAATATATTCCTTAAAAGAGTAAATCTACAGACTCTATAAAGAAGCAAAATAACGCATTTAATATGTTTTTAGAAAATCAGAACTACTCCTGGAATTGTAAATTTACTTGATCAATCGTGTTGATAAGTTAAAATATTTTAATAACAATATGAGCAGAGCTGCAAGCCTAAGAACGGACAACATATCACCAACAACACCATAATTCGAATAATGTTATGCATTCCATATTATTAAATTAAGGAACACGTTAATTGAACTTTATTTTAATGAAATATAATTAGAGCTTTTTGTATCAGTATTTATATTTATCAAACTTGTACAAAAATTGAACGAAAGATATGATCATTAAATCTTTATTATGTATTTAGGACTTACATGTATTCAAATTTTACAGAAAAGAAAAATTGGTAAGACTTAGTGAAACAATGGAGCTTATTCTTAGCTCAGAGTTTAAAACCTTATGCTAAGGGAAGTGTATTTTCATTTCTTGTCAAAACAAAATATTAAATCAAACTTTCACTCAACACTATAATCTTCTTAAAAATTGCAGTTTGAACGAGATTTTGATTCAATAGATCAGAACACATTGGCTAATTCAATTACTAATACTATTGTGTATACGACAAGTCGAAAAATGTTCTACTAGTACAATATCAGCTTTTAACTGCAGTCATAAAAATACGTCATTTAAGTATGGTACGGATCAATGAAATGATTTATGACGATTGAATGCTTTCTCAAATTGTAATACACTTCTGCGTCAAAATATAAAGACTTTTCGTGATCACTTCTGAATTTCATCCAAGTATTTCGAATGAAAATCAGCATATAGTCATAAAACAGTTATTGAACCATAAGCTCAAATAGCATAAGCTCAATCAACATAATATATATGATTAATTTAGATTAATAAATAAAGCAGAAGGGTCTGGCTTAGTGAAATGTGTATTTTACACATTTAGGAATTTCAGTTTAACCCATGTGTCAAAGTGCTGAATATTTTAAGCACTTTTTAAATGGCATCTGAAGTTTAGGTGTCACTGAGCGCTCAATTCTATGTGAGAAATGCACTAATCTACAGAACAGAATAGAATGTTGCCGGTGTAGGTCCTTTTCCTGGTGCTAACCGTACGAGGATGGTTTCCAATCGGCGGATGTATTCTATATCTTGTACAAGCTACTTTAGAACATTAAAAGTACATTATATGAACATTAGAAAGGCAGTCAATATACACATATGAATATTATATGCAAAGTTAGATTATTTAAACATAATAATATACCTTTTTGGAAACATAATAATATATCTTTTTGGATTAGACTTCGTGTTTTTCGCTTCGAATCAATAGGTTTTGCGATATGTTATTATCTTTCACTGATGCAAACAAACGCATAATGATTGGAAGTGCTCTCTTTTCCGCACTGCCTTTGATTTTATGCTTTCTTTCCGAATTGCTTGATATAGTTCATAAAGAACCCATGATCCATTAAGAACTGTTTCAGAGATGGGTTATTGCTAAACAGCACCATTTGGACTTTTAGACAGACCCGAAAATACATCTGACCGTTTTTCCAGATGACCACTGCTCCACTACTTATTCATAAGGTGCGCATTTGTAATAAGTTTGGGATAAGACAATGGGAGTAATGTTTGTTGTTCTGGTATAGTTACATGATTGGCGGCTTACTTCGAAAGCATACTAGTAAGCTTATTTCTTATATTCAAGTATGAGCGAGAAAGCAGCACAGATGGGGCTTTTCGTTCAGTGATAACGCTAACAAGGCTTGTCTAACGATACGTAGCAGAGGGCGTCTAGTACACATACCTCCAATAGCCTCTAAGTTTGAAGCTATGTCGCTGTAAATGTTTATATGACCTCGACAATCTTTGTAAAATCTGTATCTGTAATGGATCCATGTCAGCAAATGTAACAGATGATTCTACAACAAAGGACTGCATTATAATGAAGGCAACTTCTCTGAAATTCTTTGATATTAGATTATTCCTGCAGATAATCTGATCAAGTCTATGCGACTCAACTTCTCCTAGATCATAATTCCGTAACCTAGGTATACTAACTTTATATAAATTCTGTCTCTTTTCCGCCTATATTGTTCTAATAGCTTTGCATTGTTCATTGCGGGCTTCTACATAGTTTTATATTTAATCTTGTTCCTTTCTCTCCATTTTGTATTTTCAGTGCTTACTGCCTCCGAGTCTTTTGAAATGAATTCATACAACGTGGCGTATGTTTGTTCCTTCTGACAATTCTCATTTTCTGACTTCATTCCACAAGACGACGGTCTGTCTTCCCCTTTACACACTTTCGAGTTTCCTCACAGAAAATTTCACTTTCTCCTCACTCAGAGTTAAGTGTTGTTTGAGGTTTACTTTCCGATTAACTTATTGCGGACCAAAGGTCCAAATAAGTATATCCAAAGTGTCAGCGTATCAAGTTAAGGCAGCCCTTCATGTTCCAAACATCGCCAATGATGCTTAGAGACAATAATATCCGTACAAAAAGGGGAACATGAAAAACGATCATGAGCATCCGAGAATAATGTTTTATCCTGTGGTGACAATAGTGAAGAAACATCTCATGGAGCTTGGTTGTAGACATTTATGTATCTGAATCTTTCTATTAAGATACCCATACAGAAAAATGAAGCTATTTTCTTATTCTCTGGGCCTCCACAATTGTGATTATTGATTCAGCGTTGTGTAATTAATGCAAATGTCAGGGAAGTATGACAAATAAGGCAGCATCTCTCAATGATGAAGAACATAGGCATAGCATGTTTTCGATATCTGATGAATTAACATTAAGTTATTGAGATACGCTTAGCAGCCTAGTGCCATTTTGTTCATTCTAATTCTCAGTTTCGCTTTGGAACAGATACTCATAGTATTATGCAATTCCTACTGAAAGCTTTCCTTTGAAAAATTTTGTCCTTAGAAATTTTTTTATCACAATATGTCTGAAAAAGTAATTACACAAAGAATAAAAAATCATGAATCTTTGTAACTGGTATATACGTATATAGAATTCTACGTTATGTCTAACCAAACATGTACCACAAAATTAAAACTATATAATAATAAATTAAGTAATTTTTAAATTTCTTTTACTATTGTTAACTAACATAACATAAAGTAAATCAATAATAAAAATTAAATTATTATAATATAAATTATTATTATTATAATAAAATGAAGTAATGATTTTTGCTACATTTTTATGCTTAAAGTGTAATATATGTATTTTGAACGGCTTTTTCATTTACAGTTCTGAGTTTAAAAAGTTATGATCTTGGTTTTCCACGTGCACGAAATATTTTTTCATTGAATCGATAAAATCTGAAGACCAGTACTTGAAATAAAATAATTCTGTTGATTTTGAAGTATTAAAAAAACCTTAAAATAATCTGCCTGGAGAACTTAAAATAATTTAAATTAAATATAGTTGGAAAAAATAGTTCGGCAGTACAAGAACCTCTCGACGCATTCTAGAGTTTAGAAGAAATTTAAGTATTTTCATTCTTCTTTTTAACTTTACTATTGGAGGCTGTTAATTACTATTTTTGCTATGAATCTAGATAAGATCACAATGTAAAAGCGATTATTTAGGAAGCAAAATTGATATGCATATTAATCAGCGTATCAATAATATGAACGCAACTGAGATATTTAATAAAAGTAGGTTGGTTAATGAAGACAAATGCATGGCATGTGTGACCAATCAAAATGATCAATCATTAGACTACATATTAATGATTGGAGGACTTAAAAAAGATAAAAATACCGGATATTTTTGTCTTTATCAAACTTACAACGTACCTCTGTTTAAAGTTTATAGTTTAAGAGAATACATTTTTATTTCATCCTCTCAACCAATATGCTCTTCGAAATTTAAAGATATGTATACAAATAAAGCCCAATATCCGAATTCTGGACTTTGTTCTCTTCTTCAAATAAGCAATTTAATTACGCTTGATTATATTTATGAAGTATCGAAATGTTTCAGACCTTTGTCAAGCTTACGAAGATAGTCTGTTTGTTAAGTTTTAATTTACAAAAGAATTACTTTTGTCTCTGTCGTTCAGTTCTTACGTGTTTTGTAGCCAAAAGATACACGTAAAAGTAGAAACCTATTTTTTAATTTTTTGTGTTTTTTTTTTCAAACCAGTAACTTAATTAAGCTTTATTATATTTACGATACTTCAAATACTATTTTAATACGCAAAATTCAAAAATATTTTCAATTTAAAGCGCTTTTCATTCAATATGAAACATAAATTAATTATTTCAGTATAAAAAAATTTTTAAACATTATTTATTTTCAATAAAAATCAAAAATATTATTCCATTTAAATTTATATTTATTTAAAATATTCTAAAATAATATTTCAGTATGATAAATTAAAAAATACTTCATTTAAGAAATTCAGAATTATCTAAAAATGTATACTAAAAATACTTGTTCAGATGAGTGAAGAGGCAAAGAAATTTGCACAGAAGTATGTTCAGTATGACCTGAACAAAATACCAGCAGTTTAAATAGTTTTAATTTCCAAATAACTCCATTAATGAATAATGAAAATAGTCTTTAAGGAAACAGCAATCATATGCTGCATTAAAACGAAAACAGGTAAGTCTTTAAGATTAATAATCAATTTTACCAGTGACCTCTCAACCGAATATAAAAAACTCATTTAAACTCAACCAAGCATGTGAAGCGAATATAATATATCCACCACCGACGTGAGAAACAGGTCATCCACCTTCGAAACAAATATGAATTTGTAAAATAAGCAACTCGATACTCTTCTCCCAGCGGATAGAAAACTTTAATTAGCATTCCCACATGACTGCAGCAATAATTTGATATCGTTAGATTAAATGAAGACTCGATAAACGGAGCGAAATTAAACATAAACAACGTGACGAAAGATGGCGTCCCCGTAAGTGGACAATCATTGCACGCAGTACGCAGTCATGGTATTGTCTTATTGCCTCGCCTTATAATCATCGAATTGGATAGCTGGTGCAATTTGCCGAGCCCGTGTTTAATTAAGAAGGTAGGAGAAATAAAAGAAGCTTGCCGTAAGCATTAAATTAACGGATATTTGTAACAATTATCGACCCGGATATCTGTTACCGGAAATGAAAAGTATCGTTAAATTAGATAGGTGGCAAGAAATTTTTTCTTCGGGTGAGTTTAAAGAATTGTAAATGCACTTTCAAGGAGTGTTATTGTAATATGTTCTCTGGAATGTTATCAAATTAATAAAGAGGATTATTCAGTTACTTGAAATTTGTTATTGATATATTTGTTATTTAGCTCATTTTTGAAGCTATTTAAATGAAGGTAACACCTTGTATCTAAACTTGTTGCTCAGTAAGTATGGTAATCGATAGAAACTATTTTACTTTGCGAGGTTGGGGTTCCAATGCCACTTGAAGTATGAATGGTTGAGATTTTAAATTCCTAGGAAATCATCTCGAAAGTAGGGTTTAGAGAAGACATCTAGATTCAATTCGATGCTTGGATTCCATCCTCTTCTTAATCAAAACTTAGGATGAAGCAACATAAAATCTTACTGTCAACACAGATGAATATTGTCTGTAAACCAACAACAGTGCATCTCCTCCTGTACTCATAACTTACAACTTTTTCTTATACAGTGTTGAGAATAAAAAGCATTTTATTGCCATTTTAACTCTAATGAATAAATTTTATATTATGGTAAAAATTGCTATATTATATTTTAAATGATAGAAAACTTCATTAGCTAAGCATTCGTTGGATAAGACCAAACCCAATGATTAAGACGACCAAACTTCAGCAATTCTATCATACAAACCGTTGATCAGGGTGCACCACAAGAGGCGACCGATTTGATACCGGCGGAAAAGGGGAAAAACCATCTCGATTTGGATGTTGAAAACCTGGAAAAGAACCGCGAAAGCTTCTCCTACCAACCAAACTTCTCAAAAGAACTTTTGCCTTGCCATCATTTAGTTACGGTATACCGTAGGGAAATCACACATTTACAAACATCCAAGCCTTATTCAAGGCTCGAGACCAGGTTCTAACGATACGGAGCCAGTATCGCAAATCACTGTACTGATAAGGACGTCTACTTCAATTAGAACCACAAATATGCAATTTTTTTAAATCGCTAAAATCTTCAAATTTTTATTGAAATATTGTTACTGTCAATGTTTGAAAAGCTATGTTATTAAATTTACAATTATTTCATTTCCTAACTTGAGAGTATCTCCGTAAGAAAACATTATATAACTGCAGCGGATGAATTTTCACTTCCTTGCAGGAAGTATAAAAGAAGTATTGTATTCGTGAAAAATTTCGAGTACCATATTTCAAGGAAAATATCTATTTTGACGGCTATCGAACGCAATTTAACGATGTTTTTGCTTGATATCTGAACGTAAGGACAGAATAAAGGACTCTTTTTTCCTCAAAAAAATTATAAAATTGATTTAAAGTGGATTCATAAGAGATTTTTTCGTAGCGTCTGTACGTACATACGTACATATGTATGTATCACACATAACTCAAAAACGATTAGCCTCAGAGCGCCGAAATTTTGTGTATAGGACTGTTATACCTGCCTGCTATTTTGGTTGCAATCGGCCGCACCCAAAGTATATAAACATATGCATATATATATCCACTCTGTTACTCGGCTTAGTGAGCTCAGTTTCTTTATTCTTATATATTTGTTAATTGAGGATTTTTTGCTTTAAAACTGATTGAATTATGTTGTTCTTATCTTCCGGTCAAGGTGTTTACGCCTCTAGTTAACCTGCATGTCATATTTGCAGAATTATCAACAATTTAAAAGTTGTATAAATGCGTCTAAGCCTAATTATTTTGGCCATAGCGGCCACATTTGTTTACATTTGAAACTTATCAAAATAGTGGATTTGTTGCCAGTTTGTTGCCAATCTAGAGAAACTAAGCTTCGCAACAACAGCGATAACGCCTTCTTTTATTATTGCGAATTAAATCATGCTTAATACATTCCGGAATTTATTCGAGGAAATAAGTGTTTAAGATTTACTTCGTAATTTTTAATACAGGTATTTTGAGCTTTTATGTATGTGTTGCGAAGTGCGATCTGAATTATTGAATAAGATATACTGAATCGTCTGTGAGAGACTATTTCTTTCTTTCTTTCTTTCTCTCTCTCTCTCTTTTTTTTTTTTTGTTTGTTTAATTTTTTTTATACATCATTTTAGATTTATCATAGTATTTGAACGGAACATGTGGCAACGATTAGATAATTCTTCAGATAGTATACATACTTTTTGTGCATTCTGAGTTATAAAATGAATGAGATGTAACGCTGTTAAGTGAACCTAGCGCCAGAGTGTCGCTATGGGTAAACAAATATTGTGAATTTTAAAGAGTGCATTTATTCTATTGTTGTTTATGAGCTACCGACGAAGTAGATTTAATTCAATCCAATAAGTTTAAATGAAATGCAATATGCATATAATTTAATATTCTGTACAAAGAAGTCCTGTCACACATCAAATTTTTAATGTGTTGAAAACGTATACTCCAAAAACTAAAATGCGAGCTATAACTTTAAAAAAATTAATTTATTTCTCAGAGCCGAAAATTGTTTAGAAGGATGAAGAAAAGAATTTCTTAAAAGAAAGTGACTTGTATTTTTCAAATCAAAATACAACTATAGGTTGTAATACAGCCATTCTCAAATTAAGGGTTTTAAAATATTTATATAAAAATTATTCCCTTTAAAATTAAACAAAACGTAAACTAAACAATGCTCAGAACATTTGCTTTAGCAGAATTTACCCTTGGAAGAAAGTACTCAGTAGAGCTTTACCTATTCCACTCCTGGTGAGCTTCTTTCGGTGATTAATTTCCCAAACCTTCCTGTGGTTTTTTATGCTCGAAATCCGACCCTCTGCGTATGCGGAAATGTAATATCTATTTCTTCTTATGTCCTGTTATGGAGGAACATCCCCTTAGGAAGACAATAGCTAGCCAGGATCCATATTTCAGGTATGTACTAGAATTACTCAGGCTTTCATAAAGTTTGATTTACTCTCAAATTAGACCTTAAATTTATCCAATTCATGGTATGAGGGAACTTACCCCCACATTAGACCTTAAATTCATCAAACTGCACAGCTTCTTGGGTTAACCATGTTGTTAGATACTGTAATACCTTTTTAATCCGTTCCAGATCTTTGGACTTTACCAAACTCTACGTATACCAAATGAACTTTTACAATATGAGATAGAGGAAAATGACTAATCCATTCATAGAAAAATTCGTTATGCTATTAATACAACAGTGTTTAGTATTAAAGCGCAAATGCAGTGATTAAAATGCGTACTGTAGCACATAAAGGAAAATTTGTCAAATTTGTTTATCTTATATGGTATTTCTCCCGCCTTCTTAGCATGCCTTCGTGGTGTAATGGTCAGCATGCTCGGCACGTATTCAAGAGGTCCGAGGTTCGAGTCTCAGCATTGCTCATTCTTTCCATCTCCTACTACAAAATACTCTAATGTCTCTACAATCTCTTTACAGCCATTTTTTTTCTTCCGAGTCCCGATTTGGAAACTAAAAACAACATTTTTTGATCATTGCAAACAATGTTATTACGACTTGTTTGAACTTTGTTGAAATGATAATTGTTTGTAAAGTTTTTGACATCCATCCATTTGGCAAACAATTTATTAATGAAGTACAGCTTCCTCATATTCCTCCTCGACTGAACCTAAAGAGATGGAATTACCACCTTAGCCTTATGTTCTTCCTTCTGGATTTGGCAGAGTACCAGATTTGGAATCAGAGGTTGCGGTACGTGTACTATCGCTTTTGCGCAAAACTAGTCGTAGCATTTTCTCCAAACAAGTAAACAAACAAAACTAGTCGTAGCATTTTCTCAAAACAGGTAAACAAATAGTTTACACAGTCTTGACTCATCGAACTCGAGTCGTATTCCGCACAAACTTTGTATATATCAAACAACAATTTTCTCGTCGAAAAAATTTTATATTAAGTTGGACTTAAGAACTTGGGCTTCCTAAGAAACATAGTGCTATTAATATCTTCAAGGAACCTTAACCTTCTAAGTTGGTAACCAATCCTGTATGGATTATGTAATACTCTGGGTTGGAAGCCAACTCAGCAAATTTTAGTTTCATATTGCTGTTGCTCATGCTCACTTAACTGACAGAGTCAGCCCAAGCCCACGAGAATTCTCGTGTCAAGGGGCGCTAGATTACGCCTGTCGTTGGCAAATAGCCTTGACCACCGAACAAGTGACAATACGATTTGGGTCAGTTCTGCCCCAATTTTGATGGAGAGCACCCCGGGGGGGGACGGGTACGAGGGTCTCCCACTCCTCTCCCCTTCCACTAAACCACATGAGAGGACTTTCGGCTCTCCGCGTATTTGAAATACCGCCATTCCGCACCGACGCTATACATTTACAAACATCCATGCCTTCTCCGGGATTCGAACCCGAGTCCTTCGGCACGGAAGTCAGCGACGCTAACCACTATACCGATTGGGCGGCAGTTCCGTATTGTACAATCACTTAATGATTCTTTTCACCTTATAATTTATGAGTGATTCTCATGGTGCGGTGCTTTGAGTATTTTTCTCCATTTGCTATTAATTGAGCACTATCATACGCTTTGCCTAAACAGCAACACTTCTGTCCGCAGTTGTATCAAAATACCTGCCTAAGCTAGGTCACCTTAGAAAGAGAGGGGAGAACCATTTATAGTCATTGAGAGGAATTTTGAGAAAAAAGAAATTTTTATTTTGTTTAGCTTCAATGATTATTAAAGCAGCGTTTAATACTAAAATGAAAATATTGTTATAAAATCATGCAACAAATTAGTAATAAACTTTAAAAAAATTTTTCAACGAAATTTATATTATAAACAAAAAATAAAAAAAAAATCAAAGAAACGAATTTTCAGTTTTTTTAAAGGTTACAAAAATTTTTTATCCGCAGTTCCTTCTGTTAATCTTTAGAACATAAATTTTCTTCGCTATCATAATTGGCTCTTCCTCAAACGAAACTCTTTTTCTATCATTTTTTCGAGATCTTGAATCTGTTTTGCTTTTTCTAGTCGTTCAGTAAGTTTTTCCGACTTTTCGGGCAAGAATATCAGTCTCCGCTTTTGTATGTATAGCAAACACTATAACTGTATTTTCTTGGGTAATCGAGTCCGATGTTAAAATAAAATAACTTAAAATAAAAGTATCTCCGAATTTATTATACAGCATTAGATTTTTCATTTTGTACATGTCATGTAATTTTTAATTTTTCCGGCAGGCATTTTTTACTCTTTTTTAAGGAATATTAAGACTTTTTCCCTTTGAGAGAGCGGATAAACTCGATTACTTTAGAAGTAGTTTTCTCAAGAATTGCATGTTTTCCATTTGTATATTTTTCTCTGCGGTGTGCCGGTGCTTTCCTTCAACAGCCAAAACTTCTCTTATTTTTAAATCCGATTTTTTATAACACCGTGGAGAGAAGCAAAGGCCTTTATAAAAACTTGCCCATTATTGCATTATCGGGACTTCTGTACATTCTAGTTGATTTCGGAAATATAACTATAATCCTGAGTAAGAACAGGAAGCTTACTAAAAGCTATGTTCATGTGTGTGTAGAAGATACAACAAAGATAAAGAGGGTGCAAATTACCCTTTATTTGTTTATCGATTTTACATGCGTTCCCGTACTTCGGGATACAAAGACCAACCACTTGTGGGCTGAACGTAAAAAAATATAAGGCTACTAACTAACTAAAATTTAAATAAGAGCTAACTTTTAAATATCTTACACAGATGACTAGCATTAAGACTAGCCTTTTAAATTACTACGTTTGTAGTACGCAAACTGCGGAAAACTACAATACGTCTTTAACTTTCAAGAGGGTTAACCTCTGGCCTTAAAGGCTGACAGTAACTGATAGCAAGCTCGCGTGAAGACTCGTAGCAAGAGAGCTCTCTCCTTCCTTCTTCTACTTGGCAAAAAGACACAACTTTTAAATACTTTAGCAAGTACAATTTGCATAAACATATTCACGCGTTAATTCTGGGCGGAAAAAGGAAAATAAGAGATGATAGTAAAGTTTTAAAATAAAATAAACGTTAGTTAAACTTGATTCTTACAGCATTGCCGGTCTAGAAGCAACGTGGCCAACTGCGAAGATCCCTCATTTTCCAAAGGAAAACATCATCGCAACACGGGCAAAAGGCCGGTGAGATTATAATATTGGATACATAATAATACCCAAGTTCATTAAAAGCTTTGAGATTTCGTCGCTTTTCACCATCAAAGTCAGATAAAAACATTGAAGAAGTTTGCACTTACAGTCAGGTATTAACTCCTGTGTGGTTGCTCTGAGCATGCACTGGAATCTTCATCTTCCATGTTTACTAGCACTACGGAAGAACTGATGGACGAAACCATGAGGTTGCTGGACGAAACCACGAAACTACTGGACGTTGTTACAGGAAACAAGAATGAACGTGAAAAAGCCTAATAAGTTGGACACAAGTGCTTCTGTGCTCGCAGTTGGTGGATAAGAATTGTTTTTTCCCAGTACGGAAAATACCTCTGTTACAGTTACGGTTATGAATACTTTTTTCTTAAGTGGTTCATAATGTCGAGGTTATTTCTGTTGCCCGCTAAATGACTTTAATCCTTAAAGTTTCCTGGAAAAAAAGATATAAATGGCTTTTCGCCTTTTCAATTGCAACTATTGAAAAATGTTTTCGCTGATGAATTAATTATTCCAAAATTTAAATGAACTTATATTGAGAAGTTTCATCTCACTAGCTGTTAACTATTTACATTAACTTCTGAAGCATATTCAATGCTCGCGTTTTCTTTTCTGTAGTACTGTAAACAGATTGATTAGTACGAGAATTAAATTGCTTATAAATTATGAAATATTTCTACCTCGTTATTGATAAATAACTCGGCGAGAGAATGAATGAAATGTTTCTGCATATTTGAAGCGAATTAGTTAATTATGAATGACGACCTTTAAAAAGCTCTATACAGGCGAAATATTAAAAGTTTAGTACAAGCACAAAGATTCACAAGCTTTCGAAATATGAATTACTTATTTCATGTCATTTAACCAGATAGTAATCAGCTCCTGCAATGCGCATGACAACAACAGCCTCAGATCATCTAACATTACAACGCTCTTTGATTCTTTTGTATATCTATACTAAACACGCTAAGTACTCAGTATCGTATTTCACGATCTATTGAAATAACGAGAGTATGATTGTTTATTCTGACAACCATTAAAGCGTTCAAAAGCGTATAGCATTTATAGTCTGCATACCCGGCGCGTATTCTAGAGGTCCAGTCGTAATCGTGGTCCACAACCGGCCGTTGGTAAAGTTGCTGAACACTGGCAGTTTGATCTGGTAAGATTCCAGGCAAACATGTCACCTAAAATGGGCGTTTTCGTGGTTTTCTCTATTGTAACAGGGATACTAGCCAGTTTCCCTTAGAATGTTCTACATAGGTAGTAATAGCCCTAGCGTGCTTTACATGATCAAATAAATAAAGCCAACCTTCGCGAACATGGTCAACTGCGTGACAAATGGTCCACATAGAGGAAATTCGTAAATCAGTGTGATGATTTTCATAATATATTAAAGCAAAACTTTAATATGTTGTAGGGTTCAACTCTTTAAATCTTAAGTTCTTACTTAGAACCGCACGAACACTTTGCAAGCGAATAATCGCTTAAGTGTGTGAACAGAATACTTAAGACTTGAGAAGGGTTTAAAACCATTTATTGTTCAATATATTTACAATTAGTTCCGGCTTGGAACTTTACAATAAAGCTACCACTCGGGCTTGAACTTAAATACTAATAATTTGAACTAAAATTAACTTAACTAAAGCTCTTAAATAAATATAGCCGAAGCTATCAGAATCTAACTAGTTGGTCCCTAAGTATTAATTGAAACGGCGAAGCCTAGCAAGGGCCTAGATATGGCCGAGCGTAGTAACAGCTAAGAGAGACGTGACCAGAAGGCAAACGCGCGCTAGTCAGGAAATCAGACTCTCTGTTGAAGTCGGTCAAGTCACGACTTAAATAGTACTCATTCTGATTTGCATTCTCTGCGTTTCTGAATTCACATTCTGGCAGGAAATTGTAAGCTGAAATTAGAATAAGATAGGAAAGATACAAAACTTAAAATAACTGTTAGAAAATGCATAATAAACCTTACAATGTTATCTGTCTTTTTCTACCATAAATATTTCCTTTGCACCGAATGCGTTAAGCATTTCCATTCTTTTCCTGTTACACTACGTAGCGCTTAAAGTTATGAAAATAAATTTTCAGTTTCACCTTAATCGAAAATAATGTATGACACCTCCCTTCAAAAAATTTATGTTTCATATTTCACATTTAATGCAATATTTGTTTTTAAAATTTTTGTTTAAAATTGTTGTTTTAAAATTATTTGACTAATTTCAACAAGTCCTTCGAGGTAACGCAGCTCGATCGTTTGTTATATTTGTTTATTCTGTTGCAAAAACAAACTATTCAGGAGTTTATCTTCGCGACGTAGGGAAAAAAAGCGACAATTCAGCGATTTAAACGTGCATTCTCAGCAAAAGGAATGCTTTCACTTCTTAGTGCTGTTTATTCTTTGTAAATATTTCTTACTGAATTGTTTTATTCTTTTAAAAATGTCCCTCCTGTGGATATTCAAGCGCAAACTGACTATACAGCTCGGACCAATAGCTGTCTACCTTTTGGCTATATTGCTAAGTTTTCCAACCCCCCCGGTATCTTTTGTTTATTTCCATACTTTTTTTATTTACTTATTTTTACTTTTTTATTCATTTTCTCGAAATATTATTTTGAATATTTTCGGTCACATTTCTGCTAGGAATTCGTTTAGAAGAAGAAGATAGACGTAGATCTGAGAACACAAAATTGAATTTCTGCTTGATAGAACCTATATTTTTTGCCCAAAGGAATGCTGAGAGCGAGGCTGAGGACTAAATGTAGTTTTGTTTTTTTATATTATAATTTTTTCTCCATCTAGATTTCCATTTTTTTGGATTCCTGCT
>KK120460.1:216553-268064 GCA_000611955.2 Stegodyphus mimosarum
TATATGTGGGGGGAGGGGTTATAGGATCAAAAGCACGAGATCAGTATAAACTACTCTAATTTATTATGAAAGCACTAATATGAATGAAAGATGATGAAAAATGAAACGAACATATAGCTATTAATAGATAAAATTGTCATAAGCATTGGTTAACCCTCCAAAGATTTGTAAGTCCATAAGAGTTCACATAATACTGAGTAATTCTCGCACACCATCAGTCTCTAACAGTCGTACAGGCACGTAAGCTTGTCAGGACTGATTGTTCGGTGCATATTCTTGGAAAACATCTTCGTGACAGCTTAAAGTCCTGATCTGAAACAGGGAGCTGAATGCAGCTATGTTCTGTGGTAGAATATTGTGATTTAGTGGTAGAAGAACTGCACTTGAAAGGGATTTAAAATCCTTTTTTATTAAATCACAATTATGTACAACCACTTCCCAACTCGGGAAGGATACAGAAAGTAGAGGGCGCACTTGGGTCTAAAATGAACAATTAAACTAATTTAAGCTAAAACTAAATAGAAATTAAATATTCGTTGCTCACAGAGCTATGAACGCGAGGTTGGCCTCTAAACTAAATGGTGCGTAGCAAGATTTACTAATACTGACGCACTTGAAATTACTTCAATAAGCAATCACGTAAAAGCGCTATGGCTTAGAATTTAAATGATACCTAGTCCGGCGAACGTCGAATAGAGTGACCGTGGTCTGAGACTAAAAGCTCTCTCACACTGAGAGGTTCCTACCTCTCGCTTAAATATAACTTTGCTCCACTTCAAATTAGCATAAGGCTAAAAACGCGCGCTTATTCTAACGGGAAGTTGAAAATGAAAACAGATAGAAAAGTGTAAATTAAAATAAAACTTTGTTAGTTTAATTAAAACATTACAAGCTCATGCTTTGAGAGAATACGTCAATTCTCATTTAGCTATAAACAAGCATCGTGGACTTGGAACCTGCCTCGAAGGAACCCGTCTGTTCCCTACCAGATCTGGTACTCGTCTACGTCTGGGTGTTGTCTCCGCTGTTCTGCCCTCCGCTGGGCTGGCGGCAGATGACGTCACCTCGCTGGCGTTTCTGATTTCCCAGATATATATGTATATATATAATTCAAGAACAGTAATATCAATAATAGAATATATATTATTTCTTTAACATGAAATAACTGTTGAGCTTTTGGAAGCTCAAATAGAAGATTGTACTTTACCAATTAATTAATTTTTTTCTAATTAAATAATCTATATTTTATATATATTTTTTCAGAATTTTATTCTCATATTTCAGTTGTATGGCCCATCACAATACTGAGCTTCTGCGTGGTACAGTTCATATTACCTACTTGCATATGCCTTGATTTAATACAACATAGTTTCATATTCTTTGTATCACATCAAGTATGGTGCAGAAAACATCTAAATTTTATTCATTTAGAACTTTATTATACAAGGTATTGTAAGTATAATATTGAGTTTCAGCAAACATTTATACAAAGTATGAAGATTTCAAAGATGAATATGATATATACTACAAAAATCGATCTGTTTATAAGGAAATGCTGCTTACATATACGATACATAAAAAATTGAGCAAATGCTTTCGACGTATGTTCAGATATTACTCTTGAACTTTTGCTGAAACTTAGTTTTAAACGTTTTTTTGAAGAAGTTTTAAACCCTTTTTTTACTTTATTATCGTTCAAAACTGTTATTGTGAATAAAATTTTCAGACAATGAAATTAATCTTAGATTTTTGTTCCCAGTCGATTAGAAACAAACTGGTTAATATGGAATTATTATTAATTTTCTTTTGAATAATTAGTGCACTTAAACTATATGCAATTTCAGAAATTGTTTTGAATCAGGGCCATTTAATTCATAACAGTAGTTTATTTCGACTTCTTTTATAATAAGAATAAAGCGGAGAAGTTTAGGTGAAGTTATTTATTTAAGATAAAATTCAGGAAGATCCGGCTGGAATCATTTGCATTTATGGATTAGTTTCCAAGGGAAAATGATTAACAATTGCGTTATACCGTCGGACAAAACTATGAAAGTGCCTATGAAACCAACCGTTTCAAAAGAGGTATATAAAAGCCCAAAGATATTACCTTTCCACCATTTTACTTGAAAGACATAAAAAGCATGTTCTCGTTTCTTGTTCTACTATTAATTTATCGAACGGTCTCTTTTACCTCGTTGTAAGAAGTAAAGGAAGTATTGTAATTACGAATCATTACCGGTATCATATTTCAAAGAACATATCCATTTTGACCCCTACCTACACAATTTAACAATGTTTTTGTATGAACCTGTAGGTAAGGATAGAATAAAGGACTCTTTTCCTCAAATAGATTATAAAATTTATTTAAAAGGGATTCAGAAGAGATTGAATTTTTTTGTAACGTGTACGTACGTACACTGCCCAAAAGAAAAACAAAGCGGGGGGGGGCAATTTTGTATCTCCTGTTCAACTCCGATTGACGAAATTCAAATTGCGTTTTTCCTGCCTCGATAGCGCGACTTAGGATATATATTAGCTTTATATATAGCATTGTTCTAACTTAGGTATTTTGACATAAAATTGGTCTTTTTGTGAAATAACATACCAATTTTCCATATTTTGATTCTACGACTCAAATTATGCCTAGATATTAAATTTTGTAAAATTTAGTGCAAAATTTAATTTCGCGACTTTTTTCCAGTTTGCGCGAAGAATAATTCACTTGGCGAACTTTTTAATACACGGCAATCTATTTTCCTATCCTTTCCATTGCGCAGGAGAGGAAAAAAATCACATCGTACCTACCTTTTTACATTGTGCATGTGCGGAAAAGTCAAATCCTTCTTAATTTCAAATAGTTCTAACTCTAAATAGTTCTAGTTTCAAATAGTTCTAGTTTCAAATAGTTCTAAGTGCGTAAACCACATTAAATGTTACTATCGCTTTCAACAAATATGGCAAATTTCAAAATGCGCCAACATATAAATTCAGGTACATCTTCGAACATTTTGAATAAAAAGCTCTAACGTTTTTGCATGTATACTTAGAAATACATCTACTTTAAGTTGATGGTAAAAATTTTACAGGTTATAATTCAAAATGTTTTACCAAAAATTTATAAAAATTACTTAAAAATACAAATTTTAAAAATAAATCATAAAAAATGGGTGAATTTTATTTGGAGTGAACCTAAGCTGTGAAAGAAGGAATCAAGTAAGTACAATAAAAAGAGAGATATTAATAAATATATGCCAAATTGAATTAATATATAGCAGCTAAAATTTTGAGAGCTAATTTTTTAAAAACTACTCTTGCGATTTTTACAAAACTTGGCAGTTTGGCATTCTTTGAGACGTAGAATCGAAATATGGAAAAAATTGGCATGCCATTACAGAAAAAGTCCAATTGTGTGTCAAAATACCTATGTTAGAACAATGCAAAATTTAAATCCAATACATATCCTAATTCGCGCTTTCGAGACATGGAAAATGCAATTTGAATTTCGTTAGTCGGCCCATCAGAAAGGAAGATATAGAACTCAAAACGAGTAGCCTCAGAACGTTGAAATTTTGTATATAAGACTATTATAACATTAGGACTATTATAAGATGTTGTGGCGCCTCTCGTTTTGGTTGCAATCGGCCGCACCAATAGTATATATGTATATATATATATATATATCCAGTTTGTTACTCGCCACCGTGAGCTCAGTATTTTTATTCTTATATGTTAGTAAACTATGCATTTTTTGCTTTACAAATGATTGAATTATGTTGTTCTTAGCTTCCGGTTAAAGTTTGTATGCCTTTAGTTAACCTGCATGCTATAGTTTAGAATTAACAACAGTTTAAAAGTTGCTTAAGTGCGGCTAAGCCTAATTATTTTGGCCATATTTATTTACATTTGAAACTTAGCATAACAGTGAATTAAGTCAGTTTCTGCACCTTTAGTGTCTTTCTGCCGAGTGGGGCCAAAATTAAACGTTCAGTTTTGTGCATCAAAAAATCCGCTTTGTTGCCTCCTGACCTAATTACTTCTTTTTGGGTAGAAACTGTAATTTTAACTGTAAAAACATTTTTAATTGTTTTAACTGTGTTTGATATTTTATCTTTTACTAACGAAGCTATTTTGAGTTTTTATGTATTTTTGCCTTGCCGCGAACTGAGAACAGAATTAGTTGAATGAGAAATGTATCTCTAATGAAATTCGAGGAAATACGCTTAAATGAAATAGAGGAAAAAATGCGTATAATTTAATATTCTGTGCAAGGAATTCATGTGGTGTACATAAATATATATGGTGGCCAAGAATTATCGAACTCAGAGCAAGTTAGGAACATATTAACTACAAAGGGATATTATAACGGGCCTAAAATGAACCGATTCGTACTTGGGAGACTTCACTTGCTTTGGGTTCGGTTTACTTTGGGTCATCCGACAGAAAATTTAATCATAAACTTCGTACTTAGCCAGAAATACGAATTTAGGTTAATGGCCTGAAATAACCTCAAGCATATTAGCCATAAATTTGGAAATGTCTGAAAATTGTTTCGCAAATAATAACATCTACTCAGTATATTTATTATTTACATAAGTAATAAGACTCAAATGTTTGTTTAAGAAACTGCTAAGCAATTCTGAAAATTTTCAGAAATCCCAGAATTCTCAGTCATCTGAAGTCATTGATGCAAATTCTAATATTTAAATGGATATAGTTGCCTTGTGTAATGAGATGTACTGACGGTGCAAAAACTGGAAGATAGCTTCCTCATGCTGATTATCATAATATATATTATATTGGCTCAAGTATATTTAAACCAAGTCTGTAAGTACACGTATCTAAGCATTAAGATCATGAATTTGAAGTTCAGCCAGCCTATTAAAGGTCAGTCTTTAAGCTGCGATCTTAAGCAAAAAAGTTAGACATTTATACCTGTGCAGCTCTTTCTGGACTCAATAACCGTACAAAATTATAATTTATGTTTGTTTAATTTTTTTAATCGTGTTCTAAATTTTTTCGAAGGAGCCTTAAGAACATGTTTAACGAAAGGACCAAAAATTATACTTTTCGCAAGACAGCTTGTCAGGACTGTGTGTTTGGTGCATATTCTTGGCGAACATCTTCGTGTAATAGTTAAAGTCCTGATCTTGAACAGGGAGCTGAATGCAGCTATATTCTGTGGTAGAATACTGTGATTAAGTGGTAGAATAACTATACGTAAGAAGGATTTAAAATCCTCTTTTATTAAACCACAATTATTGACAGCCATTTCCCAACTCGGGAGGGATACAGAAAATAATGACCGCCACTTGGGTCTAAACTGAACAATCAGATAATTTAAACTAAAACTAATTAGAAATTAAGTAGTCGTTGCTCACAGAGCTATGAACGCGAGGTTGGCCTCTATACTAAAGGGTGCGTAGCAAGATTTAACTAATACTAACGCACTTAGAATTACTTCAATAAGTAATAGCGTAACGGCTTAGCATTTAAATACTAGCTTGTCAGGCGAACGTTGAACAGAGTAACAGTGGTCTGAGACTAAAAGCTCTCTCCTCTCGTTTAAATATAAACTTGGCTCCACTTCAAATTAGCATAAAGCTGAAACGCGCGCTTATTCTAACGGGAAAGTGAAATAAGAACAGATAGAAAAAGCCAAATTAAAATAAAACTTTGTTAGTTTAACTAAAACCTTACAAGCTCACAAATTTCTTGCATTGCATTTCAGGTTCCGCAGCATTTGATCACACGCCTCAGCCCTCTAAGACATCCCGACGGTCTCTTGAGTTCAATGTTGGGTCTCAAGTTCGTTGTCGTTCCTGCTCATCTTAAGAACGGCATCCTGACGCTGACGTGCTCAGCTTTCATCTCAAAAGCCTACCTGACGACAAAGAGCGAGATCGTTGCTACAAACAAACCGAAGATTGCTGAAAACCACGCAAGTAATAAACGAATGAATTGACTCAAATAGTTATTTTTTGTTGAAATGATGAATATACAAAATGTTCAACATGTTAAATAAACGCTGCTTTACTTAATCCGAAGTTCATTTAGCAAGCTTAAAAAAATTTTAATATCCAGATGCACCGATTATTATTTGCTCAAGAGTCGTACAACATATTGTACAGCAATTGCATATTGATATTGCATATGTCGTACAGCAATTGCATATTGATAAAACTGAATATGAATTCGATGTTTCAAATACAAAATGTCACCAGTCTTAAAGAGTGATGAACTTCAAATAAATCAAACGCTGAATTTTGTTGATTGTTAACAGATAATTGTTTCAGTGTATTATTTTTCCTGTATTTCTTTCTAGCTAAGTTTATTCGCAAATTCATAAGGGAAAAAAGTTAAAATAATGAAAAATTTACTTTCTTAAAGACTGAATAAGAAATCCTCTCTTCGTAATTTCTATTTGTACCAATTCCTTTTGTTTATGGTGTATCATATTAAATGCCTCAAAAATTTTACATTATTATGTACATTTTTCTTTTTTAAGAGCAAAATGAGCTTTACTTTAATGTCCCATCACATTTGTGGTTCTTTTAGACATATTGTCCTACATATAAACTTCTTCTGTCACTTCAATATATTTCTAAAATGGTTTGATGCGATTACAGGATTAGTTTATTTGAACACTCATCTTTTACATGTACTGCCGATTATAATGTTTCTGAAAATAAGAGTTTTAGGCACCTAGTTCAGCTATTGGTATAGACAGAACTCGGTAAATGCAAATCATGCGGCCCTTATAGATCAAAATTTCTCTTCTGTCAAATTTAGTGGTTTAATAATTTAATAAATGCAAAATAGTTACATTTCTGTACTGCAAAATTATATTCATACTAATACACATATGTAACAAATATTTTAATTCAACAGCTGCAAATTTAACATTAAGCTCTGTATAGCCTAAAATGTATCGTCAGTTCTCAAAATGACTAACTTTTTTTGTAGTTGCTCAGCGAGGTAATATGTTGAAGTTAACGTCATATCCTTGGGAGAAAATATTAATTAATTATTAGCTGTGCAATGCGTTTTTTTAATTATTAGCATTTTCGCAGAACGTTCACCATTAGAATTCTACGTAAAAACATTTTTTTAAATCCTTTCAAAATACATTTTTGAAACTGATAACATAATTCATAGCATTTTCATGACGTACCCGCTTTTATTGTTTTAAGAAATAGAGAATAAACTAACTTTGTCCTATTTGAAATGATTAATGCTGTAGTAAAATGCAATATTTCCAAATTAACGTAAATTTACATAAACTTAAAAATAAATATATATGTATAAATATGCATGACGAAGTAAGTGAAAACGGCTTTTATTACGGTATTACTAAAGAAATTATTGTTGAAAGACATCACATTTTAATGACTTTTAAAGAATACTTTGTCAGGACTGAGTGTTCGGTGCATATTCTTGGCAAACATCTTCGTGAACGTGAAGTCCTGATCTTGAACAGGGAGCTGAATGCAGCTATATTCTGTGGTAGAATACTGTGAATAAGTGCTAGAAGAACTACACTTCAGAGGGATTTAAAATCCTCTTTTATTAAACCACAGTTATGTACAGCAACTTCCGAACTCGGGAGGGATACAGAAAATAATGACCGCCACTTGGGTCTCAACTGAACAATCAAATTAAATTTAAACTAAAGCTAAATAGAAATTAAATAGTTGTTACTCACAGAGCTATAACGCGAGGTTGGCCTCTAAAGTAAATGGTGCGTAGCAAGATTTAACTAATACTGACGTACTTGGAATTACTTCAATAAGTAATCACGTAACAGCGCTACGGCTTAGAATTTAAATACTAGCTAATCAGCCGAACGTCGAATAGAGTAACAGTGGTCTGAGACTAAAAGCTCTCTCACACTGAAAGGTTTCTACCTTTCGTTTAAGTATAACTTGGCTCCACTTCAAATTAGCATAAAGCTGAAACGCGCGCTTATTCTAACGGGAAGTTGAAATGAGAAGAGATAGAAAAAGTTAAATTAAAATAAAACTTTGTTAGTTTAACTAAAACCTTACAACTTTTCATTTTAGGTATTTATTTTCTGCCTCTTATTAATGGTTCTTTTAAATTCAATTAAATGTGATTCTCTCTGCATATGATATAAAATCTTTGTTAATTCATTTTTTAAAGATTTCGTTTTATTTTACTACAAGACATATGGAAAAGTATTGTGGAATATTTCTTTCACTGCTTTTATTATTTTTCACTTTTTAAAATGCTTTAAATCGCATATTTTATCTATAGTTACGATGCTGAAGAAATTTCAATAACGGAATATTGAAAACTTATCAAAATTGTAACTGCTTCATTATTTTTTTGAACTTACATTTTAAATAACTAAGTTTGAAAACAGTTCTTGACTCTTTTACCGAATTCATTAAAATTGGAAAAATCATACGTTCTTCTCTCTAAACATGGATACATGTTTTTGCGTTCCATTTCTTTTTTCATTTATTATAAAAATTTCAGTTAATAAAAAACGATATGTTCTTTTATGAAGATCGAGATGGTGACACCGATTAATATTCCCACATCATTTTGGTTTATGTACACGACTTTCAGTTCCTTTTGAGAAACATATGTTCTCTGTGCCCTTAATGGCACCTACGTTTGATTTTTCGAATGTAATTATTAAACTTTTGCTACATTTTTAAAGCAAATACAGACAAAAATATCCAAAAAATGAGTAATTTTTGCTTCGAATAAATATTTATTCCCTTTTAATTCCACCATTCATACTTTCCAGAGAAATGAGATTCTTTAATATTATTTCTATTTTTATCATTTCATAAAACCTCAAGCAATACAGATCTAATTTCCTTTTCATTTCAAAAGAGCTTTTAAGGTCATCTATTAAAAAATTTCTTAAATCACCAAAGCAGGCTTTGTACACCAGACAAATATATATATATATATATATATATATATTTTAAAGTGAATGTACCATGTGTTTGACGCATAATAATCTAATAGGTTATGTGTCATAAAATGCATAAACAACTGTTTAAGTCCTATTGATAATTATATTTATACCTCAATGCCTTGAGTCATTTTCCCAGGGACTGTTGTCTCAACGTGCCATCTTAGTAAAGGGTTATTTTCCAAGGGCGTCTTCGCAAAGGTATTATAACCTATGTTATATATGCCAGTACCGGAAGTATCAAAACACGGGTATAATGAGTTGCTAGCTTTGTCAGGACTGAGTCTTCTGTGCATGTTCTTAGCAAACATCTTAAGGTAACTCCTTAAAGTCCTTAAGTCCTGATCTGGAACAGGGAGCTGAATGCAGCTATGTTCTGGTTGTAGATACTGTGCTTAAGAATAACTGCACTTGAAAGGGATTTAAAATCCTCTTTTATTAAAGCAATCTTATTTACAAATCACTTCCCAACTCGGGAGGGATACAGAAAGTAAAAGACCACACTTGGGTCTAAATGAACAATCAGATAAATTTAAACTAAAGCTAAATAAAAATTTAATTAATCTTTGCTCACAGAGCTAATCGCGGAGTTGGCTTCTAACTAAATGGTGCGTAGCAAGATTTACTAATACTAGCGCACTTGGATTTATTTCAATAAGCAATCACGTAGCAAGCACTATGGCTTAGAATTTAGCTGCTAGCTGGTCAGGCGAACGTCGAGCAGAATGACCGTGATCTGAGACTAAGAGAGGTTTCTACCTCTGGTTTATATAGTCATTGGCTCCACTTCAAAATTAGCATAAACTGAAAACGCGCGCTTCTTCTGACGGGAAGTTGAAACTGAGAAGAGATAGAAAGATTTAAATTAAAATAAAATTTTGTTATTTTAACTAAAACCTTACAGCTTTACATGAACAGTCCTATTAATGTAAAAATATACGCAAAATTGCAATGCGTATAAGTATGCAGAACAATTCGTCCGGAATGGAATTCTTGCTTTACACGTGCAACTATTTGTCCGTTTTCTGAACTGTGCTGTAGAGGTTGGTCTTCTTAAGCAACGAAAACTAGACCCAAACTCTAAAACACACTACATGAATTTTCACCATGTCTTGTAAGTACCGCAGAGATTGGAAAAGGACGAAACGAACCCTTTTATTAATTCAAATAAAAGTTTAATAAAAGGCACCAACTCGTGCTTACAGAAACCAACAGTTATGGCTTAAATCAAAGATAATGTATTAACTAAAACTAAGAGTGTAAGTTAGCCTAACAGCTGCATAGTTGGACTGGCTGTTACCTAAGGTCGGCATAACAAACCTAATGGCGAGAATAACGCAGAATACTATTCGCAAGAGAATTGAATTAGCAAAGTGACCTTCAAGCAGGCAGCACACGTTCTCATTCTACCCTCTAAAACCTTTCTTTAAATTATCTCTTCTTTCTACCTTATTTGAATATCACGCGAGTTAGAAGTTTACGTCCTGGCAGGAAAATGGAAATTAGAGCGACGTGATAGAAAATTTACGTAAAATAACTGGTTAGAAACTTAAACATAACTCTACAGTTTTTCCCTGCCAGAATTTAAGTATACTCAAAGCAGATACTTAATAACATCGTTAAGAACTGAAATTCTAAGTACGTAAGACTTCAGTGACAACTTCTTACGCATGGAATTTTAAGATAAGTAAGTAATTTTAAATTTACATAACAAAGCGCTAGATTCTCTTACAGTGACAATATTTCAGCTTTCGAGTTCTTTCCAGATATCTGGAAGGCAAAAGACTTTAGCAAAAAAGTTTAATTCGTGAAACATTACTTCAGTTCACATTACCTCTTTTCAAACATTTCATTTAAGTTTATCTGAACTTTCATTCAAGTCATGAATGCTATGTATAATACTTGTTCCCTCTCACCCTCCCTTTTTTTAAAAAAAATGTATTGTAAAGATCGAGACAGTGTCTTTTATATAAGTGGCACAGCTTTACCACCTAACACACAACCTACACGTTAGAAGTTCAAGCACAGTAGACCTCAAAAACACCTTACTTTCAAAACTGCACCTAATATGCTAACAAGAGCGTGCTTTAAACTTGAGCATTGGTTGGAAAGCAATAACTTTCAATGTCATGCACACAGCTAGCTTTTTATTTTTAATTTAGATTTAATTCTTCTAGATTGCACATAAACATCTAATCCATGCAACACAAAGTTAATTCTTAAAACTATGCAAGTTCTAACCTACTACACCTAAGAGTACTGAGCTGGTGAATTATCAAGATGCAAAATCCAGAAGAGGTTCATGAGGCAGAATAAAAACTGTAAACATTATCTTGAGTTTTGAGCAGCTCTACACAGATGTTTCGCTTCTTCCCTTCTGTAGCGCCTTTCACTTGATTGTTAAGGTGTTTTTGCATCCATAGTGTAAATCCATGCTTCTTCGCTGGTAATAATGCGTTTTAAAAAGGACTGTATAGTAGAAAACACTTTCTGGACAATTTTAACTCGCTGCCAATTTTTATGGGGACTTAAAATTTTTTAAACCACTCTAAGAAGTACTGGTCGAAACTGATTGATACGATCTATGTGACACAGAAGTACGTTTAGTAGTATCTTTAATTGTTAAAAGATGGTCAATGAGCACCAAATCTCTGATTTGATTCATGTATTGCTCATTAGTTGAATTGGGGAGAATATGATTCACCTTTGACGCATTTTCCGCCCTCTGCAATTATTTTAAACCATTCAAAACTCTTGTTTTGATAACATATTATCCTCAAAAATATTTTGCAACATTCCAAACGTTTTTATAGCGTAAATTTCATTCTTAACTATATTCACTACTTTGGGAAATTCCCAAAGCAAAATTTTTCATTCGTTAAAAATGAATTCATTTATAGTAATTAAAGAAGAAATAAAATACTTATTGCTCCCAGATGTCATAAAAGTCATAGGAGCTTTTGAGAAAATTACGATTTCTTATACTTGCATATTCATAATAATTACAATTATTTGTTTAACTTGTTTCGTAATCCGAACTTCTTATTCTGCAGACAAATGGTTTAAAAACAAGATCTGTTAGCAACGAAAATGAAAATCGTATTGTTTCTAGGATTTTCTTTCCAACAATCGTTCGAAGCCACCAAGGACCAATACTTTTCACTTTAGGATAGAATCAGGAATATTTTATTAGGTACCATTTTTATATATTTACTCAAGTGCCTCTTCGAGAACGTATGGAATAAGATAGCATTCATAAAACACAAACTGAAATAAAAGCTTTCGCTTTTCAGTGATTACATATTCGTGAAATGTTAAAGCTAAAACGTGAAGATTAATAGTTGAAATATTTTATGAACTATTCAAAATTTAAATATTTTAATAACTCTGATTACAATATTCTTCATTTGTAAACGAAACTTTCATTTCTTAAAATTTAAAAGTAATTCCTAAGTAAAATTTTAAATTAATGAATCTAAAATCTTTAACATAAAATGAATGTATTTCATAAATCTGTAAGAAAATTAAATCAATATTGTTGCAGTTTAGGCAGGTAATATATATATGAAAAATTATAAGAAGTAAAGCAAAGTTTGTAACAATCTATATGCCAGTAGAGAGTTAAATTGTGAATAAAAATCTGAAGTTTTAATTAAACAACTCAGATTTAAAAAAATAATGTCTAGATTGACAAAACTTGAAATCACAGTCAATCTAAAGATGAATTTTTTTACTTTAAACTTTTAGTATTCTTTATCTAAGATATATGTAAAAAATACTCCAGTTATCGAGGAAAGAAAGTCTGAATGACGGTTTCCTTTCAGCTGAATGAGGTACAACTTAAGATTAGATGTTATGAAAATAGAACTATTATATGGATTTATTTCAGAAAAGGCGTGTAGCGGAGAGGAAAAAAGGTAATAAATAAATTCACTAAACGCTTTTTTTTTGTGTGTGTGTGCGTGTGTGCGTGTGTGTGTGCGTGTGTGTGTGTGTGCGTGCGTGTGTGTGTGTGTGTGTGTGCGGTGTGTGTGTGTGCGTGCGTGTGTGTGTGTGTGTGTGTGTGCGTGTGCGTGTGTGTGTGTGTGTGTGTGTGCGGGTGTTCAAAACAATTTATGCAGCACTATCGCTTTCTCTCTTACGTGCTTGAAAAAATAATTGATTTTTTCACGTTTCTATCACTAAACAGACCTAAATCGCTCTACAGTGTCTTGCACAAAAATGTGGTTAACGTTAATTTATCATTACCATGTAGCTGACTAGGCATCTTTCCTCTCTTGCCATTCTCTGCTTAAGTGGTGATAATATAAGGAATTATTCCCTATCTTTTCTGCATGCTCTCATGATATTTACTATTAAGACGTCCGGCTAGCAATCGGAAAATCCGTGGTTCGAATTGCAGTGAGAGTATTGCTAAATTCTCATCTTTCATTCTCCGAAAAATATCTGATGTATGTAGGTTAAATTAAATTTAAATTTAACCATACTCAGCAATTAATTTCTATAGATATCCAAACTAGAAACAAACGAGAAGAGCATCAAGATATTTTTTAAATTTCGGTCTTCGAATTTAGTTTAGCAGGGCTTATTTCATAGTACGCAGCTTGTCAAACATGAAACTGACGGAGATTGATTAAATTTTCAGACACGCATTGATTAAATTTACATGATTTTTGAGTTAACTCTTTCTTTTAACTACTATTTCTGCAGTCTACCGTAATATTACTGCAAATTAGATTAACTTTAGGTTAGGTTATTCAATTATGGCAAAGCACACGAGGGCTATCTGCCTAAAGGGAGGAATGCCTTCGTGGAGGACTTTCTAAGGGAAACTGGCTCGTATACACGTTACACATGAGGAAAACCACGAAAACACCCATGCAACCAGCCCGTTCGCGGGATTCGAACCTCGGACCGAACTACCAGGGTTCAGCGTCTTTACCGCTCGGCCGCTGGTGGGCTAGACTAACTTTAAATAATGGGAAAAGTTTTAATTTCGGAAATCAATTTTCGCAACTATCATATTATATTACAATATCTACTATCAGTTTTAAAATGAAGTGAGAAAATAATGCCTTATGGATTTGAAATATGATAAAGAATCTTTTAAATCCAAAATTAATACCCATGAACAAGAAAGCATATGCAAGGAAATTGAAGAAGGAAGGCTTCTTGAAAAGAAAAGTGTTTCAGAGATGATTTCTCACAACCATACCCGTATCGATGTATTCCACCATTTTCACGTTAATTTAAGCTTTCATCTCAAAACTTCCACTCATCTACGTTTTTTCTGATAATTTATGATTTTTTTCTTGATGCCGATTTTTTTCTTCTAAAATAATTAGATGGAGAAGAACGACTTATTTCGTCGTAATATTTAAAAGCACTGTTGACCATTAAAATAAAGTCTCTTTCTAGTAAACTGTCTTCCTTTTCTAAATATTCAGACTACGTGCAGTTAATTTTAATGTCAGCATTACATTAGGTTTAATGTCATTACATTAGTATCAGCATTAAATTTTATAGGACAGGTTCTTCTATCTACATTAAAATTAACAAATATAACGTTCCTAAAACATTTGTCGCTTTCTTTACTATGGATGATTTGTACAATACGTTTTACACTAATATTTTTGTTGTTATTAAATGCTCTAACTCATTGAGTTATTCGGACTCAAAGCCATAACAGCAGCATATTATCAAACAAAGAAAGCTAATGTTCTGAAATCCACATAAACTCGGAAAATATTTAATAAACTTTCTATCATAAAGTGTATCAAATGTCAGAATATATATTTTAAAAATTTAACCGTACTGACTGGTTAATTTCCACAGACGTCCAAACTAAAAACAGACAAGAAGAGCATAGTTTTAAAAACATTGGACTTGGAATTTAGTTTGACAGGGCTTACTTTAGAGGAATACGCAGCCTGTCAAACATGAAACTGACAGAGATTGATTAAATTTTGCCACTAGAAAATGTTTTTCAGCTAAGCCTAGCGTTATATTTTCAATTTTTGATGGTGTCCTTTCTCAAGAGATCGTGACAAAGAATACAAGTTTTAACAGCTTCATTTAATGGATTTAGATGAAAAGGTTTGGCATTTGAAAAATTACTTTAATTTTTATGAAAAGAACTCATGTTATATTCTCTTTATATTCTAGAAGGTGTATAAAAAAGCGAATTAAAATTAAGACTGTAAATTTATCACTATAAAAAGAAGCTGTAAGAGTTTCTCAATGTATTGAACATGTTCTTCTCTAAAATAGTCAGTCAATCGTGTCCAGTTTTAACCCTTTCAGCGTTACGGCCGGATTATTCCGTATAGAAGGCTGCCTTCTATATTCATTACACATGAAAATTTCTGCTATCTTTTAATGTATCTGATTTCGGTTTGGATGTATATTGGAAGAAAAGAAATCAAGGTACAAAATGAGGGAGTCATTTTTTAATTAAAATCAAGAAAATACCACTAATTCATGACATCTTGAGGAACTTTGAAATTTCAGGGCTAAACCCGCAACGCGATCAGATTTAAAATGATCTTAAAATAATTTCTATAAATGTTCGATATTTTTGTCAAGAAAATTTAAGTAACGTCTTAAAATGACTTAAATGGCAATAAGCATAACAAGCACAAGTAATATCATAAAAAGAATTTATAGTAATAAGACTAACTAACTATTGTTATTTAACCTGTGGAATTAGTCTATTTGATTGCGCAAACTAAATCAGTGTTCAGAATAAAAAGTTAAAACTGTAGATAACAGAAAAACAAATAACATTGGAAACTAAATTTAAAATAAAATGAAACAAAACTTAGTACTGAATCTAATGTTTGCTTTTATTTACATAACTCCTATAATTCGATAGGAAGCAATGTAAAAAGAAGAATTATTTCCATGCACGTGATTTATTTTTAAGAATGAACAAATCCTTTTTAACGAGTAATTAAATAATATATATCTATTCCAAATTATCTGCAGCTAAATTACGTAGAGTTGTGGTTACAAAGCTATCTCAAATGCCATCATCTGCTATTGCTGCGAATTTTCCTTCCCTTTTCATATTTTCCATAAAAACTTCTTTTTTATTTTAAAGGTTAGTGATAATAATTTTCCCAGTCTTCCGCAATAAATAAACGCTTAACCAACAGATAGGTTAATATCTGCCTTGGTAATCGGAAGCTGTCTGTAATTAAAAAAATGCAATAACATAAACAATCTTATTAAAGGACAGGAGCTTTATGCAGAGTGAAGAGACTTCCATTTACGACGGTGTAGTAATTTCGAAATCTCAAGTAGTCAGTGATTTTCCTCTTATTTTGTTCAAGATGAATTGTACAAAATTTTACTAAGCTAGAATAAAACTACAGAAAAATAGAACTAATACTACGTCATACGCTAAGAACTGGCACTGGCTTTGTTATTGATTATGTTTTCTTCCCCCTCCCCCAGAAATGAGATTTCAAAAAATCCCCATTCACCGTTTGCACTAGTTCTTCACCGTTTCGAAAAATTCGCAAAAAGCAGACGCAGAACGTACTTAAATTCTTTTAAGGTTATACTGTTCTGAAAAGTTCTACACTGTTACAAAGTATAAACGAACACTGCGCCATCTACCGGTTTTAGCGAGAACTGATAGCGGAAGCGCAAAAAATGACAATAAAAAACTAAGATGATGACAGGATTTCAAAATTGAAACTATATAGAAATATTACTATTCATTTATTTTTTGTGAAAAAAAAACAATTCTAACACTTGTCCATTTAGTAATTAATAGTATCTGTAATAAATCTGCGTTTATTGCTTATAAATCGCTTAGTTTATTAATAATAACGAAATAAATCTGAAAGAAAAATTAAATAACTTACTCCTTACTAAACTACAAAACACTGTCACGTGGAAGATAAAAATATTTCAATTTGGGAAGCGGCAACACAGTTCTTTTAAATCATTGAGTGTGTTTGCTAAATTCTGATGACAACTATATTGTAAGTGGCGACACATTTCTTTTATATTTGCGAGGTTTCTGGCTAAATTTGAAACATAAATATTTTACGCTTTTCAGAATGGCAACACAAAGCTTTGCCAACAATACATTGTCTTAACCTCGTTTTATTATAGATATTTTATCCTACTTCAAAGCCAGAAAGCTCCGAACAGTTACCTCGTTCCTTAAAGCATTTGTTTAATGTGTCGTTTACAGGAATTTCAATTTCTACGAGATATTTGAGTATTTGTAACATTTGCCGCACTTCGACTTCAAAAAGCTCCGGATTATTCTTTTTTCATTTATTTGCCCACACGGTGAAAGTTATAGAAGATTACATCTGATGCCAAAAATATAAAAGATAAAAAGATGCAAAAGGAAAAAAAAGTACAAAGAAGAAAATAAACAAATAACAATATACAGGGAAAACAAAGAATAAATCACGTTTTCGTCTATGAACTCTTTCCAGTCCTCATTTCCAATACTATTTTAAACAGTAGTATTGAAGACGTCAGTGAGAGTAGAAAATATAAGAGCCGTCTATTTCCACTTGAAGATAACAGAGCTTTCCAAATCTGATCTAAAGTAATATTGATACTATACTGGTGTTTAAAAGGAGTCATGGCCTGTAGTAAAACAAAATTCCTTTGATATTCTTTCCCGTGCACTTTTTTGAGACATCTGAAAATATATTCCATCATGATTTCTTACGAATTTCTTTCAAGAGAAATTTGAGAGTATTTCTATAAATAAAAATTCCATATTTTTAAAATATCCCTTGTATGCCTGGATAATTGCTGTTCTCTTTTGGCTATATATTGTTTTCCTCAGACACCCTAATGACCAGGGATAAATTTCAATATAATTTCTTCTTTCTTAATTGCCTGGAATTCTCTAGAATAAGAGTTTGATAATTCATTGACAAAAATATAGTAATTTTTCAATCATTCGTCTATTTAACTATTATTTCTATTGCGAAATTCGATATAGAGATTTATTAAGTTCGGTCTAGAGCGTGCAGATGGAAATCTGTCGTGTAATTAATTCCAAAGTATCCTTTTTTAACAGTCTTGATTTAAGAGATATCAAATCTGAATTGTAAATAATGAGTAAATATTTTAATTTGAATTGTTTTTAAATTTTTTGCAGTTTTGTCAAACTAATGACTAGAGTTTTAGACGATGGTACATAAGAATATTATAAAACCTCTGAGATTTATCTCACCTACAGATGTTTAGATTGATGCTACAAAATGTAGACCAATACTGCAGAAGCATAGCATTTTATTGTGCAAGAATTGACGAATTGAGCATTTATTTTCTGGTGGAAGCCTTAATTTTTGGTTTAGCCAAAAATAAATTCGTATCGAAAATAACTGAATGCATTTTAAATAAGTTGACAGTTTAAATGTAGGATGATCATAATTAAACTAATCCTACTAAGAGCATTTTTAACCTGTTATAATTAATAGATCTTAGTGCAGCACTTGGTATACATCCTAATGAAATCATAGGAAAGAGATTTCTGAAAGGAAAGAGATGAATTCAAATTTTTCGTTATCAGAGAATATTTGACAATGACCACGATTATAAAAGAGATGTTCAAAACTTCATCAAAACTGTAACATTTAATTTTATAAAGCTATAGACCGAATTTAGGAGTCATCTCTATCGTATGTGTTTAAATCGTAACACAGTGTAACAGCAATGCTTCAAACAATATTAGAAGAGAAATGTGGAAAATTTTTCCCATTATGCTTTCCTTTAATTAAAACAAAACTTTAATATTTTTGAGGTCTGCGATATTTTAAGAATCCCTGGAGCCAAAAGAGAATACGCACGAAGAACTATTTGCTGGTAAACTAGCATAAGCGGTTGTAGGCTCATTAGGTTAATTTTCAGCAGAAGATGAGAAAAATATGCAATACCCTCGCCGGGACTCGAACTTGGACCTCTTGCATACATGCCAAATGTGCTACCATTACACCACGAAGGCATGATGGAAGGAGAGAGAAAATACCTTGTAAGTTTCCTTCATCTCATGAGAAGACATTAGTGGCCAATTATCCACGTACACGTAAAGCAGGAATCATACGCTGCGCCATGCCAGATATTACTGTAATATTTACTGATAAGTGTGTGCCTCACAGGAGCCATACAGCTTCAGCTCTTCCAAGAAACAAGAGCTTAGAAAAATACTGGCAGAAATCCAAACCATAAACAAAATTGCTTTTTTTAATCGGAATGTAATGTGACAAAGGCATATGAGAATGCAAAAAGCATTTATATGTTAATTCTGCTTGTTAACAGTTCACTGATTATCAAATTCGCTGAAACAACCTTGTATTTGCCGTACATTTACTAAAAACACTGAATCGATTTCGAGGGCAGCTACAGGTCCCTCCTCATCAGGAGAACAAAATTCACATAGTCGCTTGGTGTATGTCCGAAATATTTTCCAAATACTCTTACTTCTGACTTACACTGGTAAATGTTGATATTCACCATCTACTAATGGTGAATGTTCAACATATAATAATATTATATTTTCTTCTCCGTAATTCAGTCGCGAAAAAACGCACTTGAGATTCAAAATAAGATTTTAATAACATAAAAACTTAAAACACACAGTACATTCAAAATGAGAAAGGAAAATAATAGAAGTTAAAAACTTACCTAATTATATAGTACGTTCTAAATCAGAAAACAAAGTAATAGTAATAAAAAACTTACTAAATTATGTGATTCAAATCTTATTTATTGCAACATTTTAAACTATTATGACACTTTGAATTGCAGAAGAGGACCTTGCTTTTTTACAACTGCATTTATGGGAAACAGCCAGTCGCTTCTTTGTCTACTCCTCTCTTTTCGACCTACACCAGAACATATCTGTGATTGTCGACATACACTGGTGAGGGTCCGAATGTACAATAATGCAATGTTATATTCGATCTTTCACCGACGTATTTGGTAAATGTTAACATTCTCCGGTGAAAGTCGACATTCTGAAATTTCGGTCTTTCACAGTAACATATACACTGGTGTGCAAAAATTAAGGACGAAGTCGAAAAATTAACATATCAGCTGAACGAAGAGGCAGAGCGGACAGAAAGACCAATCAGGAAATTAAGTAAGGTGGTGTACGGTAGCACATGCGCAGATATGCAGGTAGACGTAATGGGGGAGTGTCTGAGTAGTATAAAGCATGTTGTCGGTGTAAGATCAGTATTTCTGGCAAAGAGATTGCACGCCGTATAGCAGTTAAAATCTCACCCAGTTGCTGCCTCAGCGAGAAATGGCGAATAATCAATCTGTTAGACGACATCTGGATGCTTTTACCCGAGGTCGAATCATTGGGAAGTTGGAGGAAGGCCGCAGTGTGACAAGTGTGGCTGCAGAGTTCTGAATTGCTCACAGCATCGTTTCACGACTTTGGAGACAATTTCAAACTACAGGAACAGCTATCCGGGGGTTTAGTAGTGGTCGTCCACGAGGAACCACACCCGCAGATGACCGGTATATTGCCTTACAGGCCAGAAGAAACAGGCGGCAGACAGCGGGAGAAATCGCTAGACACACGACACAGGCGACTGGACGACCGATATCGCGTTTTACCGTGGCCAGAAGACTGCATGGTGGTGGTCTGTTTGCACGACGCCCTGTACGGTGTGTACCTCTAACGCCTGCCCATCGGAGAAGGCGTTCTCTGTGGTGCCGGGAACACCGGAATTGGAGAGACAATGAATGGGGACGAGTACTCTTTACAGATGAGAGCAGATTTAGTCCGAGTTGCGATTCTAGACACATACACATCTGGACAGATCGGGGAACACGCAATAAGACCTTCAACATCATCAAAAGGGACTGTTTTGGAGGTCGTGGAGTTCTCGTTCGAGCAGACATAATGCTTGGTAGCCGGACCGAACTTCATATCTCGCAAGGAGGTTCGTCACCTGGGACTGCTATTGTAACGAGGTTCTTCTTCCTTACATGCGTCTTTTCACAAGGGCTATGGGTCCTCAGTTCCTCTTCATGGACGACAACGCTCCACCTCATCGCACAGTTACTGTCGAAGAGCTGTTGGAGAGTGAAGATATTGAACACATGGATTGGTCGGCAAGGTCTCTGGATCTAAATCCCGTCAAGCATGTACGGAACTTACTAGGGAGACCCGTGGCAGCACGTAACTTATCGCCAGTAACGATTCCGAAACTGCGATTGGTGCTACAAGAGGAACGAGCAGCAGTGTCTCAACAGCTCATTAACAACCACATATCCAGCATGCACAAAGGATGTGAAACCTGCCTAGCAGTCAGGGAAGATGATATCCCCTATTAAGACCGGATGTTTCTTGCTGGACACCCATCACAGGGATGTTTCGGTCTTCAGTCGCATTGCGCTCCATGCTACTTTTTCAATAAAGCTTCTTTTTATCCCTCTGATTTCTCTTTTAGTAAGTGTTGCTAAAAGAGAATGTCCTCTCATGTCCTTACGTATTTGGGAATCTTACGGTATTAAATGCGTTGATTTGGAAAGCTTTTGTACAAAGTTATATTGAAAAAACCGTCTCGTCCTTAATTTTTGCTTACCAGTGTATATCTAGCAGGTTTACATCATTATCAGTTCATTGAAACCACGAACTAAAAAATACACAAAACTGCCTTCAAATTAATACATTTCTTCATAATTGGCTTATTTGATATTTCGTATACTTTAATTCAAAATTGGCCCTTTCCTGATATTATTTCCTATTTTACACTTTTATATTGATAATTTATAATATTGCACCAACTATTGTTTCAATTTTATATTCATACTTTGCAGCTGTCATATTTTGTTACTAACTACGTATTTCATGCTTATTTTAAAACTAAAACTATATACATAAGGAATCATTTCTAAGAATTTTACATCAATTGTTATCTATAATCTCGTTAACTTTCTGCTGCACAGGTTTAATCCGATTCACTTCATTCGGATTATACGAATTAAAAAAATTTCTCACAACTCAAAAAATATTTTTATTCAAAAACGCAGAAGTAATTTTTAAGATGTGATAAAATGTATCTGTTTCAATAAAAACTCCGCACGAGGTTTATAAAAGAGATTCTTAAATTTCAATAGGAAATCAACTTTTCATTCCTGAAATTAATAATATTAACGCCGTAATTTTTTTCTTGGAATTATGGTACCTGAAACCGCAGAAAATGTCACATTTGAATATTCAAATCTCAGAAGTATAATTTCTCAGGGAAATTTAACGTATTACAGTTGATAAAAATTTTCTCTTAAGAGCACTCTTTCTAAATAGAAAATGGAATTTAAATTATGCTGTCAATTTATATAGAGAAAAGATTTCTTAAAGTGACATTATTATTTTCACTCAGATGCATTCTAGTTTATTTTGCCAACTATTTACGTACAGCTCTGAAAATACATTTGAAGAATTAATAGCACACATGATAAATTTTATACGTGACAGATTATATTAAACATTAAAATTATGTCATTTATAAATAAGCAAGAAAGAAAAGAAGGATGTTATATATTTTAATACCAAATTGCTAGATAATATTCGAAATTCTTAGACATAAATTTGAAAATCTATCCCGAAACTTTTAGTCTTGAAAATGAAATATAATTTATTCGTGTTTATCATTAGTTTTAAAACGTTTATGTTGCCACTATTTGCAAAAAAAGAATTCTTTTCTTTTATTGACTTTTCCTGTTATTTCTCAAAATGGTAATGTAATTAGAAGATATGTTCGTTTATGAAAATCAACAATTAAAACCACACGGATTGTTCGTTCTCTTTGCGTCATTGTTTAATATAGATTCAAGATTATTTTTGCTTAAAAAATCCATTTTTTTAAGTTATGCTTTCTAAGAGAACTGAAAGTGAAGCTTTTCTTGAAGACATTGTCTTAAACTAAATTTCCCTTACACTAAGCATTTTTATATTGTATGCAATATATATTCGTACTATAAAAAGTATAAAAGAAGAAACAAGATCTTTTTTTGATAGTAAAACTGCTACTTCTCGCAATAAGAAATTATATCGCATACCTTCTGATTGATAGAGAAGTCCTGTGACATAATACTCAGCAACGTTCAGAAATTTAAATAAAGGTAACTCATTTTCATTGTTCGAGTGTTAGAAATGCACAACAGGAGTATTACATCTCTGTTTTCGGCCGCTCAGACAGGAAAGTGATTTGTGACTCTGACTGCTATACTGTGGACCCGGGCTCGAATCCCGGAGAAGGCATAGGTGTAATTTGTCCGACCTTTCATAGGCAGTAATGGAGGCATGCCTGTTAGGTGGTTCCACTAATAAAGAAACTACCGCTTCTGGCCTCATTCGTGGCCATCGGCCATAAACGGCTACAGCCCGACGTTGAAAGAATAATATTTGTGTTTTCTTGACTGCTTTGCTTTTGCAGATCTGAACTCAAGTGAATTTTTTCTATTGGGGTTCCTTAAAGGTACGACTTACTTACCGTTTTCATACAATAAGAAAAATTCCTTTATAAAAGTAATAAATAATAATTCCAAATTTCATGTTTTCTTTTCTCACCTTTTCCAGTTTACGAGAAAACATTTTTCATAAACTCAATTGGAATACCGTATTTTCAATTACAATGCCGTTATTTATGCTTAAGAACATTTATTATTTTGCCATACATAAATTATGAATGTTTGTGTTTACGTTCCTATATTAGAATGGAGCCGAAATGGATTGATGATGATGATTTTTGTCAGGGTTGTTGGATTAATTATCAAACAATATAAACACGTGTTTATGGCGCCCAAGTGCAAAGACGATAAGAGGAATTTTTTGTTAGAAAAATTGGAAAGTCAACATTTAGCCCTTTTTTTTCCCTTTTTTATCCCCTCTTAAGTCAATGAAGTTCAGATGAATATAAGTTTGACCTTGGTCTTTCCTGAAATAACGGATCTGTAGGGGTCTTAATCATACTTTGTTTTTTCATAGGATCAGTTTTTAAAAGCATTATGTTTTCCCGGAGCAGGAACGTGAAACGTCAATTATGCGGGATTTAAATCATGAATCCTCCAGTGTTAGTTGGACGCTCTACCAATTATATCTGAAAAGCTAGTACAGAGGAATGCAATAATTCCTTATCTTATCATTTTTTGAATTTAGTGAGAAAGACAAACACTGAAAAGCTAAAGCATTCTGACCACCTACTCAATAACGCGTTGAAAGACCTTTGGCCTTATAAACAACCTTAACTCGCCTTGGCATGGATACCGCAATTTCTTGGTAGATGACTGGGGACAGGTTTCACCAAATGTCTAAGCAGCGATCACGCGAAGTCGAGATATTCTGACATGGTAGTGTTTGAACTCTGAGCCGCTGCTCCATGACATCCCAAATGTGCTTTATCGAGTTAAGATCCTTCGAGTTAATTGGACAGGACATTAATTGGAATTCATCCTTATGCTCCTCGAAACACTTCAACACGATTTGAGCCTTGTGACATAGGGCGTTGTGCTGCTGGAAGATTCCATTTCCATTTGGAAAGACAGAAGGCATGTAATGGTGCAACTGATCCGCAATAGTCCGCAGCTTTCATCGTGTGTTCTACCACAATTATCGTACCACAGCCGTCCATGAAAAAACGCTCCCCACAGCATAATACCGCCCCCCAGCCTGTGTATGACCTGCTGTGCAGGGGCAAGCAGTTGTTTGCCTGGAACGGCGTACCTTGGCATGACCATCGACGCAATGAATGAGGAAGCGTGATTCATCCAACCAGGCAATTGTCTTCCCCTTATCCATGATCCGTCTCGATGTTTCCGGGCCCACTGTAAGCGTAGTTCATAGTGAAGCTTTCTCAAAAGAGGCACACGAGTGGGACGTCTGCTGCGCTGTTCCATTTCCAACAATGTCCGCTGAACTGTGTGTTGCAAAACACTTGCATTTGGGCCTGCACTGTATTGGGCTGTCAGCTGAGCCGCTGTCTGGCGCCCATTTTGCTGTACCAAGCAGGACAGTTGCCGAGGTCCTTTTTTATTGATGACACATGGACGTCCAATACCATTGAGTTTAATGTTATACTTTCTCCAGCAGTAGTTAAATACCACTTACGTGTCCTCCACGTCATCTAGACGAGTTCATTGAAAATTTTGGACATCGTCATAATCTTTTGGCTCGTCAGTATAAATAATACTGAATAAATGTACATGGAAAAGAAACATGCCCTGCACAATATTAAGAGGAAATGTGTAAAATATTGAACTAAGGATGTAAGGTTTTAGTTAAACTAACCAAGTTTTATTTTAATTTAAATCTTTCTATCTCTTCTCTGTTTCAACTTCCCGTCAGAAGAAGCGCGCGTTCTCAGCTTATGCTAATTTTGAAGTACAGCCAAGTACTATTTAAACCAGAGGTAGAAACCTCTCAATGTGAGAAAGCTTTAGTCTCAGATCACGGTCATTCTGCTCGACGTTCGCCTGACCAGCTAGCAGCTAAAATTATAAGCCATAGTGCTTACTACGTGATTGCATATTGAAATAAATTTAAAGTGCGATAGTATTAGTATTTCTTGCTACGCACCAGTTAGTTAGAGGCCAAACTCCGCGAATTGCTCTGCGAGCAAAGTTTAATTAAATTTCTATTTAGGTTTAGATATTTATTTAGAATTATTTGATTTGTTAAGTTAGGCCCAAGTGTGGTCTTTTACTTTCTGTATCTCTCCCGAGTTGGGAAGTGTGTAAATAATAGTGATTTAACAAAAGAGGATTTCAAATCCCTTTCAAGTGCAGTTATTCGCCAATACAGTATCTACACCAGAACATAGCGTATTTTCCGCTCCCTGTTCCAGTTCAGAACTTGAGAAGAAGAACCCTTGTAAGTACTTCACCATGTTTTCAAAGAACATGCACAGAACACTCAGTCCTGATAAGGAAACTACCTCTAGATTAATGGAAAATATATGTAAAATTGTATTTTTTATGTATACTAACTAGAAGACAGATAACACAGTAAGAGAACATACAAAAGGAAATTATGCTAATAATATCGCCAAACTTCGTGAAGTCAAAAATATGAAATATTCAAACATGTGCAAAAAAGAATTAAGAATCATTCTTATATGCAAATATAAGCTTACAAAATACATTTATATGGAAGACGTTAACAATAACCCTAAATATACATTTATAATGGAAACTTCTTTAGCAAAATTCTTTCAATATGCAATTTTATAAAAGATTATTACATGCTCAAGTTTTTTTCTCTACCTCTCCTTTAAATTTCTTCTGGTTTCTCCTTATCTTTTTTCTATGTTTTTAAACTTTTTTGATGATAAAATTAATTATTAAAATTAAGCTGAAAACTCACCGTAAATAACAATACAAATATTAGTAAAAAAATGACATCCATTTTTTTCTCCATCTGAACTTCAATGCTTAATATTGATAAGACAGAATAAAATTAAACGTACAGAAGATTGAAATTAATACCTATTTCTTTGTTCATTTCATTCAGCTTGTATACCAGTACTAATAAAACATCCGATAGTTGAGAAATTAATCAACTCCTCTTAAAATTCCTAATTACATATTGGGTTGGATGGAATATTTGAATACATTGATATTTCTTCTCTACATATGTAGCCAGTTTATCTAATAACGTTCTTCACAGATTTCTCTTTTAAAAACAGACTGAATAGCAATTTTAAGTTCCTTGAAACGTTTCATCACTTAATTTGAAAAGAAGACCTATTTAGTTTATTTTTTTTTACTCTTAATGAAATGTCTACAAAAAACGAACCATACTGACTTATTTCCTTAAATATTAGTTATAGACGCAATATGCATTCAATAAGTAAATTTCTCAAAAAAGGGCGTGTAATTTCATGAAAACAATTTTTGCATGATGAGAGCGATGGCTTGTGTAGTTAATAACACATAACATTTTATTCAGCTCTTTCTAAACAAATTTCAGATTAATTATATATTCATTATATTTTAAAGAGTCAAATATAAAATTCCTTGACTTTAAGTGAAAAATTGAGTTATTATACTCAATGAATTACTTGGTCCATCATAGTACTGACTTAGAACACATAATTCTTTGGTTTCGAAAGCACTCTTTAACAACTTCTAACAAAATAAAACACACATGGGAAATCAGTTATATCCAAAGACTAAAATATCAACCTGGTGGACACCGAAATGTATTTCTCAGAACCGTGGCAACGTTCCTCCCTTGGTCAACCTAAAGTTTCGGGTTCTAATGCGGCAACATACTTCTCATACCCCTATTTACGCCACTGGCTGAATTCCTAACTCTCTACTAATCTGATAAAGAAAGGCGATTAAATATTTACATGTTCCAGATCGGACGAAAGCACAGCAATTTTTACTGAGCATCTACCTAAACGTTAATTGCCTATTGCCTACTATATCCAAATTGTAATTAATGGCTTGGTGATTGACAGTTTTGATTTAGGGAATCTAAAGTATAGAAGTACTGCTTTAGTGAAAATTTAAACCTCTTTTTATTAATTTTCACTTATGCTTCTTATGTATCGTCCATTATCATTCCCCTTTCATTTCTCTCATAAATTTGCGATTTAATTTGTGATAGATATTGTGAAGATTTATTGCCTAATTCGGAAACATCTTGCAGAACCTCTGCAACTGCTAGTGTTGCGGAGTTCATAACTAGGCCTTGTAATGAAAATGTAATGTAAATGAAGGAAGTGCAACACAAGGAAGCTCTCTTTCCAGTAGCATAATGTACCTACCAATTTTCAGTGGCCTTCGGTTACCTGTTAGTTTTAGTGACATATTAAAGAAATAACTAGTTCCTTATATTTTAATTTGTTTAGCTAAAGGCTTAATCAAACATTAAGTGAAATTATGAAGAACTGAAAGTAGCATTGATGGTGCAACGGTAATTTTCCCATCAGCAATCGGAAAAGATCCAGGCTCGATTCTTAATCAAAACTATATTTTATGCACATATTTGATAAATACATAAGTGTAGTTTCTCTACAAATTTCAATTTTTATTAACAATATGTCCTTTCTTGCAGCTGTTAGCCAGGATGGGCCAATGATAACTGGTGGCCGCCTAAGATACCAAGAAGGCAATGTCGTCAATGTAAATTGCACTGCTGTGAAGAGTCACCCACCCGCAGAGCTAAGATGGTACATCAATGATAAAGAGGTATATGATGTACAATATAAGCTCCTGCTATTTATTGTAAATTAAATTAAATACATTTTAATGTCTGCCTGCATATAAAAGTCATTGTGAGCTATCTCAAAATCATGTGCGAAGAAAAACTTTAGAATTCTTAATTTAGTCACATCTAGCAAATTATAACTCAAGGTAGAACAGAAATAGACAAAGAAAGCATAATATTACAGATGGAGTTCGGTCAGCATCTTCAACGTGCAGTTTCTTTAAAGCAATTGTTCGATCGGGACGTAGGTTGTTTTTTAAAGAAAATGTCTGAGCTCAAACTGAAGAAAGGAGTACTAATACTATGGTTTATTAGACCATGATGGAATTATTCTCAACTGTTCCATGAATTCCTACCTAAGTATCTAAAAGTTCTGAACCATGCTTGATTTAGGCTTATAGCTTTCCTTTATGTGGAATTATTACCCTAATTGAAAAGCAAGAAAATTTGGTAACAAAAGGAGCTGAAATTCTAAGTACAATAATCATAATTTAAAACTGCCAAAAGCGGGGAGACAGATAGAGAGGAAATTCGAATCATAAGGGATTTTAAATATTTTTATATTATATTTGTTTTAAGACACTGGCTGTAAAGAACAAAGAAAGTTAGAAACAATATTCTGAAAATTTTAAATTAATTAAGTTCAATTCAAAACAGAATTAGAATTACTATATGTTTACACGAGCTATATGATATTTCCTTAACATGCGTTAATGCAGAGATTTGGAATTTAGTATAGCATAAACAAGTGTTCTCTGTACCTGTTTTTACACAGATTTTGTATTACATGATGATTAATATAAAACGAATTTTTCCAAAAATATGAAATATTTTTATTGAACATAAATTTCTTCATTTGCTTCCGAGTTAAACAAATTATATCAAGATATTTACAAATAAGTTTGAAATAAAAATTAAATATAGCTTCATAAACAAAGTTTTATGTGAAATAAATATGCTGTATTGAATTCATTTTTTATCTTTAAACAATATATGCCATAAATACATAAGTATTCTCTAAATTTCTTATTATTAGTACCTGCTTAATAATTTACATTCTTTAAACTTATTATTTAAGTACGAATGAAATGTTAAAAACCGTTTTAAGCATAGCGAGGTAGTTGTTCAACAAGGCATTGATACCCCGATAAATTTAAGTTAAATATTAGTAAAATCCATAGATTCTTACAAAAGTTTCCTTTGCAATGAAATTGAAAATGAAAACGCTCGAAATTGCGGTTTTTTGTGGCGTCTTATTCACTTATTCACGTTTAAGATATGTTTATCTTACTTTAGTCTGAATATCTCAGATGTCAGATTACATCATAATTCAGTTTAATTAGCGCATTTCAAGGACTATTATCAGATAAATTTCAGTTCGTTTCCATCCCACCAGCCACCAAGAGAAATTGGAAGGTTTTTATTCCCTTTACTCCACGTAAATACAAGAGTTAAAAATTTACATTTGCCCTACTCCTAAGTATTGAGTGTGGATATCAAAATGTAACTTTAGTAAGCCGTGCTTAATATGGTCGCAGTTACTGTTATCATTCGGACACTGTTATCGAACAGTAGAATCCCTACCCATTTGTATATGAAACCATGGAAAATATATGTCTTATTGTTATCAACAAGTCTGTAATGTTATCAAAATATTATAGAATTAATTTTTGAACTAAAGCAGTGTCTCCAGATAAAAGATAAATTCGCCAAATAAGGTCGAAGTAAAGCGCAGAGATCACTAAATGAGAGAATTATGTCGCCAAGCATCTTCATTTTGATTTAAGGGAGCATTAAAAAATTGGAACTGTATATCAAAAAAGACAATAAACAACTATTTGAAGCATGCCAAATTTTTAATAAATAATAAAATATAAGGAGATGAAGAATTAAATATGTCTCCAACTAACATGAATTGTGAGAAACTTAACGCTCAGTTGAATATAGATGGAAACTTAGAGCTTTAGATTCAATGATAAAATATGGTATCTTCCTGCTCCTTTCTAAAATAAATCTGAGCACAAAATGTGTTAAATTCAATTGATATTTTGAAAAATATTTTTCTCGTCGTTTAATGTTATCATTCAGTTATTTTTTTTTCAATAGCGGGCCCAAACCGTCCGCATACATTGGCCACTACTAAGGCCAAAAGCGGGGGCCACTTTATAATGGAGGCACCTAATACGTAGGCCACCGTTGCCTCCTATCAATGGAAGGACAAATACATCCCTGCCTTCTCCCAGATTCGAACCAGAGCCCTTTGGTACGGTAGTCACCAACCACTTTCTCGTCTGAGTCATTCGGCCAATGTAATCAAAATAATCATGAAAGAACATGATCACACTAAGAGGCGCCTACTTTACTATCATAACGTCTAAAAAACATCCGCTGAAAGAAAAAAATGTGAGGCAGATTAATAAAATGATCAAATAACTCAAAGAACTTAAACTGTTAGTTATTTGCAATTAAGTAAAACTCAGACTCAATTCCCATTCGAGGCGAAATGTTAATAAAGGTTTCTGACTAAGAAATATAACGTCTGAAAGGTTGAATCTGTCCCGTTTTGATGCTGTACAGCAGGATTTTTTTTTTTTTTTTTTTTTTTTTGAAGAAGGACACCAAACTGTCTCTGTTAAAATGTAGAGTTTCATTAAAGGAGCAAGTACTTCAAAGAACTTGTTACGCTAGCAGTCTGCAATTAGATAAATCTCGGATTCAATTTCCATCCGAAGCGAAATGTTTAGAGAGGCATCAAAGTGAAAGATTTAAAGTCTGAAAGAATGAATTTGCTCCATTCAGCTGCTATATGAAGCAAAACACTTTTATTTTTTGACAAAGAAGAATGCCATGGTAACTCCGCTAAAATGCATAGATTTTTATGTGAAACAAATTTCAATTTAAGGTTGAATATTGCTTAATTTTTATAAAGACACTAAGTTAGAATTTATCCCCTGGTAAGTTAATTAGATCAATAGAAGAATAGAAAACAATAAGAAATAATAAGTCTTTATTAAAAGAGATGAGTGTTATTACGAATTTTGAGTATAGTTAAAATAATTTTAGTGAAATTATATGTAAACTGTAGTATCTCTTGTATAATATAACTTGAATGTTACCACAATGCAAAGCATTGGGTTACAGAGCAACAAGGTTACAGAGCTAAATCCATTTAAAATTGAGGTAAGCTGGCTGTGATTTCTTGATTAAATGTTGTCACCAAAATTGGCTGAAAAATGCCAAAGGTCGCCAAGCATGGTGACAATTTGGCAACATTTTGGTTTATCCCTGTGTAATTGTAACTAATGCCTGCAATTGTATATCCAGCTTTACGTAATTGTAATACTGTAAGACTTTCAGCAATTTAGGGAAATCGAAGATAATGGAAATAATCCGGCGAATAGGAAAGAACTATGCAAAACTGGAGAGAGCATCAGTTGTTATTGAGTTCAAAGTATTAAGAGATTATCGGACGAGCTTTGCTTTTAGACGCGCTTTGTATTCTGTTACGTTCAACTTTGAAGTGCTAGGAAAGTTGGTACTGGTTGTGCTCTGTCATACTACTGGTTGTGCTCTGTCATACTAAGAAGAGCTGTACGAGTACTTTTGTTCTAAATTCCAGAACTGTAAAGCGTTTTTATTTATTTATTTATTTTTGAAAAGAAATATCATCAAGCTTTTATCGGTTCTGGGTGCATTCAATCCATTACGAACTCGTATGCACATGTAGCAATATTAATATTAGTAACACTATTTTCAGTGCATAAAATTTGCTTCATCGGTCTTACTTTTAATATTCATTTCTTGAAATTTTTGTAATAGGCTAACAGAGACTACTTGAGGTCCTACCTTCCTATCCGTTACCCAGATGGTCAAGAATCTACCCTCCTTGGATTGAGGTTCACAGTCCAACCACGTCATTTCCAGAAAGGTGAAATGAGACTCAAATGTATGGCCACATTCTTCAAGGTTACCAAAAAGTGCAGCGAGGACATGATCATCAGTAGCAGGCAGGAAAGTCAAGGACTTACTGTTGTCATCAACAGAAATGGTAAGAAAGAAAACATGAAATAGGGGTGTCAGCCGAAAACAATGCAAGGGAAAAGGTCACTGTACAAAAAATCGTGGGTGAAAAGAAAGAAAGGAAAACGCATCGCGGCTCTCAGACTTTGTGCTTTAAATGCAATGATTCAAAGATTGAGTAATTTTAAAACATCTTCGCATAGAGTGCTAAAAAACAAAACATTTACAAATCATGGCATAATGATACAGACTCTTTTCAGACTGAAAGTTTTAAATTCGTGTTCGTAGACCCTGAAATTTTTAAATTCATGTTCGTAGACCCTGAAAGTTATAAATTCACGTTTGTACTACTAATAAATCCATCATTATAAAACAAATTACAACTGCTCCATCTTAACAAAAGAGCTTAATTAATAATGATCTATAATGGTGAACTACATGAGTTTAAATGTGTATTAATTGCTATAATATTAGTTTCTATTCATTTTACGTTTTTGAGAGATTAAGGGTCCTTCTTGCACTTCAGAAAAAAACCATTAGCTAATTAAAAAATATAAAATATAGAGGCAAAAATATTCCTCATTCTTTCTTGTGTTCGCAAATCATTATGTGAGCATGCATTTCCAGCTTTTACGCTTTGAAAACACATACCTGAGATGTTATCATCATTCCGTAATCACTTATTTTTTATCAATATATTTTCTGCTGGAGTAATTTAAATTTCCGAAGATTTTGAACTACTTTGATTCCTACTATTGTGACACGATGTTTTTGAGCAGCGATGTTTCTCCGTAACATTTTCGTCCGCAATATTTTTACAGTGATGTCCTCGTCTGTAATCGAATTCTATACCAATGGAACGAACCACAGTCTATTATACCATTTAACTGCTCATTGTTTCAAATTAAAATAATATGAACAGACATTAAAACAAATCACAATATTTCTGTAATAAATATTTAAACAAACAGATGTTTTTAAAATACTGTTACCACTTTTGCTTTCTTTATGCAAAAATGTTAAATTTTTTTTAATTTATGCAAAAATAAAAAGAATTAAAAAAAATTTAAATAAAAAGTTTCAGTCATGCTAATTATGGAAAAAATTTTGCTAAAATAGCTGGCATGGCCTGATTTTTCTCTAATTAAAAGTGAATTTTGTGCTACTTAAAAGTTTGAAAATTATAGCTAAGGTATGATTTTTCGTTCCATTAACTATTTTTGTGTTATTAATATGTAACCTGAGCAATTATGTTCTTTTTCACTGAATACAAAACAAATTTCCTTCGATTAAATAATTTGGAAAATGAGGCAGTAAAAGGAATAGCGAAAAGGAAGTAAAATTTCTCATATGAAGTGAAAGGTCCTTATAGACCTTTATATTTAAGCAAAGATATTTATAAATGAAAACAAAAATCGGCGTATTTCTTGAGTGAAATACTCATAAACATTTTGTGTTAAAACGTACGAAAAACAGAAATTTATGTAAGAAGTATCCGTAAAACATTGCTTCACTCGTAGAACTATTAGGTACAAAAGAATCCCCCTCTAATTGCACTTGCGTTTTTCAAAACACCTAAAATGAGGTAACGTACCGTAAAATAATGCAGCACAAAATAATTGAATAAATTAAAGGTATTCAAATAAATTTGATGCTTGTATTTCAGTCATCATGTTCCTTAAAGCAAAATCTATTTCAAATAAATGTCCCGATTTTGTCAACTCGCAAATTTTAATTTTGATATTTCTTTCAGGCGCAGAAGGTAGGAATACAATTCAGACCTTGCTGTGGTTTTTGGCTTATGTGGTCACCTTAATGTGCTTGCGGTAGCAGAGCAAAAGCATTGAGAGCCCCATTCATCATTTCACTGCTGTGCAGTGGATATTGTTATGACTCTGTGATTGGAAATGTGTGTTCCTCCTCCCAGTTTCAAGTATTCATCACACAAAACATCGTGATATTGTTGGCTGAAACCAATCTATAGAACCTTATTGTAGATAAACCAACGAGTGTTAACTGAGCCTTCCACGAAACCTGCGACTGTCTCACCAGTGATTGTGGAAAATGTCTTAAGAATACGTGTAAAGCATGGACTTTCTGCACTAACACAAATTTGTGGTATTTAAAAACTCTCTGAAGATCTTATGGACTACAGTGCGGCAGTTTTAGAGGCTGAGTATGTTTTGCACCCTGTATATATGACCAAATATAAAACCTTTTCGCTTTCTTTTTGGAAAATATTAATCTTCTTGTTTTTCGAATATTGTGTCTCATTATTTTCTGCATGGTCTTGTTGTCTCATTTTATAGACTTGAATAATCAATAAAGTGTCATAATCGGATAACACTATCGACTTCTTCGGTGAAGAAATAGATAAGAAAGTCTTCTAAATTTAAGCATCGAGTCATTTAACTTGAGAGTAAAACTGGCTTTACATCTTATCTTAACACGCTTATTTTTAAATTTAATCTCAACTTCAAAATCAATGTCTTCTCCTTAGAAAACACAGCATTTATCTTTAAAAAAATCAATGCTCTAGAGATCAAATCTCAGCCCTGCATTACTTTACACATCATCATTAGTTTGGGATCCTTATAACAATATCAAGTCTTAAAAATTTCAAACCTTGCAAGACAGGAAGGACGTAACGTAAAAACTAAGGTAAAACTAAAAAATAGTCCTATGAGATTCATAGCCCAATCTAGAAATTCTCATTGGTAGCCATAGCATATTTGCGGTTAACAACAGTGGACAGCTTCACCATAAAAGTCGGACCATAAACTGTTTTTCATCAAAATTACGAATGTCTGCAATATATAAAAATTTCTGACATACTTCTGTGTTGTAATGGCCGTTGTGAAAGAAATCACCAAGAACAAATTGCGGGGAGTGGAAAAAAAACGCCAAGTAGGTGTTCATATAAATATAGCAAAAACATTGCAGAGAAAAGTGAAAGGTAATAAAATTACACTTATCTTTGCTCCTTACATATAATTTCTCACCTGTTCTTGTTTTTCCGGATAATTTCTTATACCCTTCTTGTATACATTTTTAAAGTTGTTGGAACCTACAGGTAATTCGTTTTTATGTATTAACACAACAAATATTCTTCGAGGTGTATCTTAAGTAGTGCCTGATTGCTGTAGTACTATTTTTTCACGAAAACAGTTTGGTTTATTTGATCATGACAAACCACAGAAAGGTTGTCTGCAAAAGCAGCGGAAGGATACCGTTGTAGAGGATATTCTAATAGAAACTGGCTCGTATACACATTACACATGGAGAAAAACACGAATTCACCCATGTAGCCAGCGCATTCGAGGAGATTTGAATCCCTTCAAGAAAAAGGAAAACTTCTTTATTATTAAGGCTTCCATTGTTTAGCAGGACTTAAGTTTATTTCCAAGTCTTAATTAAGGAAAAGCCAAAAAACAAACTATATGGTAAGCATATAGTTTGCCATATAGTTGCACTTTGTGGGTGCGATATTTCTGGGTTTCTTTTAATATAGTGTGAAAAGCATCTGTGGCTGATAACCCAAACATTTAGCAGTGATGTAGCGGAATTGACGTTGCCATCTTTAATTCTTGGATTTAAAAAAGGAAAAATAAAAATTCTGATAGACTTTAAAAATTCTCCAAGCAGCGTGATTCATATCTAGAGGAACAAACTTATAGAAGGAGTAGAGGTTTCGATTCAGAATCTCATAGCAGTGCAGGATTGGAAATGCAATCCTAATAAGATAATGGGGGTGTTAGGAATTGTAGCAGGAAAGCCGTCAAGCACCACCTGAAATGGTATTACGATGGAAAGTTTGAAGTTTCTTAATGTAGCACTGCTTTCAATTTCAGATATTTTGAAGTACGCCGGGCATCTGTCAGACGTTCGCGGTAGCCTTGGAGCTGTGCTATTTCAAAACACCTAATGCATTTTGAACGGTCCAAGATTCCGTGCCTTACGCCATATTTCGAAATATCGGGGACCTTCATCATCCGGAAAGTAAGGGATTATTATTATAATCTTTAAATGTAAGTCTGCGATCACGATGAATTCCAACAAAATTTTTCTCCCTAGCACCTCTGATCAGCTGAAGGACAAACAAAGATGCACGAAAGAAAAGCCAATAATGGGTGGAAAAACTCTTTATTTAGCGATAGTTTACAATATGTATATACTTTCAGTTTCACAACAAGTGCTTAGAGTTCCACCCATTCACCGTTAAGCAGGCTTTACTACGACGACGCATGGACTCTGGACCCGTTTAAAAAATACTCGGCATTTAGCGGACATTAGCAGCTGCTGCGGAGTTTCTTTCTTTGAAGTCGGTGTTAGAGTCAACGAGCGCCTCGCAGACGATGGTTTTCGGGGTTTCCACTAGAAGATATGCAGGCTAGATAAATCGGGAGTCGTGGTGGTTATGGAACGGGTTCTTCTCACGCAATCCACTGGTGCGCAAATGTATTGTTCAAGTAATCCCGTACCGGCATGAAAATAATGAGGCGGATCCTCATCGTGCTGGTACCACATTGAACGTCGAATATACGTAGTAATGAGTCGAGTAATTGTAGTAGTACCTCCTTCAGAAAAAGGTAATATTTCTGCCCATCCAGTGTAGGTTGTAAGAGATATGGTCCGATTAAGTAATCGCCAATAATACCCGCCCATGCATTCACGGAAAACCGTAGTTGGACAGTTCGTATGTATTTATGTAAAAGCTGCAGTGTGTCCATCAGTATACAATTACTGCATTGTGTAAAATGTTTATCAGTTTAAAATGCTCAAATTTCAATATACAGCATCAGCAAAAGTTTCTATTAAGCTCCTGACGCCGCGCTTCTGGGAGACCAAAGAGTTTTCGCGTTGTACAGTCGCGGATTCCGAACGATAGCCGAATAATCCTAGTAAGCCGACCCGGGTCCGGATCCGCTCTCAGCTGTCACCTGCCTGTCGACGGGTTTCTGCGACAGCCCCTAATATCTCCTCTATCTGATTACGATAGCATTTCCGACCCTGCAATACTATGATATTTTGAATCTTCTAGGTGTGCTCTACACCTTAAAGAAGTTTGTTCCCTTACTTTTTAATAATTCTTTATGTATGTTAAAGCCAACAAGAAAATTGTTTCTTTTTAATATTGTGCAAAGACACTTGAATTCTTCCCTGTGTTATCGCTTTGTCTAAAATTATAGTCACTTTTTTAATTTCTCTTATCGAACTCTCTGAATGTTGCTTACTAATTCACAGTTTTCTGTATCTTGACACTGCTCGGATAATAAGGCTGAGAAAACAATGCTACTGACAGGGAACTAGTAGGCTAACATATTTAGCCTTTCTTACAATCAGTTTCTTCATAGACATCAATTTTACAATGATCTGAAACCGAATGGTGAAGAAGTTTCCAATCTGAATACATGATATGCACTAGTAGTGATCTCACTTCCGGAAGAATCATTTTATTGGTAAATAAAAGGAAACAGAACGATAGTCTAAGAGATAGTTAAAAATGCATTTACTTGAATGATGTCTTTATGTAGAATAACTGAATAATAGTTTGTTTAACGCTCTTAACAATAGCAATAATCTACATTCCTTTCTCAACTTCTTACATACATTTCTTACTTGCCTTGCAATATTTCACTTGAAATTGTACCTAAATGTCTTATACTGAAAAGAATACAATCCATTTTCAGAAGATAATGGTTATAAAGCTTTATTTAAATATAAAAAATGCGTATTTTCTATACATTATTAAATAAAATATAGCATTTTTGAAAACTCATTTCATTTAAGAATTATAGTCTGCATATATGCATATATGAATAAAATCATAGGAGCATCAGCTAAAAAGATATTTTGAAGGCTCAATAAAGAGGTAAGAAATTCACATCTAATAAGCTGTTTAAGTCACCTTAGTTTGTATTTTTTCCCGAGTTCCACTTAAAATGAGAAGTTTACGTTCTGAAATCTTATTCTATACGTTTGTCGTTGACAGTTCTAAGCCACGATGTCTTGCAATTACCACAAAAGCTCAAAAACTTGGAAACTGAAAGAAGAAAAGAAAATTAAATACTACAAAAAAAGCGTAGAATTAAATCTGGAAATCTTATCCTTCGCTGGTTTCAAAAGTGGATTTTGCTTTCCTTTTTTTCTGCGTTCTCTGTTAAAAAATTTTTGCTAAAGCATTTGGGCATTCAGATCTTTCAGAAGGATCTGGAATTCCTTCGTAAAAATCAAATTAAAGAGTTAATTCCTATCTAAATTGAGGAGCTAAAAAAACGAAATTTGATAATGAGTTAGTAAGAAAAGGGTGGTAGGATATTTTTTGTTTTTCAGAAATGAAAATTTGCATTTCTTGATAACAGGCCGTATTGATAAAGTTACTTAAATATTAAAGTTATAATACCCCATGTTTTTAAAGTAGTTCTGAAATAATTCAAGAATTTTTTTTAATTATTTTTAATGAATTTTTTTTTCTCTTAAAGGAACTTAATGAGGGAAAAGATTTATATTAATTCATATCATGCAGAGTTGTGAAATTTACATGAAATATATCTTGAAGAGGAAATGCAGAGAGGACGATACTATCCTATATTATCAGAATTTTCAAAACGTTGGGCAAATTATTGCCATTGAATATGTTTTCTCATCCCCGCATTGAATTCATATTATTATATTTATTATATTTTGATAATTAAAATACATTGTAAAATGAAAAATCTATTTTTCTTGATATTGATGAAATTATGCTAGTTAATCGCATTGTAAAAACCATTGTACTGTAACAACTGGTTCAGGGTATAAAAAATAAACTGCATTGTACACTCACAAAAAATTAATAAAAGGCACATAAAGGCGAATTCTGAAATAGGCTAGGCAGATTGTCCTTTCCCAAAATTACACATTGTACAGATGGAATAAAAATAGTAAAGTTCAAGAGCTCACTTTTAAACAATTTTTAATTGACATTTTCGGGTTTCCGGGTTTTCATTTATGCATCTCTAACAATATTGATGTTAACCACGATCCTTGGAAAAAACAATCGACCATATACAGCATCAAGTAATGTGCCGACAGCTTCGGATTTGTGAATGAGATGATAGAACCCAAGGTAAGTAGACAAACAAGTTAAGGCTCTTCCCAACGCTGACGTCATTTACTAACAGAAGTGGGATAAAAAGGCCATAAGGGGAACATTTGCTTTTGGGAAGACTAAGGCGGTGACGCCACACAGCAGTAAACCTTTCAGTAAAGTAATTTTGGTTTGGTTCTAGTTTACTATTGCAAAGTACACGAGGCTATTCTGCTCAACAAATCTATTCAACAAAGGCTATTCTGCCTAAGAAGACGTATGCTTCGTGGAGAACGTTCTGAGGGAAACTGGCTCTTATACACATGAGGAAAACCACGAAATCGCCCACGCAGTCAACCTATTCGCCTGGATTCGAATAAAGGTCGGAATTTTTATCCCTCGGCCGCTGGTGGGAAAGTAACCTTGGCAGAATCTCTTAAAAGAAAAGTTAATTTTCAAAAATTTGAGTTAATAATTTTTTCGGTGTGTCTGTGTAGAGTTCGAGGTTTCCTACCTAACAGATAATAGTTATTGTTTCCCTCGAACTTAAATGACATCCTATTTTCATCTCAGTTTTGACTCTGAAAGCAAACAAAAGCCTCTTAGTAAAATTTTATTATGAGTAATCATGGAAAATTATCTACAATATTTAAATCAAACTGAGCAAATATTAAAATTAAATACAACAAAGGCTTTTCTATATTTTTAAAGTATATTCTACAATAAATAACAATACAAATCTTGCACCGAAAAGAAAAAGACAATGTAATAAATTTCCCATGAATCCCATGATTCCAAGAAGTTCTAAATTTCTACTTTTATGAAGAGTTTTTATAAATACTCTAATTACAATATTAGCTTGAAAATAAAGGAATCGCACACTATTTTGATTAACTTTTGATTAAACCTAAGTCCTGTTTGCAAAGGAATTGCTTGTGTTTGCTAATGTATTTATATTAGACTTGAGATGAAATTTTGTCCAACTCTGCAGTCTTCAAATTAAGAAACGAAATAACCGAACTTTTATAAATTCCACAATACATTTAAATATTATTAGTTTCTCAACATATTTGTAAACCACATTTCAAATGTTAGTAACTGAACTGACACAGTTGCTGATAATTCCTGCCTTGTTTTTAACCATAAAAATCGAGCTGAAGATTATGTCCCTTTTCTTTAAATGAAGCTACGCTAGATACACTCATGTCCATAAATTAAGGATATTTCGAGGTCACGCGGAAATCGAACTTTAAAATAACTATATCACCTGTAAAACCACTACAAACATCTTGAAGAATCATGTGCAAATTTCAGGAAGTAACCAGATGACACCGATGGTACGTCACAATGACGAGAGTGTAACACAGTGATATATAAGGAATATAGGCAAAGAAGTAAAATGGTTCGCAGGCGCTTTATAAGCATTTCAGTGCAATAACCGAATACTATAAATAATAATAAAATAAATAATAATATAATAAATAATAATATAATAAATAATAATATAATAAATAATAATATAATAAATAATAATATAATAAAAATAATAATAAAATAAATAATAAATTATAGGGAATATAGGCAAAGAAGTAAAATGGTTCGCAGGCGCTTTATAAGCATTTCAGTGCAATAACCGAATAATTATGACACAAAGGACGCATTTGGATGATTTTTTACGTGGTAGAATTAGCAACCGTCTGGAATGGGGGGCGTACCGAACTGGAAGTATCAGACGAACTTGGAATTGCCCAGAGTGTCATCTCCAGGCTTTGGTAACAATTCCAAGATGATGGTAATGTGACTAGACGTTACAACACAGGTCGCCCCAGAGTTACAACGCCGATGAGGACCGGTATTTGGCAGTGACTGCCAAAAGAAACAGGCGGAGCACAGCCTCAGACCTGTCTTGTGAGCTCTCTTCAGCCGCTGGTACGACAATTTCAAGGCAGACCGTGTACAGACGCTTAGGGCAGATTGGTCTATATGCTCGTAGACCTGTCAGATGCGTTCCACTTACTGCAACTCACTGTCGCCTGCGGTTAACCTGGAGTAGAGAGCATACATTGTGGACATCGCAACAGTGTTTTTGTGTGATGTTTTCCGACAAGTCTAGGTTTAGCTTGCAGTCAGATTCTCACCGGACTCTCATATGGAGAGCTCCAAGTACCCGTTACCACCAAGAAAACATCATTGAACGACACCGTTACGGTGGTGCAGGAGTGCTCGTTGGGGTGGAATTATTCTGGGTTCCAGAACTGACCTGCATTTTCAAATTGGAACCATGACACGCCAAATCTATCGGGATGTCATTCTGGAATAACATGTACGTTTGTTTCGGGGAGCCATGGGCGCATAATTTGTGTTTATGGGTGACAACGCCTGTCCTCACCGTGCAAACATGGTAATTTGTTTTGCTTCTAACTCTTCCTTTGCCTGATTTTGCATTATCCTTAATTTATGGACATCAGTATATTTAACACATTTCAGCATGAACGATGACTCAAAATAGTAGACGTAAGCCTTAAGTTCGCTTAAATACTTGCCTAAACTCATTTTTAATTTGCCTTAATTTAAATATGAAGATTTAGTTCTACGTTGTTCTCATTCTGTAGAATATTTTGCTTTTTTAAAAGAGTTGGTTCAAGAAAAATACCTTCCGTTAATTTTAAGACTGAAGAAATTGCTTTCTTGCTATTAAACAATGAAAAGGTTTTGGTTTTTATAACGAAACTAATTCCTTATTAATTACCCCGACTCGTTTTTACTAATACTGAAGTCATTTTTAAATATGAAACTTACTAGTATTCAATGCAATACACTTACAGCATTTAATTTCATTAAATATAAACTGAATTTGCGTGTAATATGTATTATACTTTTTTTAACTGAGTAACATAAAATATTTTCTCGTCTTTAATTCCAATTTAAGCCATGATCTAGGTTTAAAACTGCTTCATTAGTATTCACTGTATCCCTTCTCCTGCATAATACTTTCATGAGCTCCTAGCAGAATGATGTCTCTCGGAACAATCCTGCACGCAGACCATTCTCTTTAATTAATAATGCTCCAGCCTATTTTCAATGATAATTAATAACACTGTTTATAACATGTTTTGCATGGCATCTTCAGTAGAGCATAACCTTCCCGAACAAACATAGAGAGGGTGAACAATCTTATCCAATAACAAAACTGCTAAAAATTTGCTATCTGTGGGATGCTGTTGCGCACCAAATCACGCGATTTGGTCGACAAAAAGAGGAGGAAAAGTCGAAAGATCCCACAATATAAAATTTACTCTTTGGATAGAGACTTAGCAGTGGTCGCCGTAGCGTGATGCATAATGAGATTATATCACGTGACCTCCTTGCACGAGATCCTTACGGCCCGTTGAGAGAGATATGGAGCAAGACAGAGATGTAGGGAAGGATGAAGAGAGATCATGCATTATACTCACAAGCTCAGAGAAGAGAAAAATAAATTCATCTTGCATGCTGTAATTACGCAGTATGATTATAAAACAGTAAGGGTTAAAGGAAATATTTTATTTCACACACAATAATCCTGTTTCATTTAGTTCATGCTTATTAGAGAATATAAATTCTACTATTTTTGCATTTGCGTAAGAACTCACTTCAAGGCATAACATGAGGGCATAAGTCAAAGCCTACTTAATTACATTCGTTTTGTTCAAACTAAGTCCAATAACAAAAGCGTAAAGAAAATAACTATATATTATTGCGAATTAAATAGTTGTTAACTAATTTGATTAAAAGAACAAAATTTATAACCACTATTAGATTCTTCTGAGGAGTAAACTTCAAAAATAAAATGTGCCTTCTCATGGATTTGATTCACGGATCCTCCATTCGTAAGTTGGAAATGCTAACTACTTACACCACAAATCCACGGAAGGGGGAATGCTATAATTCCTTTACAAAGTATCTGTTGCTTCTAGGCATCAAAGCTTCGTTTTAATCTCATACATTCATCTACATTACGACCATTCCCACTGCCGTTTCAAGAAAGCATTTGCATGAATAAAAATACATCCTTTTATCCATGTAAATGTTCTTATATTCTTCCATATAATGCAAGTATCCATGTTAATTTATTCACAATGAAGTTGAAAGCTATTAACTGATTAATTAAGAAACGTTTCTCTTCTGTCATTAGTTTAGAGTTATGTGAATTATTCAAGAACTGTTATACAGTTTGTTTATAGTTTATAACTCCCGTTTTTTATTTCCTGGAATTTATAGACACAGATAAATTTGATTTCATTTGAAAATTTGCAGGGCTGAAAAACGGTCTTAATGAGATGTGCAGCTTTGCTACAAGGATCATGTGCATCAATAATATCTCTCTGCCACAAGAAATACCTAACCAACTCCTAAGAGTCGATATCGACAATTTTGAGTCCCTTAAGCTAGGACGGCCAATTCAGCTCTTGGCTTTCAGTTCAGTACATTAACTCCCTCTTAAACATAAATGATTCAAATAATCATTATTTACCCCTTTGTAATTTAGTCAGCTTTCGGAAATCAATTAAATACTTGTGATGCAAACTTAAAGTCAACATTGGAGTAGCAGCAGAATCCCAACTATATATATGCAATACGATTATATAAATTATATTGCATATATATAATATTTATATATTTAAGTTTAAAGAATTACCTTTGAAAAGGATTATAGCATGTCCCCGTCTATGCTTTTGCAGAATAAGCGGTTCGCACACCCAGATAGCAAAATTAGAACACCCGGTGATGACCTCAGGCCGAATTAAAATATGTAAGACGATAAATCTTGTCTGCTTGAATGATAGGGTCGACTAAGTTTCTTCACTCTCTCCAGTTACTTTCTAAGCGTGTGTATGAGGGGAGGAAATTTAATGAATTATAGGACTTCACCACACGTGCTGTCATTTGTAAGTAGTTAGCATGTCCAGCTAGCGACTTAGAGACCCTTAACTCGAATCCCAGATCGTGCGTAACTGATTTCTCAAATATTTCCTGGCTCAAAAGTGTAATAGATACTTGAGAGACACTCGAATTAAAATGAGGTGGTCAATAACTCGTCGGCATTTGGATTTCCATGATAAGGTCTAGTGCTTAGATTTCAAATTATGTCCCGTAATAACGCATAAGCGCAACGTATCTGGCTCTTTACATTAGTGTCAAAGATGACAATTCACATATTTTAGCCTTAAATGGAGCTTCTTCAGAGAGAAATTTCAAATCAGGCACCCACAAGTATTAAAAAAAGTAAGATATTTTTGCAATTCTGGTAATGTTAATGTGGGATAAGAAAAGAAATTAACAGTTTCAAAATTGGAACTTCTCTCCCATTTGGATTTTAAGTGATGGTGGTCAGAGGAATATAAGATTTGTATAGAGTTTCTATTTTGCTCTTTTATGATGTAAGTGGTTAATACGTCAAGTTAAAAACTTTAAGATCCGTGATTCGAATTCTGGCAAGAGAGCTTTCGATTTTTTATGTTTCCTCCATCAAAAAAAAAAACATAAAAATTTCTACAACATGAGTAACAGTACTTTTAAAAACGTAAAAGATGTGCCCTGAGTAGATTCCTTTAGTACCAAGAAGTTTCTCTTGTTTGAAGAAACTTGACATTCAACTACAGGATGGAAATATAGTTGGGTCTTAAAGAGTACTTTGTAGCAATGTTTTTTTAAATAGAATCTTAGGATTGAGATTATCCAAATTAAACGCAGTAAGAGTACAAATGTAGATATGCCTATCAGTTTTATCTTTAAATAATATATATTTCTATTTAGAAAAGAGAGTAATAATAGTAAGTATTACTATTTTCGGATAAGTGATTAAATTTTGCTTTCAGATTACTAGGGTGTTAACAGGAAGTAAATTTAAGCAGAGTCTTTAGCTGAAAATTCCATGCAACATGACTTCCAAACTAAAGATGTAATTTCGAGTACATAAACATATACGTTTCTATCCTCAAATACAGACATGCTTTTCGAAGTCATTTTTGGGAACATATTTTTCAGTGATTCAAAGCTCTTGGATGAGTTAAAATTATGCTAATATTCCTTACGTGTATGCATTATAGTCAAATTGCGTTAAGTAATACTGCAGTTTTAAGGAACTTGTATATATTAACTTAAATTTCTAATGAAAATAATTTTAATTGAAAATTTATACCAAATGTGATAATAAAGCAAAGAGGAATAATTTCTTTATTCAAAATTTTGCACTAATGTAATAGTTTTTTACGCAGTACATTAACTGCAATTTTTATAAAATAAATACAAAATGTGCATATTTTAATAAATATTAAACACAAGGTGGGCATATTTTAATGAGTAATAAATGAAAAAGAAAATCTGAAAGCTTTCAGATTTTATATTACGCCCAGAAGCCCTTTTTTTAAACCTTTTATGTAATACCTTCATTTATTAAATACCACGTTCTTCGCACTTAAAACACACAAAATTCTATTCAACAGCAGTATCACAAAATATTTAAAAAGAACCAAAACAGCATATCTTTAGAATTTCCGATACACGGTCTCTGCGCTAGAGATATTTTTTTTCGTACAGTGTTGCCATTGCTCGCTTTGAAATCGTTGAGTTTGTAAATCAAAAATTCGTTAAAGTTTTACAAAGTTTGAAACCGAGAATAAAACAAATTCAAAATTCAAAATTCGAGATTCCAAGTATCCATTTTCGGTTGAGGAACACGTTTTTCAAAATTTGGTAGCTCTATATACCGTTGTTTCTTCTCAATGCGAGAAACATTCATGCATTCATGCAGATTCTTCATTATTTAGTTTCTTTAAATATAATACAGAGCATTGGTGGTTTGTATTTGGTGGCAACAGCTTGAAAAGTGAATCGAAGCAAAATGCCGTTTGGAAATTAATAGCCCTTCTGGGCTAACACCCTCTGTGCCAACAATGTGTGTTCTGTCCTTAGTAGTTAGTATAGATGGCGCTATTATCGCGCCAAAAAAGTGCCAGTTAATTCTTATAACTCATCATGAACAGACGCGTACCTTGAAGCACCAAAAGAGGAAAATTTCGTAGCCCCATTCTTAAATATGTATCTTTCTTCATAATATTGTTTTGTGTTGTCATCGTAATAAATGTTGTGTGTGAACTTTGCTTAATCCTTGGAAGTAACGTACCGACAATTTATTCCTCACCCTGTAACTACACCTCTGGGAAAGCACAAAGTGCAAAATAATTGCTCAATGTGTACTCTAACAGCATAATTTTATCGAATTTTCCTTTTTTTTATAAAACTAATTGTTCTCTAAACTAACGTATACTATTATTAGAAAGAAAATACATCTATAAATCTCCTAATAAAGTACCTTCACTCTAAACAGTTTACAGTTTAAAATTTTAATTATTTCTTTCTTCTATTATTGCACCTTCTAAGATTTATGACTGAAACTCACTTATATTTTCTATTAATAACATGGTTTCATAGGTGTTATATGTATGAACGTAATCGGAGGCTTTACCGTTTGAAGTTTATTTGCGAATGCTTTAAAAGCGCATTGAAGGCGTGCGCTAGTGCACTATCATGCTGTTTCCCTACTCATCTTGTTGGGTAAAAATTTTAATCACCACTATGACGTCAAATAGACTCAAAATTAGCTTCTCTAAAAATGGAGAGAACTTTTGTACTCACCTTGTAAAGTAGTTCCTCTCCTCTTACCGCGTGCCTTTGTGGTTAATTGAAAGGCCCTCTAGCTGGCGACTAGCAGCTTCAGTATTCCAATCCCGGAGAAGGCACTGTGCAATTTTTACGTTCTGCTTCAAAATAATCAATAAATAACTAAATAAATAAATCTGAGAGCTTTCAGATTTTATATTACTCCTAAAACGGCGTTTTTAACATTTTGTGTGTTACCTTTATTTATTAAATATCATGTTCCATATCCATTTAAACCACACAATTCAATTTAACAACAATATCACAAAAAATGCACCTCTCGCATAAAATACCCGTGCTTGAAGATGTACGCGATGTTAATGTTAACGTAACGCTTTGAGTTTGTTATTAAAAAAATTCGTTAAAGTTTTACAAAATCTGAAACATAAAATAAAACAAACTTTAAATTCCAAATTTGGGCTTCCAGATGCCCACATTCCAGTGGAGGACTATGTTATTCAAAATATGATGTCTCTACGTACCGTTAGTTTTTCGCAATGCGAGAAACATGCATACATTCATGCAGATTCTTATTATTTAATTTCTTTAAATATAATGCAGTGCGATAACATTTGGTGGCATTGCTGGCAACAATTTGAGAAAAGAAACGTCGTTTATAGTGAAACAACGCAAAATGCGAAATTAATAGCCTTTCTGAGGTAATGCTCCTTTGGGATGAAAACCTAATGGCCTTCTACCTATTTTGATTTTAATGTAAGAGTTTGTTGAAGTGCAAATAAAATCAATATATGCTGTTTACTAGAGCACTATTTTATTGAACTTTGCCTATATATTTAGAATGTTCAAGTGATGTATGAATGCATCTGCATTTTTCTGTCACCTACTCCTTGTGTGTGTGTGTTTGTGTTTCTAAAATAAATTTTCAATGTATTATTTTAAAAAAAGGCTCTGTTCCTTTAATTTTGAATTTATGGCCATGTTTCTCCTAATCTGTCTAATTAGCGAGTGATGTCTTAATCACTCACTTGCGACACTCAGCTTAACTTTGCGACAATCTTCATTTGTTGCATCTTTACGTCATTGCATTCATTATATGACATGTTTATCTCAAATTTGCCTAAAATCTTCTAATTAATTTTTAATAAAATTTTATTTACTTCTACAAGAATGAGAAAGAAGTACATAGATGTAGTTTACGAAATGCATAGTTTCCCTTCTTTCCACAGAAATAGACTGGGAAAAATCATATATATATTAATGAAAACATTTAAAATAGTATTTTATCAGTGACAGAAATAATGTTGCATCTTTAGTAAAATGTTACGAAATTCATAAGTGAGAAAACGCGAAGTAAAAGAAAGATTAAAAAAGAAATAAATTAAGAGTTAAAAATATAAATTACCATACTGGTGTTAAGTAAGCTGCACTCGCGGTTGAAATTTGGAAAAAAAACCGACGTAATGTACTGTAAAATTATAAAAATTAAATAACTCATTTTTTTGTTCTGAAAACGAATTTTTACATTAAGTGATGTGGAAAACGCATGAATAATTCATGAAGTATGTTTTCCTGGTGGATTACGATTACTTCACTAAATAAGGCTTTAATTATATTTTCTCATATATTTTTATTTTACATGAAAATACAGAATTCTTTTTTTTTTTTTTTCCCGTTAAGCAAAATGCTGTTTCAGCTGAAATGTAGATGGAGCAAAAAACCTACATCACATTATATTCAATTTTTTCCCCTTAAGTCAAGCAAACGAAAAAAAATTTAAGTACATAATGTGTACCGTAAGTGTTACGTTTTGCAAAACGCACCTTTCATAGAATTCTTAAGCTCTGAGAAGATGACATTTTTTGACTTGGCGGTTTAAATTGTAACAGCACGTTCAATTACATACTTTTTGCAGACTCGCTTTTTCCATTTTGACTTTATCTTTCTTACCTGTTTCTGTTTTGACCATTTATTTCTTATAAAAATGGTGTAATTTCATAATTTGAAAAATTTTTTATTTTGCGCGTTCTTTGATCTGAAGCCGTGAATAAAGTTTGTATCATTACTTGGTCAAAAACTTCAAAATATGCTAGACACAGCACTTTGCAAATTTTCTTGTCTTCCAAATGTTTATATTAATTTTTATTTGCAGTAATATTAATAACTTTGTTTTGCTACTTATTATTTCTAATTATTCCCAAATTTTTAGTTTTCTTATGTGCCGAGAAAAGAGCGAAACTTATTTTATTACTTAATTAAAAAATCTGATGTGCACACCACATAACTTCCTTGCACGGAATATTAAATTATACACATTTTTTCTTGCATTCATTTAAACTGATTGGATTGAATTAAGTCTATGTCGTCTATAATGCATAAACCGCACTAGAATAAATGCACTCTTTAAAATTCACTATATTTGTTTACCATATCGACACTTCGGCGCAAGATTCACCTAATAGCATTAAATCTCATTCATTTTATAACTCCCAATGCACAAAATTTATATCATCTGAAGAATTACCTAACCGTTGCCATATGTTCTATTCAAGTACTATAATAAATCTAAAACGATGTGTAAAAGAAATTAAACAAGCAAAAAAATATTTTTTTACAGACGATTCTGTATTTCTCATTCAATTAATTCAGTTATCACTTTGCGACAAAGCCAGAATACATAAAAATTCAAAATATCTATATTAAAAATTACGAAGTAAATCTTAAACACTTATTTCCTCGAATAAATTCCAGAATTGATTAAGTATGATTTAATTCCCAATAATAAAAGGAAGGCGTTATCTTTGTTGTTGCGTGTAATTTACCTTAAATTTTCTAGATAGTTAGTTGAGCTTAGTTTCTCTAGATTGGCAAAAAATCTCTTATTCTGCTGCATTTCAAATGTAAACAAATATGGCTACTATGCTAAAAATAATTAGGCTTAGAGCAATTAAATAATTTTTAAATTGTTGAAAATGCTACAACTATTGCATGCAGATTAACTAAAAAAACTTAACCGGAAGATAAGAACAACATAATTCAATCACATTTTAAGCAAAACATGCGCAATTTGCCAACATGTAAGATTAAAAAACTGAGCTAACAGAGCCGAGTAACAGAGTAGATGCTTGTTTAAAAGTTTTGGTTTTAACAATTTTAAAAATTCTATGTTGCATTTGTAGAATTATTTGAAATTTATTAACTATAAATTTCAAATTTCGTCTTTGTGAAAAAGTAGTTCTAAATTTCTTACTTTATGTCTTTACTCATAATTTTTGTTATATATTGATGATGTTTATATTTTGTTTTTGAAAAGTATGTTTTGTAATTATATATATATATATATATATATATATTCTTTTGGTGTGGCGATTGCAACCAAAACGTGAAGTGCATAACTACATGTTATAGCAGTCCTATATACAAAATTTCAACATCCTGAGGCTACTCGTTTTTGAGTTATGCGAGATACATACATCCATACGTACGTATGTACAGACGCAACGAAAAAAATCTCTTCTGAATCCATTTTAAATCAGTTTTATAATTCATTTGGGAAAAAAAGTGTCCTTCATTCTGTCCTTATGTACAGATCTCAGGCAAGAACATCGTTAAATTGCATTTGATAACAGTCAGAATGGATATTTTCGTTGAAATATGATACCTGGAGATTTGCAATACTTCCTTTACTTCGTACAAGGAAACCAGAGCAGATGAGGACTAGATAAGACAACTGAAAGACTAGTAATTCGGCCCGAGTTCAAATCCCAGGCAAATGGGAATTATTATCTTTTAAATCACTCCTTATAGTAAAATCTTAATGTAAATATACAGCTTAGTATTGTATCACGGGTTTCATTTAGAATCAGAAATTTAAAACAAACGATTTCAGCGCAATCGTGTCGAATTTCTGCCTTCGGCATGCTTTTTAAGCCTTACCATTATTAACGAAATAATACATTTTGCAAGGTCACAACGGAAAAACATTTTCGCTTCTATTGTCACGTAACATGAAACAGAAGCAAACGTTTTCCCTATTTTCATACGGTACGCTTACATATCAGGTGGAAATGCTCGTTTTTAGCATTGAATCTGACGCAATTCATTACCGAGTTTAGGCATTATTATTACACAAAAGCGAGTTTTCTGCTTCAAAGTTTACATTGAGTATATAGTTACGTGCGTACGGGTTCGTTATATACTGAATGCACAAGTCGTTAAAAAGTTTACAAAAATTTATTCTTTCCACAAGAAATAAATTAAAATGCTGAAATATTTCTTCACAGATCTTCGCACAATATCACAATATCTCGAACGTTTAGCAAAAACTCAGTTCAAAACAGATAAAATAGTTCTGTCTCACAGCGAAATCGCTACAATCTATACAGCATTAAGTAAACAAACAGCAGTTCGCTTTTTAAAGCTACAAGTATAACAACAACAACAACTAACTGAGATGAGCTGTTTCACCTCGGATTTTATAAGCTTTTTAATTATCAGTAGAACAATCACGATTTTTCTAGATTTTTCTGGATGGCAGCAGTAATTACGAGATATTTATTTATTAAGCATTAAATGCACGCGCTCTTTTATTTTTATT
>KK120460.1:269762-299418 GCA_000611955.2 Stegodyphus mimosarum
GATTTCTCTTGTTTCTGTCGGGCACTCCGAAAAGGCGAGGTGGGACAGCCTTTCAACATCCGTGGCGAGCTCCTGGAGTGTTTCCGTAGGCTTCTGTTGACGGGATTTTAACTGCAGCCTGCTGTAATCTTTTAAACACTTCTCTCCAAAACGCAGCTCTAAAGCACCGGACAGAGCTTCGAAATCTAGCCTTTTGTTTTCGGGAAGAGTTTGAAGGATGTCCGCTGCGTCTGCCCTCAAAGAAGCCGCAAGGTGACAGGCCTTAGCTTGGGAATCCCATCCATTTGCTTCCGCAACTATAGAAAATTGTGTCTTATACACTTGCCAGGAGGTCTTCCCATCATACGTCGATAGCTTCAGAGAAGGGCGAGCACTCATGGGTAGAAATTTGAAACTATCCGAATTGCTTCCTGCCGTCGCTACGAATTTCTTTAAAGTATCAACTTCTTTCGCAACCGCAGAAATCTTGTCATCAATTTGTTGCTCCACAGCAGAAACTCTTCCTTCTATTTGTTCTTTTACAGCAGAAACTTTTTCTTCAATGTGTTCAACTTTATTTTCAACAGCGTCGATTCTGCCTTCCATGGCCTCGAATTTATTTTCTATTACGCTGGTAATTTCTCTTTTCATTTCCTCTTGACCTGCTTCAATCTTTTCTTGAACAGCCTTCATTTCATCTTTTACAGATTCTTGAACAGCCTTCATTTCATCTTTTACAGATTCTTGGCCAGCTTTCATCTCCTCATATTGAATGCACAAGTCGTTAAAAAGTAAACAAAAATTTATTCTTCCACAACAAATAAATTAAAATGCTGAAATATTTCTTCACAGATCTTCGCACAATATCACAATATCTCGAACGTTTAGCAAAAACTCAGTTCAAAACAGATAAAATAGTTCTGTCTCACAGCGAAATCGCTACAATCTATACAGCATTAAGTAAACAAACAGCAGTTCGCTTTTTAAAGCTACAAGTATAACAGCAACAACAACAACAACTAACTGAGATGAGCTGTTTCACCTCGGCTTTTATAAGCTTTTTAATTATCAGTAGAACAATCACGATTTTTCTAGATTTTTCTGGATGGCAGCAGTAATTACGAGATATTTATTTATTAAACATTAAATGCACGCGCTCTTTTATTTTTATTGTTATTTTTTTTTCGACGTAGCTTTCTCTTCAAAAATCGCTTGCGTTGCTAAGGCAACATGAAGCAAATCTAATTACAATTCTAAATAAATAGCCAAATAAATGTGAAATTCGTAACAATATTTACTTTTATTTTATCTACACTGAAGTTTAAAATTGTTCAGTTTTGTTTAAAGCTGTTTATTAAACTAGCTTGTTTTAAAGATATTTATTCTTATTTCCGAGCTTCTTTCAAAGTTTCGTATAATAATTTTTTAGTCCAAATAAGCGTTAGGGCTATTAGTTTCGAAACGGCATTTTCCGTTGAATCGCTCTAAAAGCTTGAATCACCTTTGGAAATGTTGCCATCAAATATTATCGGCCTATATTACATTTAAAGAAATTAAATAATGAAAAATCTGCAGGATTGTACGTACGTTTTTCGTATCGTGAAAAACCGGCGGTACCTAGAGCCATCAAATTTTGAATTATACATTGCCCTCCATCCGAACATGGGCTCCTGGAAGCCCGTAATCCTGCACAAATAGAAGTAGGTTCCCCTTTCAGAAATCTTTCTTGCAATACTATCAGCATCTATATTTGTCCACTGACAGATTTTCTAGTAGAACATCAAAACTTCACTTGAGATTTATAACGAAATATTTTTAAATTGTTGTAAACATCGATGCTTCTATTCTTGATATAGTTAAGCTACTTTTAAAGCTCTTAACACAATGCAAATTTTATTTGACATAATCTGTAAATGGACATGAGACATCTTCTAAACTTGGACACGTTTCACATTCCTGTAGTTTTGCATAACTTATAGAACAGCTGGCTTAGTGGAAAACAACATCCTTAATTTCACAATTTTCATTATGAAATGCGAATATTTTTGTTATGCAAAAAGGTAGTTAAATAATAGATATGACTGAGTTTTAGAGTTATTAATTACAATTTCCTTCACTATTCCAGTTAAACCAAAATTTGATTAACAAAAGTTAAGAGCAATTTTACATTATAAAAGAATTATTTTTTGCAATGAATCTCGATATAAACTGAATTATTTTTGCTGTGGATCTCGATACAAAACTGATTTATTTTATAACAAAATTTTGTAATGAAAGTTTTTATGTAGTTTAATTTCCAATGAAACCAAATTATCACTAATTATTTTTCTTAGCTCCCATTTTATTTTATGAATTCCAAACTATCTAAGAATAATTCACCAAAAAATTAAAGTTACCTTATTGTTTACATGTGTATGTATATTCTTAGGGGCGAATTACTGAAGGCAAAACAAGGGCTTATAATTAAATTATCCTTCGAAGAATGGTTGCAAAAAAACATAACTTTTTATTACACACTTAAGAATTTGAAAAATACATGTTCGCAGGCTTTACCTTTATATGTACCTTTTTTTTTCACTACCTCGGCAATTGGATAATTATTTTCGCTTAAATTAGCTTAATTTTAGGAAATTTTCTCTAGATCTTGAGCACATTCAGGATAATAATTTTTTCTCTGTTTTTATTGGTTACGCACTTCGATGTAAAAATTTAATCAGCAATGAGTTATACGAGTCCAGATTTTAATGAGCACTTTGCAAAAGCTTCCGTCTTTATGAGAAAGGTTCCTTGGTCTTTGTTCAACTTGCAGTCTATTGAGCCTTTAACTGATATTAATATAAAAACTAATTTTTTATAAGTTTGAATATTTTGCACATGACTTAAAGGGAAGGAAACCTTTTGGCAGGTATGAAATCATAATTACAAAATGAGTATGCAAAATAGTTAAAAAAATAAACTATAACATAATGCCTAAGAATTCATACATTATATTTTCATCTCGATATATTTCTTTGAAAAATCGAGGCAATTTTTCCTCTTATTACCTAATAGAAGCAGTCTTTTGTCAAGAAAATAGCTAAATACTGAAAACAAGAAGCATGTTAATAGTTTTTAACAAGGTGATTTAAGAATTAAGCTTGTAGAGTCATTAGGTTACTTTGATGCAAGAGACGGGAAAATGTGCAATGCCCTCCCCGGGACTCTAACTTGCCAATACAGAATACGCTCCGAGTGTGCTACCATTACACCACAAAAGCATGCTGGAAGGAGGGAGAAAATAACTCCTATACTCCTTCTTTTAAAGAGCGACTGGGGATTAGGGGACTCAGTCGCCAAATCCTGGTAGTGACGAATTATTGTTCCCCGCCTTTTAGTACGAGCGCTACTGTAGAGTCACTATATTTTATGACTTAGGAGACATGAAAAATGAATAATGCCCTCATCGAGATTCGATTCTGGACCTCTCGAATACGCGCCGAGTGTGTTACCATTAGACTACAAATGCGTGCTGGAAAGAGGGAGAAAATACCTTATAAGTTAAGCAATTTTTATGCCAAATTTTAAAAATACTGTATCAATACATCAAGTAATCTGTTGATTAAAACCGAACTATTGTGGCATTAGAATCTGTTATTTTGTTTCGAAAACCTTGTTTATATTTGTAAAAATAATAATAATACAAAAAATAATAAAAATAAATCAAATGATCCTTTGTTTTTCAAAACGTCTGTATATTTTCTTAGACTAACTGGTACCGTTAAATTATTTTTATGTGCAATTAATTGTACTATGATTTTACTATGCTGTATATAGTAGAGAAAAATGTGAAATGTTCGATGAAGGAAACCATTCTTTTAAAAGGGGTCAGACAAGAAAAGATTGGGGATCCCTGAACTATGACGAGGTCGAAGTATCGATTTACAAAGGTTTACTAACAACGTTTATGAACTTCATAACATGTTACAGCAGCTGTTCTCGTATGCGCCACGAAATATATGACAGTTCATATTAGAAGAATTTTAAACTTTACCAAGAAAGCTTGCCTTAAAGTAGTAATCTGAAGTTCATAACAATTTCGTTACTCGGCACATACAACCAGGATAAAAATTAGCCGCAGTTCATAGATTAGTCAGTTCGGTTAACATTAAGCAACAGAATTAATACTGTTCATTCAAAATGAGTATGAAGTAGCAAAATATATGCATTAAGTACATCATAAATGCAGAGTTTAACTTAATTTATTAATATCTAAATTAAGCAGAAAATTTTAAACTACATGCGTGATATATACGTAGTAGACCTACAAACAGAGTTATTAAAAATCATCAAATAAAGTATGAAATTGATAAAAGAGAGGCAAAATTGAGCCGTATTTTTAGTATATATTTCACAAACATTCAGTGTATCCACCTTTGCCTGATTAGATAACAACTATGGGATCTATATCATGATCGACAAGACCTTAGTAACAGAGATACGAAAGTCCTGGAGGTAAGCAAGGAGTGGAACTGTGAAAGCTATACCATGACAAATTCTAAACTTAGTGGATTAAATTTAAAGATTTCGATGGTTATCAAATGGGAATAAACTTATTACCTCCCTCCTCAATGTCAAATTTTGAGCGGGATATTCTCATAAATATTCTTTGCCTTTGTAAAAATATTTGATAAGATACTCTCTCAAATAATCTCGACAACATTGTCTCTGGTAGTGAAATGGATAACTGACTTGTTGAAAGACGTAATTGTCATAATGGGACCACAAGCTTTCCAGCATGTCACAGTAAATTTTTTATTTGCCGCCAAGAAGCCTGTCGGAATTTCATTGCATTACCCTACAGAGATTTTCAATATCTGTACACTACAACAATGGTCTCAAACTCGAAACTGCGTGCGAGCCAAATGCACAATCTGAAAACATCTAATGGGGCAAATAATTTTGGAGCAAAGTAAAAACGTTTTCAACAAAACAAAATTCCGTTAATTAAATTTAAAATTTCATTTACTAAATATTTATCAAAACATACATTTCATAATAGTAATCACTCAAAGGAATAAATTGCAATTCAAATTTATTTGTCCCAAATCTAACGACTGGTATCTGCAAGAAATTTCTATTGATTACACATTGTAATTCAAACCATATTGACTTTTAAATATTAAATTTTTACACTGACATCTATTTCAAACAATTCCAACACGTTAAATTAACCGCTAAATAAATTAATTAAACTAAAAATTAAAAAAAAATTAAGAAAACTTTCCCATGGGACAAGACTTGAGGATAAATAATGAATACCTTGCCAGGACTGAGTGTTCCGTCCATATTCTTGGCAAACATCTTCGTGAAAGTAACTGAATCCTGATCTTGAACAGGGAGCTGATTGCCGCTATGTTCTGTGGTAGAATACTGTGAAAAAGTAGTAGAAGAACTACACTTAAGAGGGATTTAATATCCTCTTTTATTAAACCACAATTATGTACAGCCACTTCCCAACTCGGGAAGTGGCTGTACATAAAATAATGACCGCAACTTGGGTCTAAACTGAACAATCAAATTTAATTTAAACAGTGGTCTAATTAGAAATTAAATCGTTGTTGCTCACAGAGCAATGAACGCGAAGTTGGCCTCTAAATTAAATGGTGCGTAGCAAGATTTAACTAATGCTGACGCACTTAGAATTACTTCAATAAGCAATAACGCAACAGCGCTACGGCTTAGAATTTAAATACTAGCTAATCAGGCGAACGTCGAATAGAGTAACAGTGGTCTGAGACTAAAAGCTCTCTCACACTGAAAGGTTTCTTCGTTTAAATAGAACTTGGCTGCACTTTAAATTAGCATAAAGCTGAAACGCGCGTTTATTCTAACGGGAATTTGAAATGAGAACAGATAGAAAAGGGAAAATTAAAATAAAGCTTTGTTAGTTTAACTAAAACCTTACAACCTTTTCTGATTTTTTCCTTACGAGGAAAAAAATTAATAATAACGCATTCAAAATCGCTGAAACAACCTTGTATTTGCCGTACATTTATTAAAACACTCAATCGATTTCGAGGGCAGCTACAGATCCCTCTTCATTAAGAAAACGAAATTTCTAGAAAGGAGATCCTTTCTTGATTTTGATTGTCACATTGCCAATGTTTCTCTTCTATTCTAATAACGCATTACCTAACATAATAACATTATGTTTGTAACTAACGAAAAATAATATGTATTCTTTGCATTAAGAACTTCGTTTTAACAGCTAATAGTCCAAGACATCTAAGAAGAAGCTGTTAATGGACTTCTGAAAACAACTATTGCAATCTGTTTACGCTAGTCTCAGAAGTCTCATGCATATGAAACAGAAATTTCGAAGTTCCAAACACTATCACTGACACATACAAACACACAACCAGGAAAAAAATTCGCTCTCATCCCAATGGATTTCTCTTTTTGAGCAAAATCCTCAACCTCCTGAAGAAGCAAGGCTACCGTCCACTAATTGAGAAGGAATTTTATGATCCAACCTTTCTAGGCTTACCGCGCTCCAGATTTATACGCCGAGAGAAAAAAAATGGTCCTTGTGCATCTCATCCTCTTCGCGAATGAGCGAAGGAGAAGGAAAAAAAAACTTTGTCCTTAAATATCGTGTCGTTCACAGTTTTTATCTAAAATGGATCTTCTGCTCTTCATCATGCTGGTAGAGTAAAGTTCTGCATAAATCTTCTCCGGTCCCTAAGGTGGAAGAAGAGAGCGGTACGAGAAGCGGTTCTCGTTCTCGTGTTCTTTCTTCTTCTCTAGATTTATCCAAGCGCGAAAGAGTTCTACGATAGTCGCCAAGCTGATATTGGAGGGCCGATTTTCGATATTGGGATGATAAACGGGTGGATGATAATGTGTAAGTAAGCCACTGAAGATGTTATTCGGTTTCTCCGCATGCATAAATGTGAGAAGTTGTGTTATAAGCTGTTCAGCTGAGGTGTACATATATCACTTTAGGATTTTTTGTGTCCACTTGTAAAGTTTATTTTAATTAACATATTACTTTTTATATTCAGTCTGTTTTTTTCCTTCGATTTCTTCCATCACCTCCACCAAAAATGTAAACTCCATGGGTTTTAAATACCAAGCTGAAAGTGCAAGTTAATGAGAAAGAGCCTTGGTAACATTACGAGGAACGCTGCTCTCATGCTTCCGCCCACCTGCAATCCACGACATTTTGGTGAGTGTTTTCTGATCTTTGCAAGTACTCAGTGATCGCGCATAGTTTAGGTGCTGTTTTATAAATATTTAAATTATTATCTACATTGTAGATATTTAACTTTTGTCTACAATGTCAACTAAAATGATCTACAACGCAATTATACAATAGATACTTATTGTATTCTAGTGTGCGTTTGTGAAGTTTGTATTTGTAAATACCAGTTCATTCAATTTTATTTGTAAATGCCGATTTATTCATTTCATCTGTAAGTACCAAATCATGTTTAATTCAGTTTGTTAAGTTTTTATTTGTAAGTACCAATTCACGGTGAATAAACGCTTAGTTTGGGTTTTCGCTCTTGCTGTAGTCGTTGGAGTACGATTTAACGTACACAATTGTGTGAATACTGCCTCGACGAATGTTTTAAGTTATCAGCTTAAATTCACTTTCGGTATATATATAACCGTTTCCAATATATTTTAGGTTTTTCGTGTCCAACTGTGACAATATTTTTTAAATTTTACAGATACTTAATTTAAATATAACTTTGTCATTTGTTTGATTCATTTTACATTTTTCTGTTTCAGAGCAGAAGGTGATGCAAATTAAGAGTTCCCGAAAGAAGCATTTTAAGCTAGTTACATTACCTCCAACTTATGTCTTGTTGCGAGAAACGCCGCCGTATTTATCATGATATTAGCGCCAGTCTGTTTGAAAAAATCGGTATTGTAGGAGGCCACAGCGATTCACATTTGCAGCTCGAGGTTGTTATAGCTGAGGAAAGAACCAGTTGTGTTGTTTTAAAGAATTTAATTTTTTTTGTATTTGTAAACTATAAGGCTGATCATCTGACTGCAATATAAGGTATTTCTCGTCCCCCTTCTTCGCATGCCTTCGTGGTGTAGTGGTCAGCGCACTCGACTCGTGACCGAGAGGTCCGTGGGTTCGATTTCCAGCGAAGGTGTTGCTCATTTTTCATGTCTCCTGCTTCAAAATAACCTAATGTCTCTACACTGGCACCCAAACTAAAAATGTGGTGGATGATGATTCTCCACCACCGGGATTTGGCGACTGGGTACCTAAAACACCAGTCGCCCTTTAAAAGGGGGAGTATATAAGGTATTTCTCCGGCATTCTTCGCATGCTTTCGTGGTGTAGTGGTCAGCGCACTCTACACGTAACCTAGAGGTCCATGGTTCGATTCTCGGCGAAGGCGTTGCTTATGTTTTATGTCTCCTTCTGCGAAATAACTTAATGTCTCTACAGCAAAACAAAAGGTTATTTTTTAATTGAATATTCTGGTTTTAGTTGTAAAGGACCACAGATATGGACAAATTAAATTTGTTGAATTATATAATGTTGAATTATACGTTGATTGTACACAGGGCAAGAAGTGGCAATTCATGAATAATTAGGAGTGAAATATGGGTAGATGATTTCAAGTTTACTATGTAGCAGTGTTACATAGACTGTTTCAATGCTTATATTTAATTAAAAAATTTGATGTGTACACCACATGACTTCCTTGTACGGAGTATTAAATTATTCGCATTTTGCATTTCATTTAAACTTATTGGATTAAATTAAATCTACTTCATCGATGACGCATAAACTATAATAGCATAAATTCACTCTTTAACATTCACTATATTTGCTTACCATAGCGACACTCTGGCGCTAGCTTCAGTTAACAGCGTTACATCTCATTCATTTTATAACTCAGAATGCACAAAAATTATGTATATCATCTGGAGAATTACTTAATCGTTGCCATATGTTCTATTCAAATACTATAATAAATCTAAAACGATGTGTAAAAAAATTAAACAAACAATAAAGGAAACAGTTTTCCACAGGTAATTCAGCATTTTTCATTCAATTAATTCAGTTCTCCCTTCGCAACAAGGCAAAAACGCATAAAAACTCAAAATATCTTTGCACAATTTACCAACATATAAGAATAAAAAAATTGAGCTCACCGAGCCAAGTAACAGAGTGGATGTATATATATTATACATATATTTATATATTTTTGGTGCGGCTGATTGCAAATAAAATAGGAGGTGCACATCTAAATGTTATAGCAGTCCTAAATTTCAACGTTCTGGGGCTACTCGTTTTTGAATTATGAGATATACAATACATACATATGTACGCACGTAAGTACGCACAGACGCCACTAAAAAATCTCTTCGGAATCCATTTTAAATCAGTTTTATAATTTTTTGGGAGAAAAAAAGTTCTTTATTCTGTCCTTACGTACGGATATCACGCAAAAATATCGTTTAATTGCAATCGATAGCAGTCAAATGGATATTGTCGTTGAAATATGATACCCGAAATTTTTACAATACTTCATTTTTACTTCGCACATGTAAGTAAAAATCAATTTAAAAATGTATTAAATTAAAATTATTCTGAATTAAAATAAACTAGCATTTCTCGACTAGTTGAATTCATAAGTGGATTAAACGCAAAGTTATTTTTATTTATTTTATGTATTTGGAAGTTAAATTTTAATAAAAATCGCAAGAAGGAATTTCAGTTATTTTATATTAAGAATCATTAAGTTACATTAAAGGTCATCTAAATCTTGAAGATATGATGAATGAATTGAATGTTAATGGATCTCTAAAAACAAAACTTATTTTGCAACAGGTTTAATGGTTACAGTTTCTGAAGCTAAACTTACACATTTTGGTGAAAGGGAAGCTAGTTTTGATAAATACGCATAGAAATAGTATATGAAATGAGAGAAGAATTATTGATTGGTAAAGCAAACAATCTTGTTCTCCACTTGCCGAAGCATAGTTCTAATCAGTTAACATAACTTAAATATTATTTCCAAGTGTTCAAGAAAGAACTAAAAACAAGAGCAAATTACATGCTGTATTAATCTGGCAAAATTATAGTAAGTTTTACAGATAGTTCAATCTACATCAACCTACAAGCAAACATTTTTTCATCATGTAAGCTTTGCTAAGTGCTAAACATTTATCAGATTAAAAGTACCTTTCAAATCAACTGGTATATCACTAAATGTCTTTACAAATATATAAAAAATTAAACTTAATCTATTTCCTATGTGTTTTATTGTTTATTAATAAGCGATTATCTAACGAATCGAAACGAACTGCATCGAAATTGTATCGAAATGAGAATGGGAGAATGAAAAAATGCAGAATAAATGCAGGTCTAAATTTGTATGTACAATTTGAGACTTGGCGATAAGATTAAACGAAAATTACGTAATATTAAACAGAGATTAAACGAAACAGATTTAATAATTTTATTGTTTATTTTACACCATAACTCAAACTTTGCATAACAATGAGCAGTAAAGTTAATAAATCAACTCATGCATTAATTAAAAACTTCATCGTACACGATATTTCGGGTAAAAAGATTGTTAAATGTTAATATGCATATAATGCAATTCTGAATACAGTAAACTAAACGCAAAATTCGAAGCAGTAAATTTACCTTTGCTTTACTAAAATGCAAAAACAAATTGCAATATAATCAATGTTAAACAATGAACGCTAAGTTTTTCTAGTTGCATGCGATAGAAAGATCGCAGGTAGGGAAAATCGATAGGGAAAATTTCGTCCATGCTTTCACGTTTCAAGAGGAAAGGAAAGAAAGTAAAGGATAACGACTTGGATCTTGATCATCTAAGTATGTCTACACCACACATCACATTTTTTTTAACTTCGTCTTCTCTAATATAACATTTTAAACTAGTATTGAAATTAAAATCATGCAGCTTTCGCTTTTTAAAAAAGGAATAAATTTATGTACTAGTGTATGTGTTTCTAAACAATAATTTTATTAGATATTTAACTAACAATTATATTTACTTATCTAATAAAATGCAAAAAACAAATACATGCGACTGTTTGATAATGAATCAATTTCCTCCTAAATCAACTGGCGAAATTAATATGTATTATCAAGCAAAGTACTGGCGTAGAATTTTTTGTAAAGGATTTTGACTCAGAATCACTTGACTAAAATCGATTTGATTAGAACTTAATCTCGTCCTATGACTTTCTAAGCCCTAATACAATCAGTACTTTTTTATATAATTTTAAACCTGAATCACATACACACATTACTATACGAATAACATTGATATCTATACCAGATTCTCAGCTACCGAAGTTTAGTAAGTACTATACTAATAAATAAATTAAATATGCTCATACGAATCCATGAATAATAGCTTGATAAAAGCTGCAGTAAATTTAGAGGAAAAATTCAAAAAAGAAAAAAAATTATAATCTTTCTAGAGCATCTAGAACTTGATACATCGCAGTAAAAAAGAAGGAAAACTAAAAAAACGATAAATTATAATAATTCATAGTAAACAGACAAAGGAATTCAAAACGAAATGATGTTCCATTTAAGGGTAGTCTGCTGCGGTGGCAATCCTTATTAGACTAGTTTTCCTATTATATCAACAGATAGCAGAAAGCACAGATCATCTATTATGATTTTAATTTTATGTCTTCCATAATACACCTTAGACATGCTTGTATGCGCATTGTCCTGCAAAACTTTCTAAACTTGCTCCGAAGTTCCAGCCAAAGAATGGCTAAATTTTAACTGTTTAGCGGGTTTCGGGAATTTTCACCTTCGAAAATGTAAAACTATCTGCAAAACCTTGAAATCGTATTATAAAATTATATTCTTAAAATGGCCTCCGCACCGAATACATGCGAGTTAACTCACAATAAAGAATTAACTCATTAAAGATAAAAATCAATTATTATGTATGAAGATAACCTTACCAAAATGTCTCAGAGAACTCCATAAAAAATCCAAACTTCTTTAGAAGCCTTTAGAATTACGACCCAATTTTCATTAAATTTGGTCGGAGATCTTCTGTAGAATTCTATAAAACTTTAGATATAACTTTTATGCAGCTACGTATAAAGATTGCATACACAAATACGCGTAGATATTCTACAGAAATTTGTGCAAAGATTCTATGAAAATGTGTACAAAGTTTCTAAACGTTTGCCGTACAAAATCTTATGTAATGTTATTATAATAATCAACTAATGGAATATTATAATAGATTATTGAAACTATACTAATAGATTATACAACTAATAGATAGATATACAACTACGTAATAGATTATTGAAAATATCAGATTCAATTTATAAAAATCAGCCATCATTCTAAAGAATTCGAAACAAGGTTCCTTGCTTTAAATCTTTATAAAAGATTCTACAAAAGTTCTTGAATATTTAAAAGCTTTATGAAATAAAGATAATTTTCTTTGCATGTAAAAAATAATAAATTTAATTTCCGTTTAAAATTTTTATTCTTGTATAAATTTTAAAATGATCTATGACATGGAGGTGCAGGGAGGAATAATTAATTTTGACAAGATGTGATTTGTCTTCTAACAAACACTTTTAATACAGTTTTGATTTCAAAAACATTTAAATCAAAGTAAATATATTTTAAGTAATAGTTTAGTTAAAATTAATAAAACCGTTCTCTTTTCAGAAGTTCTTATCTGGGTACACTTACAATAGTTAAAAGGATTAATTTCAAGAACTAAAATTTTATACTTAGCCTCATAAATTTAAACTTTCAATTAGCTTTCAGGATTTAAAGCGATTTTATGGTTTTAAAATTCAATTTTTATTATATAATCAATACTGCACAAAAAAGCATATAATTTTATCTAAATTTAGAATCTAAAAAACGTTAAGTTAAGCTAGAGAAAAAAAATTATTCAACATTTATGAACAAACAATGTTTACTTTTGCTTTTCTATTTACTTTGAAAATTTTGTAGATTTTTATAGGATACTATACTACAAAATTCATATTCATAATGAAAGTAATTAAAAATAAATTAATAAGCCCAAGACTTGCGCTAAAGCTGCAAAGTAATAAAGCAATAATTCACTATAAATTATAAAAAGAAAACTCTCCAGCTTTAGCGCAAGTCTTGGGCTTATTAATTTACTTTTAATTACTTTCATTATGAATATAAATTCAAACTAATAGCAGCTTTAGCGCTATTTTAATAACAGCCTGCTCTCTGTGTATTATATCTCCAAGAAACTTTGTAGTTTTGTTGCCAATTTAGGCTAAACTTTCTTCAATAGAAAACTACTTATTACGACAACCCTTTTGCTTCCATCTCTTAATACGTACTTGCATTCCAGTCATTTGGTTTTAAAATTTCGAAGACAAGTTGGTTAATTTTTGCTTACTAGTTTGATTTTTAAATTATTTCTTTTAATCTTCTTATGATTTTTTTAAAATTTCTTTTAATCTTCTTATATTTTTTTAAAAATTTGTTCTTGAATCTACTTTTGTTTTTACTTTTGTATTTGAAATGAAAAGAGAGTATAAGGGATATGTCTTCTAAAGTAAGCATATCGTTCAGATTAATTGTGTTCTTAGTAAAAAAATTTAATCTTAAAGATTATTTGTTTTTAACAATATTCTTTTGGTTTAGTGACTAATATCTTTACTTTGATTGAGTATCAGTTAGTGATTTAAAGCTAGCAAATAACTTGATACTTACTTTGAAGTAAAATGAAACACTCTCTCTTAAATTAGTTACTGTTAATTGATGGTAGATTGGTTTATCCACTTGATAAGTCGATTAATCTGCTATCAATAACAATAACTGGTTTTTCAATACTTAAAAAGTTTACTTTTGATTTTGTCATTTTTGCGATTTAGTTTTTCCTTAACTGTGTTTAAAGCAAGGAGGACTGAAAATTCTATAATTTTTTTAAATTCTGAAAAATACCTTTTCAATGATGTTTTTAAATTAAATTTCCGTTGCTTGGAGATGTAATATGAAGAGTTTTCTTTTTATAATTTATAGGGAATTTATGCTATAAAATTACATAGAATTTTTTTGTGATTTCGCAAAGCAATATTTCTATAAAATTCTATTATATGAAAGCTTAATAAAATTTCTGTAGAATTTTATGGATAGGCATTTCTATATATTATAGGAATGTTGCTTCATATAAATCTTTGATGTAAGCTTTCTGTAGATTTTCTATAGAAGTACTAAAAGAATGCTTTATAAAAATACTATAACTTCTATAGTACTTCCTGTAGAGCTCTATTAAGTTGTACAAAAAAAACCATCAGGGTAGCACCGCTCTTTCTTTGATGCAGTCAGCGTTATCTTTTGCATAACAAAACAATTCTGTTAAATTGCCAGTTCTCTAAGCTTCTAGCAGAAACTAAATCAACAGCTTCTCCACCCATTGATTGCGTTCAATAAGAGTCTGAAAACTTTAGGTCCATATAAGGTTTAGAAATAGGTTGCTTAGTCATGAATAACAGACCATGTTATTTGCTGGTTCTTTATCTGGTTATTGACAGCATCATCTAAAATTTCATAATCAACAAAATTTCTATATCCCAAGTGGAGAGGTCAATATAGTTATTTTTCTTCATTTTGTTTCTTTGATTTCACAGAAAGCCATATTTTTTCTTATGCTAAGATTTATACTGTTTTAAAAACTTATAACCATATTTACGCATTGTTCTCTCAAAGTTTAGTAATAAAAACATTTATTATTATGACCTTTCTTTCTTTCCGCCATCGACCTAACAGCTGGCCCACTGGCATAGGTGCTTTTCAACCTGTTGGATCCCATCAATAGAATTAAAAATAAATAAATAAGTATAAATAAAGAACTTAGAACTGTATCCTCCGGGAATTGTTTACATTTAGAGATAAGTGCTGTGTATTCCGGAAATTGGCCACGCTAAACGAGGAATATTTTTTCGTTATTATGGTACAAGTTAAGCATACAGATATATTAAAGATATGGTACAAACTCCGGTACAGATGTAAAGATGAACAAATACATTAAAAATTGTGGAATACATTAAATCAGTTCTGAATTAATCATAGTATTAAACATAAATAAAAACAAAACAAGACAAAAAAGACATTAATTAAATTAATATATGCATACAGCGGGCTGCTGACGGCACGATGTCCAAGGAAAGAAGTTATTCCAGGTTGTCTGCAGTGCTTTTAGCAATGGTAGTGCAGTCTCTAATGCGGCTGAGTGCATATTTATTCTTAATTTTATTCTTGAACCATGACGGCATATTGATTGCAGCTGGTCTTTTTAAATGTGAATTCACTGCGTGTGGACAATCATACAGATAGTGTTCTGGGTCACCAGTGCTGCCACAGATACATTGGTCGCTGTCTATTAGGCGAAATCTGTGAAGATAGGGCATATATCGGCCATGCCCTGTCAGATACTGTGTGAGGTGCGAAGAGCTGCTATTTAATTTCTGGTTCCCTTTTGGTTGAAAATTATACAGTCGTATGCTTGTGGTGCTCGAATCCCAGTAGTTTTGCCATTGTATCATTAGTTCACAATTTAGAGTTGTTTACAGATATGAGTGCGGAGGGGCAACACTAATGCTACTCACATGGGATTATTATTATGACCTGAAAAGATAAAGCTATTCAAAACTATAAACATTTGTTAGATTTAAGTTATAAAGTATTTCTCCCACCTTCTTTGCATGTCTTCGGGGTGCAGTGTCAGCACGCTAGATGCGTATTCGAGAGGTCGTAGTTCCGAGTCCCGGCGAGGGCATTGCTCATTTATCATTTCTCCTGCTTTCAAAAAATACCTAATGACGTTTCAAGTCCAGATGTAATAATAGATTTGTAGTCAAAAAGATAATTCGTATCATTTTTATAAATAAATTAAAATAAGTTTTCACAAAATAAACCCTACAGGCCAAAAGTTTGGCTCTGAAATCTTAATAATTTCTAAAAATGTAACGAAGAAGGGTGTTCCTGAACTAAAATTTTAAAATGCTTCAGCAGCTATATACATGGACTGTCGTTCTTCCAATGTAGTGCCTGAACTATTTATTTGATATTTACTTAGACATGTTAGAATTAAAGTAGGACTGTTGAACGCATATATTCGCCTTTAAAGGCTCAAAACAATTAAGCTAAGCAAGGCTATTGAACTGTATAATAGGCACCTGAGGATTTTATCATGGAAAATAGGGTATGGAGTTCCAAGACGCGAGACAGTACATAAAACGAAAGCGAAACACAATACAGAATTACATTCACGAAATAAATAAAATATACTTTTACTCCTGAATGCAACAGTATATTTTAAATGAAATATTTTAAATAAAATATACTTTTACATTCAGAAATTGATAAATCTAGTTAACTCTGTGATAGAAATTCCCTACATTCAACAATTCTTAAATAACAGCAACAAATTTTAATTCTGTGTATTTTTACCAAGACGAATCACTTGACCAAAAAAATTCTTAGTCTGAGATCCTACTTTATTTGATTCATTTCAAAACTGTAATAGTGAATCTACAGAAAATAATTTGAGAAATATTTACTCGTAGAACTTTAGTTTTAAAACATCCTGCGTACATCATACCCTTTGCAAAGTCGACGACAGCTCTTCTTAGATTAAAATCAACCAAATAAAATGTAGACATACGTTTCAAAATAAATTTAAACTGTTGGAATAACAAAGGCCTGCATTGAAAGGAAATAGATAAACACGAACAAAACATTCACCGTTAAGAGAATTTTAAAGTATGTTCGTCGAATTTGTAAACCATGAGTATTATCGTACAATAAATCGCGAAGTGTTATCTCAAACAAGGGCTTTTGCTTTCTTGTGAGATATTCCGAAAAGATTAATAAGTAATGTTGATTCTTGCAGCTATACATTGCTTGAACAGATAGGTTTAGACCGTTTTTCTTGCAGGTATAGCGAATTGATTTTGTTGCTTCTGAAATCCAGTCCGTAAGCCTCGTCACTGTTTATTAGCGCTGTTGAAACATCTGCAAGTGAACTGCAGGGACCAGCTTAATAAGGAATTATAGTCTCTGTGGAGAATGGATACCATCAACAGAATCTCCTTTAATGCGAAACACGATCATCTGTTTCTCTGCCGGCAACTGACAAAAAATAACAAAGACTGAAAAGAAATGGCCTAAAAAACCCCATCTCTATTCCCAGAGTAATATTGCGTCGAAAATGATGAGGGAGATTTTTGTATAGACATCAACTCCAATTGGGTCATCTTTCTGCTCTAGTGCTACCATTAGAATTCCCCAGTATGGCGATCATCTGAAGTTAAAAGCTCCAACGCCCACTTCCATTTTCTCTTGGACTGTCTAAACAAAAGCGTATTATTATTGATTCAAGTCAGTTTGAACAATGGATGATAAACTATTTCAATTAATTTCTGTACGGTTCTTCAAGTATTGTAAATGCATTCATCATCTTTACGATTCTGCACACACATTTAAAAATTATTTTTATTTAAATTGTATAAAAAGCATTCAAGAGATGTCTCCTTAAAAGAAGGGACTTTTTTGGTAAGTTATATATATATTCTTTTTCTAGGAAAATGGCTACTACTCAGTCAGTTCGGAAAAATTAAGGGGAACTCTCACACAGCAAACCCTTTGACCAGAATTTGAAACCGAGTCGAACTACCAGTGTTTAGCTGCTTTACCATTTGCCCTCTGGCGACTTAAAATATATTTAAAATGCAATTATTTAAACTATGTAGCAAAATTAGTTTTTTAAATAAGCATCGCGATTTCAAAATATTATTTTTCATTTTATTAAAAGTTTTTTAAATTACTTGCATTTTCTAAGTTCGTATCTTAAATGACAGTAATAGGTATTCATGTATTATCCCATGAAATATGAAACTGTTACCATTTACTGCCAATTATTGATAAGCGTAAAGTTGCAACACTTTCATAACATCTGAGCTTTGGTTTAATGTCTTCGCCGTTGAACCAAGATGAGCCTTCCGCTTTCATGAGCAAGGATATAAATTAAATACCATTGTTTAATTATTCCTCGTATTTTGGAAACACGAAGGCTGTCGAATTACACTTATGATTGTATCTCGGTGCATTTACAGCTCATGGAGAGAACTTTCAATTCTTGTATGGAAAAAAGAACAGCTGGGTATGGCCGTCAAAACAACAATAGATTGGAATAAATACCTGCGAGAAGTTTGTTCTCATAGCATTCTACGTGGAGATTGTTGTTGATCTAAGTTGATAAGGTAAAATCAGAGGGCTTAACAAAATAGTATAAATCGACGAAAAGGAAGACCAAAAACGAAGCCGGTCGAATACTTCCGCAGCAGTGGCTATTTGGTAGACTGTGCGGAAAGACTGACGAATATTTTACTGTAAGTGCTGCAAATAGAACTGAGGCTCCAAATTCTGCAGGAACAATTGCCGCAGATCTAGATCAACTATCATGGTTCGATGGAAATTAACTTTCTCAATCGACGGGATAACATGTAAACACACAAAAATGTGTAAATTTTAGATAAATAACAAATTATATCTTCAAAAATGTTTGAAAATAAATCAATTTTTTGCCAATACGTGAAAATTTTGTATTTATCTACCTGCTGGTACCGGATGATACGTCGCCTGAAATGCCACCCTTGACTCAGATTCTTACGAGGATGCGGCAATTTTATCAGCTGTTCGAGATTCATGTAAGAGGATTAGAATTTTATTTCATTTTTTTCCTTTAGTAAATTTCCCTTTCCCTGAAGGCGGACGGAGAAGACCTTTTATTATTATTAGACCATAAGAGCGTTAGTCCAGAAGTCTAGAATCTCTAGAAGTCTAGATTAATATCTAGAAGTTTAGATGTTAGTTTTGAAACGGCATTTTGCGTTAAATCAAATTATTATCAATCAATTGTTGTTTCAAATTTGCGATAAATCGATTGTTGGTAGCTAGAGAACGAACAAAGAGGCCATCAAATTTTGCATAACGTAATCTTTCTGAATTTATTTTATTGTCTGTTTCACATTCGTAAAACGAATTTTTGATTCACAAACTCAACGATTTCAAAGCGAGCAATGGCAACACTGTACAGAATAAAGCATTTTTATCTTCAGCATGTGAGACTGTCTTTCGGAAGTTCTAAAGATGTGCTGTCTTTAAGTATTTTAGCCGAAAGGGCGTTGTCTCAAATGCTCTTGAAATGTGTATGTGCATTGCATGTAAATGAAAAAAGTCCCTTTGGGCATAGTATAAAATTTGAAAGTTTTCAGATTTTTTTTATTACAATTTACTTTATATTTTAGCATCAGCTTTGGGCCATAGGAGCAAGTATATACAACGTACTTCTCGATTATCCTGGTGCGAATTCTCCGTTTTGTAGATCATCCATCCGCCCGTGACAGTGCCCGTGACATGTATACTCGAGACTATGATCGGGAGTGTGTAAACAACAAACAAGCGTTCGGGAATTCTCTAAAAACGTTGAATTGCGGCTTCAAAAATTTCCTTCTACAATTCATTCTCAATGTGCATAGTCGATGGCATCATTTCGGTTGATTACTGGGATTATTTTTTTGCTTCGTATGTATTTGTCTTAGTAGACATTTAGTTATTTGTACCGCATATTATATTTTGTTATTTGTACCTTAGGCATTTTAGTTATTTTTAAGTATTTATCTTAGCAGACATTTAGTTATTTGTACCTAAATGTCAATCGGGAAAACATCAAGGAGTGGTTCGAGGGCGATTCGACTGAGACTAGTTTTCAATCCTTAAGTGATGCGAGTGTCGTTTTAAATGGAGCAAGAACAGGAGAGACAGAGAGTGATAGGGAAAATAAGAGCGAAAGAGATATTGATAATTATATTAGCCTCCATACAGTAATTACTTCTGTTGAAATTATGTTGGGTCGTCGACCAAAGCGGATTCGAATGCAATGATAAAATAGCACTTCAAAAAGTACGCTGCGAAATTCAACAAATATTTAATAGTATACATTTCATACTTCCAAGCTCAGCTTGAAACGTACACATAAACAAATATATGTGCCATATCTTACAAATACAAGCTGTTTCGTTTACTTCATCACAATTTTCACATCAGTTGGTGCCATTTGCGTAATGTAATTTCTTACAACTGTCGCTAACAAAACTCACTTTCAAGTTACATACTTGAGATTAGGTAAGCTAAACTTACGTAACCGTTGCCCTTCTTCAGCTATGGAACAGATTTAAAAAAAAATATTTACTTCTCCAGAAGCATTTAAATTCAAGATCAAATACGTCTTTAAAAATGTAGAGGGAGAATTGGCTAGCAAAATAAAGAGATAAACGAGAGTGAGTTAACATGCAAACTCAGTAGGTAGATAAAAGATTAAAATATGTGATATAGCAGAAGTGTCTATGATAGACATATTATGCCATCCATCTTAAATACGAGGTTAGATTGCTTAGAAGTATTGCCGCTGACAAGAAACGATCAGATACACAATTGGAATATACATTTGCAGCATTAGAGATGTGCTTGTGTATGGCTCTCATTGATTTACCTATAGATTTTTAAGAGAACCAGTTTAGACAACAAGGTAAAAGAGATAATTCGTCAGCACATAAGCGATCAAGCAGATGTCTTCAACTCCCTGCCCCCCCCCAAAAAAATATAATCTAAACTTTATTAAAGTGCTGACAGGCCTGCAATTAAAGTAATTGAAACTGTATTTCAGAATAATGAAGTATTTTCCTTTTTATATCTGTAAACTCAGTTAGTTAAAATAATAGAATCTTAAAATATGACTTTTCATTTCCGTAACATAATTTTCTGTCTTGAAAGCATTTCTTATTATTAGCTGTGTTTTCATGTTATCAGCACTTATTTACGCGTTCTTAAAGAAGACGAAGTATTCATATGCATAAATTTATAATTAGAATACATTTAATTTAAGTTAAAATCGCAAGGTTCGATCCCAATATTCACTAAATTATTCAATTCATTGGAGAAGTTTCGATTTAAAATCAGAATTAAAAACTCTTATCGCAATGAACTTATAAAATCACACAACCCACCCAAGATGCCTTCCAATTATGCCACTCTCCCTCATGATTCCGTTTCATTACCACTCATAATACCAGATTCCAATCACCAGGCGATCCCATGGCGTTTAAAATGCACGAAATTCCATCTCGTAATCGCAAGTGCAACTCCTTCCTCGCGAGGTGCAGGTAGACGCCAAGACTTCCCACCGATTTTAAAGATATCGTACCCCAAAACTTCGATCATTTTCCGCAATTTTTTTGCTCTTTGTTAACGAATTTTGCGGAACGTCCCATTCCTCCGTTAATTACTTCCGTCTAATCCGTGGCTGCGGAGGGCGTGGACTATCTCTCGCGGGCCATCAAATATGTTGTTGCCCCTTTCCCTGCCCCTGCAGCTCACTTCCCCACCACCACCACAGGGGTGCATCACGCGAATCGTCAAGCATCCGCCTTCGAGACGTCAGGAACACATGATGCGCTCTCATTGGGTTCTAGATGTTCTATTTTCTACTCCGGACTTCGGTAGCTTTCGACCGCTCGATGCTTCCATCATGTCTGATCATGTCTTTGTGTTCTAGAGCAATGACGACGGCAGAAAAGAGCAAAACCTGGGGGCAACACTCAGAAATTGGGAATACACGTGGGAAGTTCTTCAACAAAACTTTTCTTCTTGTTGCATTAAGTCTTGCAATACAGGTTATTCAATACTGGCAGTTATTTTCAAAGTATTCTTATCTTTTAGCACAAATCAAAAATTTTCATTTAAATTACATATATGCTTTTATAAATGTTACAAAATACTTGCAACCCGAGAAACTAACTCTTTTCCAATTAAAATGGTGTTCAACGAAGGGAATTATATACATTTAAGTGATTTCTTTACAAAAAAATTGCATAAATTAGGCAATACAGCAAAATAAGACTTGATAAAGATTGGCTCATATATACATATGTTTACAAGAAAGTTTTCAACAAGTAAAATAACAACTAAATGCTCTTAATACAGCTTTTTAAAACTAAACTAAATAAAGATATTTGAAATAAAACTTGCGAAATCTAACTGTTTTCTCCATAGAGGATAGCAAATTATTGATTGTTTTCACAGTGGTGTGACCTAAATGGCATTCGTTGCTCTCCTCAGTTTACAGTGGCCCAAACTTTCGGTCAAGTAAGCGATCATTTTAAGTAAACATTTTAGTAAGTATCATCTTAAGGGATAAATCACGAATTGTTTTAATGTATTTTCGAAATATTAGGCTTCGTATATAAGACACTTATTATTTCGAGAAGGGTGTTTCCAAAGAAGAAAAAGCGTCTCCGATTCTAACCAGCACCATACTTTAAAAACAAAGAGGAAACGATATCCAGGTAATGTACAAAAGAACAAAAAAGGAGGGCGAAAATTCGAAGATATTATAGTTAACAATATATTGTTAACATTTTAAAATTTTAAGTATTTTATTTTGGAGGCCATTGCCTCACATGAATAAAAAGGCCAGTCAAACGTTTACGCACAGTCTGCTGTTGCTTGGTAGTATTAAGAACCAAGGTCAATAGACAAGTTTATACTCTTTTAAGATTGGTTTTAAGGTCAAACCTTTTTCTCTGCAATGACGTGTCTTATCTAGCTGCTCACTAACTGCATTTAATAACAGAATTGCTAGAAACTTTGCTTTGGAGCAGGAAGTAGACGTCACCACGCTGGTTACTTGGTCGATAAAAGCAAACCTTGTAGTATATAGTAACCTCAGTAAGCACTAAACAAATGAAGTTTTGTAAATTGAAGAACTTCTCCTTTACCACCTAACATGTATCTGAGTTTTATTTCTTGTTACTGCAAATAAGCCACTAGAGATGGTCATTGACTTTCCGTGACATCCGATTATTCCACTATGCAGTGAATGAATTCCTCAACAAATCCGGGAGTGTCTGTAGGGACAACGACAGCAAATCAAAGTAATATATGTCGATGGCTTTAAAGTTTTAGGTATGAAGACTGCAGCACCCGTGACGAACCACATTACAGATGTGACAATCTAATAATGGAAACATTTCTCTTAATGACAGCTGAGCCCGCAAGTGCATACCACACTTTCGCTTTTTAGTACTTTGTAGGTCTACAAGTGAAAAGACAGAAAGCGTTCTCTTTGGTAACAGGACGTGAAACATTCACATATTTTTTCACACATATCCTATTTAAAACTTAGCTTTTTAGATTAGATTGTCAGGACTGTGTGTTCGGTGCATACTCTTGACGAGCATATTCGTGAAGTAACTAAATTCTGATCTTGAACAGGGAGCTGAATGCAGCTATGTTCTGTGGTAGAATACTGTGATTAAGTGGTAGAATAGCTATTAAGTGGTAGAATAGCTATTTAAAATCCTCTTTTATTAAACCACTATTTTTACAGCCACTTCCCAACTCGCGAGGGATACAGAAAATAATGACCGCACTTGGGTCTAAACTGAACAATCAAATAATTTGAACTAAAGTCAAATAGAAATTAAATCGTCGTTGCTCACAGAGTTATGAACGCGAGGTTGGCCTTTATGCTAAAGGGTGCGTAGCAAGATTTAACTAATACTAACTCACTTAGATTTACTTCAATAAGTTATAGAGTAACAGCGCTAAGGCTTAGAATTTAAATACTAGTTGGTCAGGCGAACGTCGAACAGAGCAGCCGTGATCTGAGACCATGAGTAGTTCCTCGCCATGAGTTCTCACCATGAGTAGTTCCTCGCTATTGTTTAAATATAAACTTGGCTCCACTTCAAATTAGCATAAAGCTGAAACCCGAGCTTATTCTAACGGGAATTTGAAATAAGAACAGATAGGAAAGGCAAATTAAAATAAAACACTGTTAGTTTAAACTAAAACCTTACAAGATTTACTTTTAGTTTGTCTATAGTCTCCCTCAAAATAAAAGGTTTAGCGTTTCAACATTATCATTTTATATGCACCTCAAAAGAAAATGTTAAAATTAATTTATACAGATGCTCTTTGTATTCTTCTAAATTAAAACGCTTTTCGGAGGAGACCGTAGCCCCCTATTCTCTGTCTGCTGACTGGTCAAGTGACATGATGTCGCCAAATAAAGCAGTGCTCCCACTTTATTTTGGTAGGTTACAGATTGATAGGTTACTTTAGCTTCGGTTATGTAAATGCTTTTCTTAATTTGGATTGTTACCCTAATATTGGGAATTAAATTTCATGATGTCTTTTCTTTTGTGAATGGTAGAGACGGAAAAAATTTCTTTCTTTTTTAACTGTTTGAAAGCAATGTATAGTTAAAAACTTTAGCTCTTAAAAGTATTGCAGCAAAACTACTTTCAATATCAATCCCAATCAGCTAAACCGAATTTCGGCTAAATATGGATGATCCAAATATTCATATAGATTATAAAGTGCCTAAAATTTTAATCAAATAGATACAAAGAGATGAGGCTTTGAAAAAAAGAAACTTTTTTTTTAAAAATTTGGGTAAATAATTAGTTTAAGTGTTTACTGAAAATCGGTGTTGTACAATAGCGACCATTGACGATCACATCTAGAACAGTACTAAAAATATTTTTTTTTCTGATGCAAAAAACTCTTTACATATCCTACAGGTAATTATTCGCTCATGAACAGAAAGGAATGTTTATTATAATTAATTTTCACACATCGAGCGCATCTGTTCATTCTTTCGGTATTGAACATAGCTGGTCGGTCACAAAATTTCTGCGTTATACTCTTGGTCTACCAAGTCACCAGATCTTATCTCTTTCAAGACGGCGCGCAAGAAGTTCCGTCGGGACGGATGAGAGTCGAAAGTAATCGTTGCACAGGAAAGGGGTTTTGTTTCATATCCACTGAAACTTTTATCGCAAATAATTCTCGGGATTTAAGTTTTAGAGAACTATTGTATTTATCATATTGCCAGAACTTTAGCAGCGAATTGGGGGACGTGGTAAAAAACTTGAACTAAAGATTGTAGAGACATTAGGTTATTTCGAAGCAGGAGACATGAAAAATGAGCAACGCCCTCGCCGGGAATCGAACCACAGACCTTTCGGTTACGCGTCGAGCATGCAGACCACTACACCACGAAGGCATGCGAAGAAGGCGGGAGAAATACCTTATAAGATATCTGAAGTATCTGTTGCATGTCATCTTACGTAAAGGATTTAATAGAATGTTTACACAAACACATAAAAATGTGTCCTTCTCCATTAAGACTGCAGAGTCCATATTAGACTGTTCGAAACGGAAAACATAAAAAATCAGAGAAGCGCTGGATGGAATTCGAACTCCGAGTCTTCAACGTTAGCCGAACACTTGGACTATGAAGGCACGCAGTAGAGTGCATGAAAATTCCTCCAACTTCCTCCGTATGGCATGATTAGCAAGAATAATTCGTGCTATGTTCCGGCTGTCAGAACGTCGTGTGCCATAAGAAGGGCGCTTCAAGTAAAATGAGTGAAGAATAGTGGTTCAGAAGGACAGAACAGAAGATGAAATAAAAATTCCTTATATTCCTTCCTACTTAAAGGGCGACTGGGGAAGGAGGAGCCCAGTTGCTAAATCTAGATGGAGAAAAATTATCGTACCCCATATTCACCTCTTGTAGAGGCATTTAAATTATTTTTTGAAGCAAAAAACATGAGAAATGAATTTTTGCCTTCTGCAGGATAAGAAATCCAGATCTTCCGATAGTACGTGAACATATTACTATTTGCACCATAAAGGCAAGCGAAAGGAGAAGACATAAACACTCATACTGATTTCTCAATCAGACACGAGTTGTTTTATGAATTAAAAAATAAAGCTGTTACATTGAAGTAAGATCTGATTTAAGTAAGGAAGATAAGATCTGATACCTTATGTATATGAATAAAAGATTTCGAAATTAATTTCTATAAAATATATCGAGCATTTGGAAATGAAATGGCGAAAATAATAATATTAATGATTAAGCACTAATGCATACCAAAGTAAAATTAGCGAAAATAAGCACAAAAATGAATCAATAAGTTTGAAGTTTCTAGTCAACGATTCCATTACATTAAAGATTAGATACGCAGCATTTTATAACATTACCTATAATATAAGCACCATAACATCAAGTAACGTAAAAATATTAAATGCTCATCGTATCGTCGCAAACACTAAAGAAAACGCAAAGAAAATACCTATATACACATACACACACATATATATATACATATATATACACATGCACTTACATATTGCTGCGAAAAATTCGGCGGTTGCGCCTGTATGTAAGCTTTCCGGCATAGCACTAGGGTTGCCATAAAATAGTGTAAGGTAGGGTTGCCAGATTGGATACTTTATCGCCCATTTGACGACCAAATGGGCGATATCCCTTGGTCCAATCGGGAAGCTTCTAGAATAACTTCCTGTCGAGATACTTCTCGAAACGTGTGGAACCTAAGGAAAAGCTATATAAACCCCGGCGTTTCTGAGAGCCGGCATTGTGAGAATAGCTGCTTACTGTGAGTCCTAAGCTGTGCGAGAGTTTTGTGAACGGAAAGCGATTGAGATAGTGCTTTGCCGTGAAGCTACCTTTACAGTATAGCTTGACAGTGTATTGGTGATTGTTCCACGGTGTTTATTATTAGTGTTTATTATTAGTGTTGCCGTGAAGCTACCTCAGTTACAGCTTGAAGCTGTGTTGCTGATTGTTTCAGCGCATTTATTGTAGATTTTCGACGCTTTTAAAGGTAATTTTGGAACTGTGCTGTAAATAGTGATTCTTGTAAATAAATTGTGCTTTTTATTGTTCTGCATCGTGTTTTCATCGGATACTCTCAAATCCACGAGCCCGTATAACGCAACAATATATATATGTTACTATGCATATGTAAGAGAAAACATAAATTTCAAAGCTTTACATTAAAGCAAAATAATAAAAGAAAACAGAGCAATTATATTCATCCTTTTGTGAATTAGTTTGCTGTGTGACTAGTAGCGTTTTAATATACACATGGTTCAAAATTTATTTTAACATTTCGTTGCTTCTTTTTAAATAATTCTGCTGACTGCCACGGAGTTTTGATAAGAAAGCCAAAATTTACAAAATTTCAATGTAAAAGTACTCCTTGTACTTTATAATTGGTGTTACTTATTATGTACTTTTCATATGTTAACATTAATATCTTGGACATATTTCAAGATCCACGTATATATGCTTTCTTAAAAACTTCACAAAAAATATTCTATTTCGTATATATACACTCTTTTCGGTCAAAGGGTTTCATACCTGACTTTCAGTGATCGCTTTGAAAACTTAACATGTTCCCATTTATAGCTTTTAAATGGTTTGTATTGACTAATTTCACATAATTCACGTAGCCAATACAAGGAGCTGAACTCGATTCATTTTATCTTTATGTGATTTTACACGCGTATGTTCATGTGCAAGTACAATAAAATTATCATACTAATTTGAAGCATTAATCATAATTTCATTTAGAATCTATATAAATGGGGTACCTCTAATTCTAAAACAAGACTTTTAAGTTACGTAGCCATTAAAGAGAATTCTGCAATTAAACTCATTATAACTAGACAGAAGAAATAAAAGTCATTCTTACAAATTATTATGGAAATAAGTCATTCTTTCGAAAAATCATGTTCCATCCGAACAAAGTCTTGCATTAAAGAGATTCAGCGTTAATTAGAACAAATAAATAGTTAAGTCTCTGAATTAAGACTGTTGTAAACTTTCCAGACGACTAACTATTATTATGAGCAGCGTAACTAATTAATATTAAATCATTATAATTGCACCATGATAGTTTTAGTTGAATGGTAGCTAATACATTTAAATTCTTTTAAGCAAATCCTCATTTCCGCATGTTTAAAAGTCTATGATCTGAAGGAACGTTCTTTAAATATGACATCATAGAAATAAACTTCTTCTTCCCACTATTATCGATGTTAACAGTGTATAGAAGATAAATTTTTCTTATTTTCTCGTATGAAGTTAAAAGGCGGCTGCATTTTGTATAAGAGATGTACTTTTCGAAAGAAGCGTAATTAAGCATTGGTGTTCCGTCGGGAATTAAATGCAAAATAGCATGAAAGCTTTTCCGCTGAAATACCTTAAGCTATTTCAACATGTTCTTTTTTTAAAACAGGACTTTAAACACATTAGATAAATGCATCACACATCTTCAATAAAAGTCAATTATAATTTTTCTGTAAATTGCTCAGAAATCGCTAAAGGCATATCGTCTTCTCATTCTTAAAACAGAAGATTTTTAAAAATAAATTTGTTAACTTTTCTTTATCACTTTCGCAGCTTCTTGACTCTCAACATTAGTTGATATCCCACAAAGATCAGACTTTGGTTTAAAGGAATCTGGGGATGCCTTTGATCTTAATAGAATTCTCTAAAAGAACATCATAATGATTTCGGCGTACTGAAAAATCATCTTACTTTCGAAAATCTTTTCCTCAATTCTCTTGTACATTTCTGCAATGCATTAAAGCTAAATTAATAGTATAATACAATTTCCACATTGCCATGGCCTTTTTTAGGTTCTTAACTCTGATTTTGTTGCAATATTTATTAAATTTAAAACACATCTTGGAAACAATACCTCCATATTTAAATTATCTTGTAATTTTAATGTAAATATGTTTTTACATCAATATAGAGTTCTTAGTGGTATGTTTAAAAACACAAACGCATTATTTAACATAAACAAAGGGCACGCGGACCAGCTACCTAAGCTGTTCGACTAAAATCATCATAGGAGTTAGAATCGATTGTCTCATAATCTCTCTTCTACCACCAGATGCTCTAGAGGACGTTTTTTCGATCGTCAGATCTTAATTGCTGTCCTTTCTAAAAGATACTGCAATGACAATTTCCCATGCCTTCTACGTTAATCGAACTGCACTGTTGGTGAGATGATAAGAAAAAGCAGTTGCTGTAGTTGAGCTCAAGTTCGATTTCCAGAAATGATTTTTGTAACTGTATAGTATCTTTGTAGCATAAAGGAACTTATAATATTGTCGAGCCGAAAATCATTTAGAGAGGCTGAAGATCAGATCCAACCCCTAGTGTTTTCTACAAATACTGGGACGAAGCTGGGAAAAAAATTCGACTGTAACCAATAAGTGCTCAAGGCTCCGATGTATGACAGGCTCTTATTACTTCTTACCTATAATAAATTAAAGGACCTGATCGAAAGGCTCCTAGGTTAGAAGGGTAAGAAATAATAGTAACATTTGTAAGGTTTTAGTTAAACTAACCAAGTTTATTTTAATTTAAATCTTTTCTATCTCCTCTCTGCTTCAACTTCCTGTCAGAAGAAGCGCGCGTTTTTAGCTTATGCTAATTTTTGAAGTTCAGCCAAGCACTATTTAAGCCAGAGGTGGAAACCTCTCGGTGTGTGAGAGCTTTGCCTCAGATCACGATCACGCCACTCAACGTTCGCCTGACCAGCTAGCAGTTTAAATTTATAAGCCATAGTGCTTACTACGTGATTGCATTGTAAAATAAATTAAAGTGCGGTAGTATTTAGTATACCTTGCTATGCACCCTTTTAGATAGAGGCCAACTTCCGCGAATTGCTCTGCGAAGCAAAGTTT
>KK120461.1:0-12496 GCA_000611955.2 Stegodyphus mimosarum
ACTTCTTCTTCTAATTTCCCTAAATCAGTTATTTCGTTTTCTATTTTTTCGTCAAGTACTGTATGTTTTGTTTCTTTATCAATTAACTGTGCTTTCTGTTCTTCTAACCAATTTATATTCGCATCATTTAAAGTGTTGTTTATTTTATTAATCAGTCTCGTAATAGAACTTCTTGTAACAGTTTGTCTTTTTCTTAATTTTTCGATTTCAAAAGTTACGTCGAGTGACATTTTTATTGCTTCTTTCTTACCTTCTATTTAATAATAAATCAAATATTTTCCAGGAACGGGCCCCACATTGGGCGCCAAATAAAGTAAATCTTTATATCTTAAACTAATTACAATATAGCAAATGACTTTGTCCCATCAGGAAATTAATAACTCGTAATTTAATAAATAAATGAATCTTTACCTGATAGGTCTGTTTCTGAATCGCCGGCGTTGTCTTGAATCATCAGCTTCAATCCTTTAGACACGAACACTTTATTGACGATATTTACAAAACACCTGAAGATTTATGCGAATAACTGCATCATTATAAAATTATTAATAACAGCTATCTTTACAATACAACATTAGCTGCTCAACGATGAAAGTCTCAAAGTCTCAATACAATACCATTCCGGTAGAATCCTTTCATCTCTCCGCAAACTGTGTGCCACAGCGATGGTGTCGTAGCTGTCTGTCACGGCGCCACCTCTAGTGGCGCCATCGGAGATTTCCCATCAGTCATCGAAGCTTCCACAATATTCAACTGTGCTTCTTCAAAAATATTTTCCACAAGTGCCCGCTGTTCCACCGAACGGAACGGACGAAGCCAAAGGCACGGGGTATGTTTATCCTCATTTATTTTGTTTTTCTTATAAATAACGCGGTCAAACACAGCTGATTGGGTGAAGGCCACTGACATTTTTCCCCTCCGAGCTGAGATGAAATTCTCCCCTTTTCGTTTTGGGAGGGAACGAACGCTGTTCGAGGAAAATGACCGAACCGCGCGAAATTGTAATTGATCAGGTTCATAGAATAGCCGTGAAAATACCTCCCATTTCGAAGTCGAATATCACCTTATGGCTAAGACAATGTGAGATTCAATTTGATCTCGCTGCAGTTACCAACCATAACCCAAAATTTTCGCATATTGTAGCAAATTTAGACACACCAAATTTACCACATGTCTTAGACTTAATCTTAACACCTCCTGAAACTGACAAATATCTAACTTTAAAGAACAGACTAATCGCGGAGTTCTCCTACCTACATTTTAACATAATATTCGGTAGCAGGCCAAGGTTCAGCAACTCCAACAAGCCTATAAATGACTGTTAAGATAATCTACATAATTAGATATATCATCTTTCTGTCCGATCAAGTGGATTTCTTATAGATCAAAGTTATAGTGGAACACTGAATTATTTCTTCGTCGTTTGTTTCGTCGTTTTAATAACAAGAATATTGCTGCCATTTTGAATCGACTGTTCAAGTATCGAAATTAGGAATCCTCGGTGATCGTTCTATCAAGTGATCAGTAGTTGAAGCATAATGATCAATGCGCTTCAATATTATGTGATAATTTTAACAAGGTAATCGTAGCCACATTTCCATAACAGTCTTGGTTGGTTATCATCATGGATCAACACAAAGGTGTTTTTGCTCATCTGCTGGGGCAAATTGCTCGTAGCACATTTATGAGCAGATTTCAAATCCATTAAATATAGCAGTTTCCATTTCTTCGAAAAATTGTTCAACAAGTTCAATCTATATTTATATCTCTTTTCCAGGTCTGACTTCGTAGAAGAGATTGCAAATACCTTTTCAGGTGGTAAAGCGGTTATTCTTTTTCCAATTAAGAAAATGTCCTGGACATAATGGACTCGGCTCATTTGTTTCACTATAAACATAAGTCATCGGTCGAAAGTTGATGATGGCTGCCCTTTCAGTTAAAGTTGTTTCAAGTTCTTGGTACTGTAAACAAGCTCTCCAAAGGATCGTTTAGAGGCTGGTCTTAATAGATCGGACAAGCCTCTCCCAGAAACCTCCCCACCAAGCTGCTCTCTCGACTATAAATTTCCACTGGATCCTGTTTTCACTAAAAAAGTCCTGGACATCTCTATCCTTTATTAAGTTAAACATTTTTTGAATGTCTTTATCTGTTCTTTTGAATGTTTTAGAGTTGTCCGAGTAAATAATTTTACAAATTCCACGTCTTGAAATAAATCTTCTTAACACTAGCATAAATTCTGCAGCAGATAAGTCATTCACAAGTTCAAAGTGCACAGCTCATATTACGGCACAAGTAAACAATGCAACACACACCTTTTTCTCATTTTTTGTATATAGTGGTCCTAGAAAGTCTATACCACAAACTTCAAATGGTAAAGCTTCTGTGATTCTGTCTGGAGGTAGAGGAGACACATTTTGAGAGTAAAGCTTTGCTGTCAAAGTTGACAAATGAAACAGTTCTGCAAAATACTTTTCGATCTTTGTATTCCTCTGAGAATCCACATTTTTTCTCTAAGCTGAGCAAGGGTTTCAGAAATTCCAGCATGAGCCAGTTTCTCATGATCATATTTGATCTGCAGGTCCGAAAAATGATTCGAATTAGGCAAAATTATAGGATGAACTTCTGCAAAGGTCAAATTTGAGTTCTGAAGTCTTCGGCCTATTCTCATTATTCCATCTTCATCCAAAAATGGATTAAAACTCGCAATTCTAGATTTACTAGAAATTGGTTTCTTTTTCTGCAAGCATTCTATTTCTTCTGGAAAATGAGCATCTTGAGTTCTTTTAATCCAATATTTCTCAGATAATAGTATTTCTTCTACTTCAAGCGGTTTCAAATTCTTTGTAGAAGTTTTCGTATTGTTAATAAATCTAAAAATCCAGGTTGTTATTCGTAATAATCTGAATAATTTGCTATATTTCTCTATGTCCAAAAGGTCTTGCTTCAAATTTACTACACAGCTGGCTTGGACCGTTTCATCTTTCTTCAATGAGGATCTTCTCTCTTTTTCTACAGCATCAATTTCATATGTTGTATCTTCTTCTGGCCAAGTATTTTCCTCTTGTCTCAGCCATTTTGGACCCTGCAGCCAATCTTCACCTTTAAATAACAATTCTGAAATTTTTTCTCTTGTTTGTAAATCTGCAGGATTATCAAGACCAGGACAATGTGACCATTGATCTACATTTGTTTTCTCTTGAATTTCACGAACTCTATTTTGAATAAATGGCTTCCATGAATAAGCATTTCCTCTAATCCAATGTAACACCACCTTGGAGTCTGTCCAAAATCGTACACTGATGTCTAAGTTCTTGAACACATTATTCACCACGTAGTTACTCAGTCTTGTTCCAATAACTGCAGCTAGGAGTTCACGACTTGTGCATTCAATATATAACGAACCCGTACGCACGTAACAGTACTATTCGCATCATTTAAAGTGTTGTTTATTTTATTAATCAGTCTCGTAATAGAACTTCTTGTAACAGTTTGTCTTTTTCTTAATTTTTCGATTTCAAAAGTTACGTCGAGTGACATTTTTATTGCTTATTTCTTACCTTCTATTTAATAATAAATCAAATATTTTCCAGGAACGGGCCCCACGTTGGGCGCCAAATAAAGTAAATCTTTATATCTTAAACTAATTACAATATAGCAAATGACTTTGTCCCATCAGGAAATTAATAACTCGTAATTTAATAAATAAATGAATCTTTACCTGATAGGTCTGTTTCTGAATCGCTGGCGTTGTCTTGAATCATCAGCTTCAATCCTTTAGACACGAACACTTTATTGACGATATTTACAAAACCCTTGAAGATTTATGCGAATAACTGCATCATTATAAAATTATTAATAACAGCTATCTTTACAATACAACATTAGCTGCTCAACGATGAAAGTCTCAAAGTCTCAATACAATACCATTCCGGTAGAATCCTTTCATCTCTCCGCAAACTGTGTGCCACAGCGATGGTGTCGTAGCTGTCTGTCACGGCGCCACCTCTAGTGGCGCCATCGGAGATTTCCCATCAGTCATCGAAGCTTCCACAATATTCAACTGTGCTTCTTCAAAAATATTTTCCACAAGTGCCCGCTGTTCCACCGAACGGAACGGACGAAGCCAAGGGCACGGGGTATGTTTATCCTCATTTATTTTGTTTTTCTTATAAATAACGCGGTCAAACACAGCTGATTGGGTGAAGGCCACTGACATTTTTCCCCTCCGAGCTGAGATGAAATTCTCCCCTTTTCGTTTTGGGAGGGAACGAACGCTGTTCGAGGAAAATGACCGAACCGCGCGAAATTGTAATTGATCAGGTTCATAGAATAGCCGTGAAAATACCTCCCATTTCGAAGTCGAATATCACCTTATGGCTAAGACAATGTGAGATTCAATTTGATCTCGCTGCAGTTACCAACCATAACCCAAAATTTTCGCATATTGTAGCAAATTTAGACACACCAAATTTACCACATGTCTTAGACTTAATCTTAACACCTCCTGAAACTGACAAATATCTAACTTTAAAGAACAGACTAATCGCGGAGTTCTCCTACCTACATTTTAACATAATATTCGGTAGCAGGCCAAGGTTCAGCAACTCCAACAAGCCTATAAATGACTGTTAAGATAATCTACATAATTAGATATATCATCTTTCTGTCCGATCAAGTGGATTTCTTATAGATCAAAGTTATAGTGGAACACTGAATTATTTCTTCGTCGTTTGTTTCGTCGTTTTAATAACAAGAATATTGCTGCCATTTTGAATCGACTGTTCAAGTATCGAAATTAGGAATCCTCAGTGATCGTTCTATCAAGTGATCAGTAGTTGAAGCATAATGATCAATGCGCTTCAATATTATGTGATAATTTTAACAAGGTAATCGTAGCTGATGATGTTCCGCTGCTAACGATCACAAAGAGTTTCCATTGATTGAGGCCTTTAACGCCGAAGTTAATACTAGGTTATTCGAGTTCATTGTGAAAACTTGCTTGGAAGTAAATATTATCACACATTTTCAGCATAATGTAATAAGTATCTATAAACTTAACTCCGTATTGAAAGACAGTGGAATGCAAAGCATGCAAACAAAGAACTTTTTTCACAAATCACATAAAGCAAACTTATTTAGTTCCGTTTCTAATAAGTTCAGGTAGAATAAAAGAATCTTTAAAATAATTTATATGCAGAAGTTCAGAATAAAAACTCTCATGAAAAAAAAAAAAAAAAAAAAAAAGAAAGAAAAAAAGGAAAAAGGAATCTCGACTTCTCTTGTCTTCTTCTTCTTTTTTCAAGGTTTTGCCAGGTTTTCTCTTTCATGCACTTTGATATTCTCATAGATATAGTAATACTAGGTTAGTATTACTATATCTATGGATATTCTATAGCAAATCCACAGTTTTATTCTCAAACTAACTTATGACCTGTGAACGAACTCTTAATGATTTTTAATCAAAGCCGTGAGTTTGACCTTATGTATGATGAAAGCGATATTAAAGATTCTGGCTTAAAAATATAAAAGATTTTAGGTTAAAAAAAAGGGGGCGAGGGCTAGTTGCTCAATGAATTTCTCGACAGGCAAAATTCTGTGGGAAGTTGATTCAGAACAACACAACTCTAATTAAGAATTTTGTTTACGAACAAACAGAAAGAAAATTTAAAAATGACATGTTTAATTGTGTTGAATTGTAGTGGTTGTGTGCGTCATAGAACTAAATAAAACGTAATCGTAGTGTAAAGAGATTTAAGTTGGTTATAGTTCATAAAAAGTAAATTTTTATTCATCAATTGTAATTTAAACGAAAGTTGCATCACTCATCAACAAAAGAAAGAAAACATTATCTCTTCGTACTGCAGATAGTAGTTTTTGGTTGTGAGCCTGCTTACTTTGAGTGTAGTATATCTATGCACAGTTTACCTCCAGAATGACTTCAAATATATTTTTCCGGAACAAAATTTTACTTAGAAGACATTTGAAAACATTTTGTATTTCTAAAACTAGAAATGCAACTTCACGTGTGTTGAATCAGAATCTTTCTATTCAGACATATTCAAATCCCCGTGCTGAACCTGAAAACTTTGATACTCTTGGCACATGGGATAACAGAATTGATTTGCCTTTACTTCTACAAGCTAGTATAAAACATGGTAAACCAATACCAAAAATTTCAATAGAGAATGTAGGTACTGCAAGTGTTATAGGCAGGAGAACTGCAAATGAAGATAGATACAGGTCAAAAAAAAATTTTTTTTTTTAATTATTTGTGTAATGAGTAAATATTTTATTTAATTTTAAATATATTCCTTTAATCTTAAGATTATATATATATATAAATATTAGCTTTGTAATTTGATATTAAAATACATTTGCGTACATTGGTTAAGCTTTGTAAGATATTAAAATACATTTGCGTACATTGGTTATAGAATACTTAATATTTTATTGTACCCAGCAATTAAAAAATAAGCCTGAAATGTGGCTGTAAAAAATTATTGCATTATTTTTTATTGAGATTTTTGTATCTTATGCATATTCTCTCATTTGTATTTATTTATTTATTAAATTAGACTTGATGAGTAAGTGCATTTAATACTGTCATTAAAATGTCAGTATACTTTTAATTCTTGAATTTATCTTGTCTTTGGTCCAAATGATATATATTGTTTCATACGATACTTTGATAAATAATCCATATAAATGAATCATGTATTTGCACTGAATGATGCAATGTAATATAATCCATTCATTATATAACATTGCATTGTTATAAACCCTGGAATTTTTTATTTGCATTGAATGATGCAGTGTCATGTAGTTTTTTTCTCATGCAGTTTTTTTCCTGAACACGTAATTTTTTTGCTACTTAAAGAAGTTTAACTCGAGATTTTTGTTTTTCCTACCAACTTTTGTAAAATAAATAAAGAAAAAACATTGTAACACTGATCTGAGAATAACTGCATTTCTCTCATATTCAAGTAAAAGGTGCATTTTAATGTTCCTCCTATGTGATATTACTCGAATTTAAGTGTACATTTTTTAAGAGAACAGTTTTTAAATGTTTACCTGTGTGTAATAAGATTAATAATCCTTCAATACACTCTGATTATCTTCACTATCACCAAAAAGATGCAAACATGTTGGCAACTGTGGAGAGCATTTATAAACATGCTCTAAAAGTGACAAGGTATGGAGCAGGAGTCTCACAATGTTGAGGTAAACACGCTCGAATCTTTGAGAAACAACATTGAACCAGCGTGAAAGCTGGGACCTGGGTTGTTAACCAATCCATCCAGTCACTGTTAACGCTAATCATCACCAACATTGAAATTTATCTAAAAAATCCTATAGTACAGAACACACAGCGAAAAATAGACTTGACAGTACCCTTGCATTCTTTGTTGAGCCAGGTCAGGCCACTAAACAGAAAGCTGGTTTTAATCTTGTGAAGGCAGCTAATTTGTCCCATATTGTTCACTCATATGAACAGAGTGAATGACGAGCTGGGGGAGAGGATTGGGTCTGATTAGTTGCATAAGCAGGACAGCTAACTCATATGTTGCCACTTGTTCAAGGAGGACCAACGAGGGGTTGCAAAACAGCAAATGATTGTGAAAGGCTAGGAATGTGCCAATGAATTTTTGACTTCTGACTGTCTGTACATAACATGCACAGTCCCAGTTCAGTATGTCTTTTTAACATCCCTGGCCACACTAATAATTCTTGAGTAAGTTGATGGGTAATGCCTGGATGGGATAAATTGTCCAGATCTGTAAAGACCAAGTAGTGTTAAGTTCTCTGGAACATGTGGTTGAAATTTGCAAAAGCTGCAATTGATGCATCAGGCTTGGCAAGTAAGTCAGATAACTGGGTATCTTTAACTTGCTGTTCACAGTGGAAAAGTCGGTTAAAGCCAAGTGGATCTCATTTATATGAGTAAGGTGTCGGCCAAAATATTATTGGATCCAATAATGTGTGATATCCTTGATAATGCTCAGTTTACATGAAAAGAATAATATAGCTTCATTTCCCTTTCCAGGTCTTTTGACACTGTTTAAAAAAAAAAAAAAAAAAAAAAAACTGAAAGGTTTCAGATTTTAAATTACATCCAAAGGGTCATTTTTTAATGTTTCGTGTGTTACCTTTATTTATTAAATATCATGTTCTTTGCACTTAAACCATAAAATTCAGTTCAACAACAATATCGCAAAATAATTTTAAAATGAGAAAATTTCTGATACACAGTTCCGCAAGCTTTAGATAAAAAGGGTCCCCCCCCCGGTAGAGTGTTGCCATTGCTCGCTTTTAAATCATTTGAGTTTGTTCATCAAAAATTCATTAAAGTTTTACAAAATATGAAATAGATAGTAAAACAAATTCCAAATTCGGGCTTCCAGATGTGCACATTCAGATGGAAACGTACATTATTCAAAATTGGATGGCTCTAGGTACCATCGTTTTATCACATTTGGAGAAATAAACATGCATTTATGTAGATTCTTCATTATTTAATTTCTTTAAATATAATACAGGGCTGCAATATTTTGTGGCAACAGTTTGAAAAGTGATTCAGACTTTTAATGTTTCCAACGTAAAATCGCAAAACGAAAACAATAGCCCTTCAGGGACAAAGCCCTTTTAAACTAAAAAAAGAGGGGGGGGTGAGATATAGTTTGCATATTTCAGAATCTTATTTGCCATTTCTCGTTTTCCAAAATCTTATTTCTTTGTTTATGCAGAATTGTTTATGTGTAATATTTTCTTAATATAAAATATATTGCAACCTAAAATTATAGGCTACTAAATATTTATGCCATGTAGTTTTATATGACTTCACCTTTTGTTACTCTTATTAAGTAAATGTATCAACAAAAATTAAACCATTGTGAGTTATTAATGATTTGGCACTTAACTGTTAACAGGGTGCTACTTATCACCAAACATAAACATTGCTACAAAATCTAGATGGCAGCAACCCTAACAGTAGATAAAGCTTCATGAAAAGAATAACTGTTTCAAATATAATTATATAGTATATGTGACGTTTAATGTAGACAGTGCCAAATTTGAACAATTCTGATGTTTTCGCTTTACATCAAAGAATTGTACAAGTTCGGCATCGCATAGCTTTAGCATTGTGTGTATTATGCATTTTATGCATTGTCATTGCACAGCTGTTCATGATTTGATGTAGGGCTGCCACGTGTGCTGCACATTTTGTTGATTTGCATCCTGTTAACAGAAAAATACAAATGTTTCTTTATTATATATATAAGTGCTTGCATGTATGCCTATTTTAATTTGCAATTTTAATTTTAGAGTGAAAGAACTGAAACCTGAATTGTTGTATTTTGCTGTATATGATGGTCATGGTGGGCCTGAATGTGCTGATTTCTGTAGTGAGCATATGGAAGATAATATCCTGTACTGGCTAGCTCGAGGGGAGAAAGATTTACAGACTATTCTACAGTTTTCTTTTCAAGAAGTCAACAATGCTTATGCTAGACACATAATATTTAATTGTCCCAGTATGTATATTAAAATAATGACTTAAAATTCATTTAAGATGATTCATCTGGCTAATGTATTTTTATTATTATTATTATTTATGCTAATTTAGTGATAATATAATGATTAAAAAAGCTTTTGATATATTGAGCCTGCCTCAAGTTCATATCATGGGAAAGGCACATGGCTAAAATCTTTGCAGCATGCAAAGTTTTAAATCTATCTTACGAAAAATCCATGTAAAGATAAGGGAGGTGTAACACTAGTAGAACATACATAACATTTGGGATGGAGTTGAGCTAAGCCATTTTGTCTTTGGTGGTGCCTAAGGTTTCAGGCCAGTGATTAACAATTTCAACACAATTTTTGATTATTTAGTTCAAAGAAAAAAAATACCAAAATAAAATTTAAAACTAAGCAAACTTGTCATCCGAAATAATATCACTCTGCTAAACAAAAAAAAAAAAAAAAAAGGCTTCTTTCTAGTTTTATGTATATTGTGTTTTGAAAGTTTGATCCTCAGAATCTTCTTTCTTGACTGATTACTGAATTCGTACTGTTGACTGAAGATTTTTCTACCATGATTATTAATGAGACCTTTAAAATATTCCCTTTTGCCATCATAAAAGACAGGTCACTTGCTATCCTATTTGATTTTTATGTCAGATACAAAATTTTTCATATTTTACAGAAGTTCAACTTTTAGGTTATTTTCTCATTTACCACTAAATTTGATTGCTTCTTAAAAATCCCATCCAGATTTTAATTCTTGGGGAATTTAAGCACTTCTTGTGGTTTGACATATATCAGCCAAATTCAAACAGAATTCCAATTTCACAGTGAAGAATAGAAATTCTGTGTTTTAAAAAAGGGAGAGGTAAACAAATCTTTGATAGCTAATCATAGTTGGTTACTTGAGCACAATTTTGAATTTGTTTTTGCAGAAATTATCTATAACATTTGTTTAATGGATGAATTGGATTTTCTTAAAGTTTATCACTAAAAATATGTGTGTGTGTGATGTAAAAATATATGTGAAGTTTTGGTGGAAGATGAAACCAATTCACATTTAGTGTCACAGCCTAGATAACTTTCTTGGTGATAGCTGTAATGGAATGGCAGTGTAGCGTAGATGTAACTTGGACATATTTATTGCATAGACGGAATGATGGATTTACAAACAAACGTGGCCGAATTCAACATAATTTTATTATTGGATAACACAGTTCTGAAGACACTATGCTTGCCTCAGTCATGATTATAGGTGCAATAGGCATGCATAATTTTGTATATGCAGTTACAATTTAGAACAACAAAATAATGTAAATAAGCAAATAGATCTGGATTATTCAAGACAACAAACAGCAGAAGAGAGTGCATAGTTGGATTGCAGTGGTATTTGTAGTAAAATGTTTCAGTAATTTGGCTAAGAACTACATGGAGTGCAGAAGGTTAAAATGGACATGATGCAGAATTTGTTTTCAGATACGATGCAATTTTGGAAAAGTTATGTTTAGAAGAGAATGGGAGAAATGCCCAAATTACAAGAGGAGTTAAGGGGCTATTGCAAATTTAAAATGTTATTCAGAGTATAAAGAAGAAAAATAAAGGATAAATTGTAATTTAAATTAGCAACATAAATTAATTTTCCTTCTCTGTTCTAAAAGTAGTAATTTCTTTTGTACTGCATCATTTTGAGATTAATCCATGTCATATGACTATTACATAATTCTGATGATGTAAATTGAACTAAAACTTGTTTCTGCATATCTAATTAAATGTATTTTAATGCGAGTCTGTGCTATCTTTATTTTTAATTCCTGTATTCATAATCGCTCACTAGTGTTCTGCTCAGTGTCTCCGAAAACAAAATTATTCTGTGCGATCATCCATGATTTAAGTGCTTTGCAATTAATCAGTGCTTTAAGGCCAATAAGAGTATTTTCCAATCAACTACAAATGATACACTGTTTCATTCATCAGCCGATGTTTATAAAAAGCGTTTTCAACTACCATATTCGAGGTACTTCAGTTTGCATTAAAAATTAACAAATATCATTAAGTGTAATTTACTTTGTGCATATTGAACTGTGACAAATGCTTTTAATCCACATCTGAGTCCTGTGTTTTAATATACGGCCGTATGACTTCCTTTTAGTCAAAGTGCATTAAATTACTGGTGCTGGTTCAGTGGATTTTAAATTTTGTATAAGTAGTTAAAATTTGTTTGATTTAATTTTATTGTTTTGAGATAAAAACATAGTATACAGTCTTCAAAGAATGTAAATACAAGTATTCTGATATTTTCATTTAATGATTTTGCATTTATTAAGTTTGTTGGTGCTTTTTATTTGATATTTTCTGCTAATAGAGTATGTTTAAATTTTTCATTAGTATTAAATAATTAATTGAATTAATTATTAAGTAAATGCTATTTTGAAATTTAAACGCATAATATCGTTTCTTCTTTGTTTTATGAAAATGAAAAATTAGGAATTTTTTGGTCAAGTTTCAATAATGTTTTGAATTAAATAAGCAAAAAATTTTAATATTTTTTTCCAGGGAAAATTATTGAATTGCAATGTCATTGCATTCAATAATTCATTCAAACATTTTAAAAATAGCTCATAAGTATGATTAATGTCATTAATCATACTTATGAGCTATTTTTAAAATGTTTGAATTAATGTTAAGAGTTTTATAATTATTCTGAGAGTGAAGTGAATATAAAAAATACGTGAAATTAATGCAGATAAGTAATATGAAATTATGGTAAATGATGTAAATATTTTTGGGTAATTTTATGTTAAGTATAGAGTATGTTGAGGGAGTACTGGTTTTGAAATAGAGGCCTGTTATTACCTCTGTACAGTTGTTCCTTTACCCTTCTCATGTAAGATAATGTTGAAGGTTCTTATTTCATTGATTGAATGTAATTTTTTTATATATATATTATTATTCTACTTTTTTTTTTTTTTTTTTG
>KK120461.1:12520-34831 GCA_000611955.2 Stegodyphus mimosarum
TTATGGAATGTATTAGTGCAGTTCACAGAGGCCAGTTATCTTGTGCAAGGAATGGAGGGCTTTTCAAATAACTGCTTAGCATCCCTGAGCCACTAGTGCAGAACAAACACACTAGTTAGCTCAAATGGATATGCCCTATTGATGGAAATGTTTACTTAGAGGTACTAGGGGTCTTCCAGTTTGGTAAAATCAGGAATTGCAAATGATAGATAATAACAGTGAAACCATAGTTTCTGCAATGTTACTCCTTATATATTTATGATGTTAAAATATAATTTATTAATATGGAAATTAATATCATAAATATTTGTGTGTATTACATTTAATTAGAATAAGTAATGGTATGTAAAAGTTTTTAATTGTGATACTCTGTGATCATAAAAATCTTTCCTAAAGAATTATGATTATGTGGCCTCTAAAAAAATGCTTTTGAATGGAAATGCTGAAAAATTCAGTAGCACTCTACAAATTGTATTTACTTTTAAAAAAATCTTATGTATGAAAAAATTATAATTTATAGTTATTTAATTAAGTTATGTTGGTCAAAATTTTATGATTTACATTTCTCTTCATTTGCTACTGCTTTAATGCTTTTTCTTTGAAAAGGCTTCTCTGTCGCCATGTCTTTTCTCTTTGAAAAAGGGGAATATTTGAGAAAAATAAAGAATATCTAAAAGATAAATTATAATTTAAATTAGCAGCATAAATTAATTTCCATTCTCTGTTCTAAAAATAGTAACTTCTCTTTGCACTGCGTCATTTCTAGACTACTAATAACTAATTTGTTCATATGACTCTTACATAATTCTGATGATATAAATGAACTAAATCGGCCAATAATAATTTTACAGCAGTATTAATTATGTAATCAAAATGCACTGAGAACCAAAACTAACTCAGTGAATTAAGATTTCGTCCTGAACATAAAGCACTCACTTTATTTTCTTCGGCCCAGCTGGACCGCTGTCCGCTGCTCTCTTCTTAGTGCAGCCCTATCAGAAATGTAAACACTTTTAAATAGGTGCAAATAATGTGCCAAATTGTTTGTGACAACAACATGTTTAATTAAAATAAAATGAAGATTTAATATGTCTTGGCTGCCAGTTTCGTGTTTATTACGGATTAGCATTCTATGCAAACAGAATTCTTGCTCTTCATTATGGATTCAACCTTCTATATTCTATACCATTAATATTACAAAGTCTTTTTATTTTATATCTATATGTTATATTTTGACTTGAAGGAAGAAAGTTGCAATGGATTTGTGTTGGAGAGGCTTAACTGATAGAAAAACTCTGAAACTCTGTTAGAAAGATGACACTCGAATACAGACGTTGCCACTTAGAACCATAATTTTATTTTATAATAATGCACATCAGATTTTTTTTTTTTTTTTTTTTTTTTGTAGACAAGATATTTTTTGATCATAGTTAAATACAATAATTTTTATGTACACAGCTTTTAGGTAAAGAATAAAGGAGGACAATTGGGCATGCAGCACAGAGGCATGCCCTTGCAGGGCAGGAGAAGTTTAAAAGAATGACATAATTGCTCCTGAAGCAGTATTTATACTCAGCAGGTGCATATGTGCAGCTAAGCTGTGATTGGTTAATTTTAGGTTTTAGTTCTCTTTGCAAGCAGTGTTATGTAGTGGTAATATGACTTTGGAAGGTTGTAGGAAAAAATGTCACCCGGAAAATAAGGAATGGAAAGATAGGCACCAGAAAATTAGGAAACGGAAAATAAGTCACCATTCTTTTGCGATGGAAAAAATAAGGGATGTTTAGAAATATCGCCGAGATGGGAGATGAAAGTTTTATCATAACAACCATACCTGCAGAATAGGGAAATCTTCTGACGATGATTGAAAGAAGATAAGCGAGCTGCTGGCCTGTCCAATGATAAAAATAGAGGGTTGACCAGCGGATCATGGTCATTAGTGATTGTTCCCCTTGTACCCCATGTAATTTTAGCCTTAAGCTGTAGTTCAGGGGTGAAACATTGTTGCATAACTGAGCGTTAAAAGCAGTATTATAACAAACCGTTGTAGATGAAATTTAGTCACAGTTTGCGATAAGAATATTACTTAATTTTTAGCTAATTAAGTGTCGCATATTTTTTTTTTCTGATTTGATTTTAATTAAAAATACCGTGTTTGCACAGGAAACAATTGCTTAATTTTGCATTTAAGTCTGAATAGTAAAACAAGAAAATTACAGTTATTAAAAATTAAGAGGTTTATATTAAATGTTTAAATCCAAATCTTCCAAAGCCCACCAGCGGCCGAGTGGTAAAGACGTGGGTCTGTTTCCTAAATGAAGCAGGTGAAAGAAACGTGGGGGAGAACATTCCTGCAGGCAAGTTTGAAAAACCTGCTATCGAAATGACCTTGCTCGGCTGCAGCTAGCTCAACGTCTTACCCTTAAAACCTCCCTCAAGAGAGCCCGCTATAACCTTGCCAGTTAAATTAGAATTTGGCAGGTTTCCCCAACTCCGATTAGCGATATTATTTGGCGAGATTTTAGAGTTCTTTTTTTTTTCGTTCCTTATTTTCCGGTTGACATTTTTTCCATTCCTTATTTTCTGGGGGCTTTCTTTCCGTTTCCCTTTTTTCCACATAGCCTTTGGAAAGATCTCAAATTTGGGAGAAAAGATGAGAACATAAAAGTTAGAATATTCAATTTTGAGGTTTGCCAATTATTACTTAGCACAGCCATTTCATTATATTATACCTTATATATATGTATCTTTTTTAGTTAATGGGATTAATTCCAATTCAATTCCTCTGTCAAATCTGCACTGATTTAATTGTTAATGCAATGGTGATTATTTGAATAAGTGGAGAATCTGTTGCTTCATGGCTTTCTACTGTTCTGAACGTACTTATTATATAATGAAGTTAATTTTTTTTTATGTTTTAGATAAAATATTATGTAAGACAGCCTAGCTGAAAATTAAATGCAACATAATTTATAGATGAGCTATTTATTATCGTATTCTAACAAACCTGTCTTATTATGAATTCCTGTGTATAATGAATGAACTTTTTGGTCCTGTCCAATTTCTTTTGTGCTTAATGTTATTTGGTACTTACGCATTATCCTGTTAAGCATAAAAGTTGGCTGCCATGCAACCATGAAATCTGGTGATCTCACCAAAGTTGCACCAATTGTTTCTGCAGAATTTGAATGAACTGATGCCTCTTTACTGTATAAGCAATCAACATTTGTATGGAAATCAGATATAACAAACTACATGGATAGCTTTGATTTTGAAACTTTTATTTATTTTTTTCCAGTATTTCTGCAAGTATTAAGAATTTTTTTTTCCCATTTAGAATGTTAGGATCCACATTCCATCTGTAGAGGAAAACCCTTTTGTAAGTTCAACTCCTCTTTTCTGCGTGTTCTAAACAAAGACTATGTGAGACTGTATGACACCTGATCTAGAACTAGGACACAATATGGCATTCTAAAACTAGGACTAATTTCAATCTAGAACTAGGAAACTATATGGCATTCTTTGTATATGATGTATGTGACCATTTAACCAAAGAATGTAAGTGGTTCCGAGGTTATTGACATTGAATGGTTCTTTTGATTCTGTTCAAATTCTTTGCCTGAGTTGTCAGCCAGAGCTGTGTTCAAAGCTGTTAATATGATGGAAATTTTGATTATTCAGGGGAAGAGGGAGTAATGATTCTTGTGAATTTTGTTTGTATAGCTGATTGGTCTTTTAGGGAATGAAAATTTTTATTCTTGCTTTTTTTTTAATCTGAATACTATCCATGTTCTGTCCTCCAAATGGGGTTTTGCACTCTTTTAGGAGTTTTGAAGGATATTTGGTACTGTATTTCCCCATGTGTAAAACACATCTTCATTTTAGGATCTGAAAATTGAATAAATAGATAAAAAATATAAATGAACTTAAAAAAATATATTTGCTGATGGATTAGTTTTTGTTGGTTTGCTAGATTACAGTTTAATCAGAAAAAAATATTATATAAAGTTACTGGAATCAATATTTATTCAATATAGAACTCATCAGTGACTGATGATGAATCAACTGTTTTCATATATTGCCTCACCTTTAGGTCCATCTGTGGTATTCAAGATGCACACTTCTTAAATGACTAGACAACAATCTCAGTCTTGATATTATCCAAGGATTTTTTCATGCAGGTACACACTTCACGTATAGTTGCTTCTTCACTTTTCCTGTTGGTCTGAAATTGTCCACAGAAGATTTCATCATCCATTTGTTCCATTTCTCTCTTTTGACAGCTTTGAAGAGTTTATTAATGCTAACACCAAGAGATTGGAGCTGGGATGTCAAGCCTGCAGGTGTGATAGCAAGTTTTGTTATTTGGTCTGCAACAATGTTTTTCGTGCTATCTGTTATGTGTGCCCTGAACTGATCAAGCACCAACAGAGCAAGCCTGTGTTAAAAGTCCACCTGGTCTTCTGCTGTGAAATTTGTTAAAACATCTTATCTCATCCTGATCCATCAACCATTATCGTGAACATGGACAGTAACTCCTTGTGGAGTGTCTTCTTCTAGTATTATTTTCTGCTTGAAAATCAGCATGGGCAGTAACTTGGTTTTGTTATAACGAGCTAGAACAACTGTATAATGATTCTCTTCGTGTCCGCTTGTCTTCACAGTTACAGTCAATCCATATTTGCTGTTTGTACCAACCCAAACTGATGTGTTTTGTGACACTGAATGACAAACCAATAAAATTCTATGACCATGTTCATAGGTTTCAGGCAAGTCTGGTGTGTCTACAAATGCTTAGTTCATTTTGTTTCATGAACTTGAAATACCATTTGTGTCCTTCTTTGAAATTTGTGACTTATTTTTTATGAGAATTTCTTTTTGCCTTGTATTGAGTCTTTTGTGTGACATGTTTGTGGGAAACAAAATGCCTCCATTGGCGATGGTGCATGACCGTTGTGTAAGATGAACATAACATAATAAAATTTTAGGCACATAATTTTCTAAAGAAAAATTGCATCTTATTCACAGGGAAATATGGTATTCTGTACAAAATTTATTGAATTTTTCTTTTGCAATCTTATGTATTCTAAGTAAAACTCATAAATATTTATTATTTTTACAAATGTAAAGACACTGTATTTTCCTGTGATAATGTACTTTTCTTATAGAATCAGATATAACAAGCCAAATTTCTGGTCCCTTAAAGTTCATAATAGAGGGATTTGAATTTAGTATTTTAATAGACAAAAAAGAAACAAATCATTTAGGATTTAAATACAGTATGAACATTAGTTTTTTAGCTTATTTTTTATTTTTAATTTAGGAAAAGATGCTACTACCTCTGGAACAACAGCTACTGTTTGCCTTTTAAGGAACAGTGTTGAATTGGTGGTGGGTCACGTTGGAGATAGCCGAGCTCTTTTGTGCAGAAATGGAGACACTAAAAGACTTACTACTGATCACACAGCTGATTTAAAGTCAGAAAAGGTAAGTTCTAAAAATGAGCATAATTACATATTATAGTCAACTCCCAGTTTACCTAGGTAATATAGGGGAAGATATGTATAGTTAACTCAAAATCATGGTTAATTTAAAGCCAGTAAAAAAAAGAAAAAGAAAAGTTGAGACAAATAACTATAATATATAAAAAGAAAAATGTTACAAAGCAATTTATCTTTACAGTATTTTCAGGAACTGTAATTTAATGACGTTCCAAATAAACTTTATCAACAAACAAAAATTACAGTATGGTAAAATATGCAAAAAAACTTTATCACCCAAATTTTCGTAAAAATCGTCAGTCAGAACTCTCTGTTTCCTCACTGAGTTGGCTTTTTCTTTTAAGATCTGTGATCTTATCTTGCATAGTGTTTATTTTGTCCGTCAGCAGACTGTTCCAGCAGGCTTCCAGGTAGTTCAGAAGGCACTTGACATTATAAACTGCAGCTGCATGCGTGATATTATCAGCAGACTCTCCTCACATCCACTCTCCTTCCCTTCGCTTTAACTTGATACTTCTTTTCCCCTTGCATGACTAACAGTTTGCATATATATGTGGGTTTCGAATGAGGTCGAGTTGTAATCACACTCCAGCTATTAAGAAATGTTTTCTTTGTCAATATGTTCAACACCAGGTCACTCCCGCTTCTACCATTGAAGGGTTCCTAGCCGAAACGGTCTTGCTGGAACTGATGTCTTGGCTATATATGTGGCATATTTTGCACCTGAGGTGAAAATGTTTTGCTTGCATCTTTATTCCATATATGTTTTCCCCAATGAACTGGTTTTCACATTAGGTACACCAATCAGATATCTCACTAGCAAAAATTCCCATAAATGTTTCTTACAATGTGTAGTTATGGATATGTTTCAGGTCTGGTAACAGTTTTATGAAAATGAAATCAGCTATAATATTAAAATAAAATAAAATTGAAGTGAAGAGAAATTCTGCATTTAGAATTGTAAAATTCTTCCAGTAAACATAAAAATGTGAAACGTTACGAAGCCATGGACGAAAAAATTCAAACTGTGAACAAAAGGTAAGGTACTTAAAATAAGAAAAGGTGCTGCACACAAGGTACAAATGAGATTAATAAAGTAATATTGAAGATTATGAAAAATATATTTATGAAAGAAAAATATTAATTAGCGTGAAATAAAAGTGTTATGGGTGTAATAATGATGATATTATTATGTGATATAGAAAAATATATCATCCAAGAAAGCCATTTCTTGTGAGATCACCAAAATAAAAATATTCACAATATGCTATATTCATCAGAATAATGTACATAAAATTTGTAAAATCCATTAATAAAGATATGTTAGTATTTCAGTTATAATATAAAGAATTTTAATACTGAACCTGTTCAATTGTGTACAAGTTATTTTCGTGAAGTATATATACTTAACCTAATACTGAATGTGAGATTTATTAAGTAATATGCAAATCATATAATGTATAAACATTTACTTTAAAATTATATTTAAGTTAATATTAAATTGGCTAAATATTTATTGTATTAAAATATTAATGCATAATTATTATTTTGAAGGAAAGAATATTAAAATCTGGTGGTATGATTAATACAGACAACTTAGGAAGGCATCTTGTAAATGGAAGACTTGCCATGACTCGCAGTTTAGGAGATTTAGATCTTAAACCATATGGAGTTACAGCTCAACCAGACACCAGGTCCTTGGAGGTAGGTTATAGTCATATGTGGTAAATCTTAAATTTCCCATGTGTTAGTTAAGTATTGTTATCCCAAAAAAATTCCGGCATCATATTTCAACAGAAATATCCATTTGGACAATTTTTGACTGTTTTTTCGAAAACAAATTGTAAAATGGATTTAATGTGGATTCGAAAAGGATTTTTCCATGACGTCTGTCTGCACATATGTGTGTATGTATTACCTTGCATAACTCAAAAATGATTATGTGTAAAATGTTGAAATTTTGCATATGGGACTGCTATAACATCTATTTGTGCACTTCCCTTTTTTATTGCATTTGACAGAACTAGATGTTATATATATTACACCCACCCTTTACCCAGATTAAAAATCCTTATTATTGCAATTGTTAGTCATATACAGACAAAATTTACAAAAGTGTTTTTAATCACAAAAATGTTTTGGCAGTGTCAATTTTTTTTTTAAATTTAATTTTTGACAAATACTGAAATTTGTCTTTTTATGTGGTTTCCTGGTTCTTATACATATATTTAGGAAAGTTTTATGCTTATTTTGAAAAGTTAAATTATGAGAAGTTTGACTGTCATGTGGCAAAAATTGACTGGGATATTTAATTTTGAAATTTGCAGATTTTGATGTCATTTTCAACTTCCCTTGATAGATCAGTTAATTAAGTTAGAATAATTTGTGAAAATATTGTCCTATGAAGAGTACAGTAAAGCATAATAGGGCTATCTGCCTAAGGGAAGGGATGCCTTCGTGGAAGACTTTCTACCTATTCAATCAAGAATCACGCTTTTCCTGAAATAGAACCCAGGTTAGAACTACCAGTGTTCAGCAACATTACTGCTCGGCTGCTAACTGCCAGAATTTCCACCATTCTGCCGAAAATTGCTAACTAAAACCCTGTTGTGTCAAATGCGCGGAGCCACACAAAACAGAGAACTGTAAAGCTAAGAAAATAGATAATGTAATGTGTTGTAACTGTAATCAGCCAGGGCATATTGCGAACTATTGTGGGTGTCCTCGGTTCTCTAAACCTCAAAAAGAAAATGCTTAAAACAAACCAAATGCCAATAAGTTTAATGGTAATGAAAATAATGTTTCTAAAACTAATGATGTTGTGCAGGGCGTTAGCTTTGCTAGTGTTGTAAAAGGTAAAACCAGTTCTGTAAATGATAAAATTTCTGACAATGTTAAAAATGTATCTGAAAACCAAAATGTTAAAAAGTGTGCTGAGAATGCCACTCCAAATGCCTTTATGGATATATTCAAATTTATTAAGGAATTGATTGAAATTTTTAAAGGTTTTTCTTTTGCTAAAATTATTAGGAAAATAACTGACAAAATGCCTCAGCTGCAGGCCAGTGAACATGCAGTTGACAAAATCTTCATTCTTTTTGAAATATTTGAAAGTGTATTTAGTTCTAAAAATAATGAGTAATGTATAGTACTGTAAATAAGTTTGTTAACATTGTTACATGGAACGCAAACGGGTTGTCCCGTAAAATTAATGAACTGCGGGACTTTGTAAATGAGCACAGTCCTGATCTACTTTTCCTACAAGAACATAAGCTTGGTCCCTCTACATCAATTTTGATTGCCAATTATAGTGTGTACAGATCTAACAGGGATATTATTGTAAACAGACAGGAGGAGAAACAACTCTCCTCATTAAACGCTGTATTCCCCACTATCAAGTGACAACTCCACAGCTTTCAGCCATTGAGACCACAGCTATTTCCACCACAACAGACACTGGCGCAACATACTGCTATAATTCTAACACAACTGGCAATGTAATATTCAATTTGGCCCATGGGGTCCCTTTTCAAATAGGAGCTGCAAAAACCCCAACATGGTATACTGCTGGTTCCTTGGGTATTCTTGATTTCTTCCTTCTCAGAAACACCAGCGCTCCATTAGATGTTTCTGTGTTGGACAAACTTTCATCGGATCACAATCCTGTTTGAATGATCTTGGACATCAGTAGGTATACCACAGCAGTCAAAAGAGCCTTTAAAACTGACTGGCAAATCTTCGCCAAAGCTCTGATCAACAATCAGTAATCTATACCATCTTTACACACGGGGAATGACATTGATAGTTTAGTTGAGGAATTTACTAGCACGGTGCAAGAGGCTCAGAAAAAAAAAGCCCAGATTGAGCTAAAGCAATCAAAACCTGTTAGATCATGAGAATTATGTCAACTATTTAAACAGTGAAATGCTACCAGGAGGCAGTTTCAGAGGGCAAGAAATAGACAGGATAAAATCATCTTCAATAGACTATGTGATGCGGTCAAGGCTCGTACTAACTATTGTGCACAACTTCGCTGGGCAAGCTACCTTGAGTCTCTATCCAAAGATGACAACTGTATATGGAAAGCAGTGAAAAAGCGTAAGAAATGTTACAATAACATTCCGCCCCTTAAAGGCCCCCAGAGGATGCATTACACTGAAACTGAGAAGCAGAACTTTTAGCACAGCATCTGGAATCTCAGTTTTGCACAAACAACATTCATGACCCAACAACAGAGCAGTTAATTTCTGACTTTCACAATAACTACATAACAAGCCCGTACACAAACAACACAATCTCAGTCATGCCATTGGAAGTCTGCGCTTACATAAAAAACTGAAGAATAATAAGAGTCCTGGCCATGATTCCATAAACAACAGAATGATAAAGAAGTTTGCGGTCAAGATCAAACTTTACTTCACCAAAATAATAAATCTCATACTTCAGTGGCAGTACTTTCCTACTAACTGGAAGCTGGCCAAAATCACTCCCATCTTAAAACCACAGAAGCCTGCAAGTATGCCTGAGTCGTACCACCCAATAAGCCTGTTGTTGTCGCTCAGCAAGACCACAGAAGCAGTTATACTTCAACGCATCAATCAACACCTGGAGCAAAATGATATTATAATTCCATACCAGTTTGGATTCAGGAGCAAACATTCAACAGTCAATCAGCTTTACCATGTAGTAGAGTTCATCAGCGAAGGAATGCAACAGCATAAGGTCACTAGAGGACTATTTCTGGATATAGCAAAGGCTTTCGATCGTGTATGGCTAGATGCACTCATATACAAAATACATAACCTGGGCTTTCCAGGTTACATCACAAACATAATTAAATCCTACCTAACAGGTAGACACTTGTTCATGTTTCGAATACATTGTCCACATGTAGACCCATCCTCACAGGCATCCTCCAGGGGAGTCTGCTTGGACCCACTCTTTTTAACATATATGTGAACGACATTCCCACTACATCCAACACAACACTTGCAATGTATGCTGATGACACTGCAGTCCTTACACGATTACAAGTATACGTTAACATACTCGAGTCTTGGCTTCAAAAATGGAAAATCAAAGTAAATGTTGACAAAACACAGGCAATCCTATTCACTAAAAAGATCCTCAGCAAACTACAGCTTTACGGAGAAGAAATCCTATGGACCGAGCAATTCCTTTATGTTGGTGTGATCCTCAGTAAAAACCTTACATAGGCCCCACACGTTACATCTGTCATCAGAAAGTTTTGAGTTAGTAAAGTTACATTTCACCACTTAGTTTCTCGAAACAGTTTCTTTCAATAGACAACAAGCTGCTCATTTACAAAACTGTTATGCGTCCCATATTGTGTTACACTTGCCCAGTCTGGGCATACTCTTGTAAATCTTCAAGAAGAAAGTTACAATCTGCACAAAATAGTATGTTGTGCAGATCCCCAACTCACCATGGTATGTTTGGAATCAAAAAATACGTGAAGAATTACGAATTGGAAAGCTTAATTTCTTCTATTGCCGGCTAGCCCAGAAATTTTATGGTAATCTACCTAATATTAACAACCCAGTTATACAGGTCTATGATTATGAGATACATGATGTAGCCTATAGCAAATGGCCTATGGCCATATTCAGTCATTATCTTGACTAACTGTGATATGTGTTCCTCTGTTTTAACAGATTTTAGCTTTTATTATAGTAAAGTGAATGGGATTTAATTAGTAACTTAACCCTTAAAATCTCACCTACCTTTAAGCACCACGAGACTCACACTTGTATCTGTTTATATGCTTAGTAGTAAGTTTCTTTGCAGGTTGTTCTCGTTTTTTCTGATTGTCAACATGCTATAATATAATAGACACAATTAGTCCATCTTGTTCATAGTAAGAAATGGCATATATTATGATCTGGTTCTCAAGTTATACAGTTGACATTATTTGCAATTACATAACTGTTCTACATGGGGTAGGGTTTTTTACCCAGGCACCCTGTTGTTGCACCATTTTTCTAGCATGTAATGTCCACATGAGATTTTTTAATAATTACAAATCTTACTGCAAATTTTAATTAATTCAATTCAAATTCTCAGCATTCAAAGTTATTTTGAATACAGTGAAACTCAGTTCATGAGCTTAAATTCATTCCTGAAGGCCATTCATCAAGTGAAATTTTCAGAAACCGAAACAGTTTTTTCCCATAGGAATTAATGTAAAATGAATTAATTTGTTCCTCAACCACATATAATTACTTATTCAAACTTTATAACAGTACTTAGTGTTCAAGTTCATACCCCAAACTGATGGAAATCATTAAATATGAAAATAAGAGTACAATATTAAGCAGATAAAATGGGTTAAAAATTAATTTTAATTAAACTAAAATTTTACTGGATCCATGCAAAAGAAAATGTTTTGAAGAAAATGACATATGTGGGAAATAAAGATGTTATTGTTTGGATGCAAAATTTTTTTCCATAAAATTATCAAATAACTCTCTTTAAGAGACATTTTTTTTTCTTCATCTTTTCTTTTACTCTAAGTGCCATTTGGACTTGCTTGAGGCTCACTGGACATGTGTTTGACTCAAAATTTTTTCATTAGGATTTATTATAGCTTTCATTTTTAGATGTTTCTAAAGTGAGATATTGCATTTAGCTTGCTTCTGCTTTATCAGGATAATGTTGTTACATGAAAACTTGCATCTGATCCTGTTTTGCACAAATTTTGCAAATTAGAAAACTAAAATTATTTTTCTTTCGTCCTGTTCTTCAAAAGACATTCATTCCAAATTGCCTTTTTTTGCTGTTTTTAAAGTTGTTGTAGTTCTTTCTTCTTGAACTCATTTATTTTGCACTTATAACTTCTCCATATTTCCATTGTTAACTTGCTTTTGTCTAGAGACACAATGATAGGTAATAAAAAGAGGGCCAAAAGTGTCTAAAGTCTCAACCTGCTACCCAATCTGGCCATCATGGCCCGTAACTCACTTATTGTCAGACTTTGTTAAAGAGAGTTAAGCAGTGGAACATATTAAAATGATTCTGCCAGAAGTCATTGAGTGTTAATTATGTCATATAGATTAACCTCAAACACTTATGAAAATAATAGGTTGTTGATTTGAATGTCACTTGAAACTATATTTGGCATCCAAGGGATTTTTTGTTCAGGTAATTTAGTCATGAACTGGATTATTAGTGAAGTGAGACATTTGTGATTCCAGTTTCCACTGTATATCCAAAAATAAAACTTTGATGCAATTTGACATTTTACAGGTTTATATCACAAGCTGTTAATAGCCTCAAATCATATATATTTATTATCCATATTATCTGATTTTATGTAACAGAGATCAAGTAGAATATAAAATAACAATTCAGTGGTTGTGAACTGCATAATACAGTGCAAAGTCTGAGATCCGGATGTTGGACATCCGGAATGATTTAAAATATGCACCTCAATGCCAACAACACATTTTTTTGGTATGCTTTATGCATGCACATTTGATTCCCCATTCCCCATAATAAAACATGCGAAGAGTCCCGATTCTTAATTTCACTTCAGCACTAAATAAAATACCTTGTTATTGAAGAAACAGTTATTTTAGCATAAATTTGCGTAATCAATAGTTCGACTCCATAGCTGTGATCTTGGTATATGTCTCAAACCAAAACATTCTACATAGAAACATCATTGATTTTGCACCAACTAATATTTTATATCCCAGATGCCAAACTGGCGTATCGTTATTTATTACATTTGGCTTTCATCACTGCATGTTAATCAGCACTTTATTGACAACTTTATTCAGCAGTGCCTAATTTTTATATATATCTATATATATTAGTAATTGAATAGCAAAGAGTATGGTAACATTGAAATTAGGCTAGGCGGGGATTATAGATTTAAGTTAATATGCTAAGAAATGTTGACCAGGAAAAATTTAACAAAAATTTCTTTCAATGCACAAAAAAATAGATTTTGTTAATGATATTCATAGGCCAAAAGATTACATTTACTACTATCTGAATTAAGAATAACTGATTTGTTATTCACATAAACTCAGAACCGGTGCCAGAGCTTGTATGGCCTCACTGGGTGCTGGAATTTACAGAAGACAAAATTTTTCGAATTTAGAGAAGCACTGAGCAACAAAATTAAGAAATGACGAAATTTTTAGAATTTAGGGACAGCAAAAGTTTAGAACTTAGGAATGCATTTGTTAGCAGAATTTAGGATCTACAGAGATTGAATAATTGCCATTGATGAATCTTAAGAATGTGGAAATTTATTTATTCAGGACTCAAAAGGCTTATGCAAAAAACAGATGTACACTGCACAAAAAAAGGGGGAGGAGGGAATATTTCTATATCTCCTGTTCTACTGGGCCGATTGGCAAAATTCAAGTTGCATTTTTCATCTCCCGAAAGCGTGACTTAGGATTATTGGCTTTATATAAAGCTTTGTTCTAATATAGGTATTTTGATGCAAAATCTGACCTTTTCTGCAATGACATGCCAATTTTTTTCCATATTTTGATTCTATGACTCAAATTATGCCAAACTACCAAATTTTGTAAAAATCGCATGCATAGTTTTTAAAAAATTACCTCTCAAAATTTTAGCTCCTCAGTGTTATTTGAATTTGATATTTCTTATATTGATTCTTTGATAATTCCTTTTTATTTATTAATATCTCTTGCTATATATATATATCATATATATCCTAAGTCACGCTTTTGAGACATGAAAAACACAATTTGAATTTCGTCAATCAGCCCAGTAGAATGGGAGATATAAAACTCCCCACCCCTTTTTTTGCTGCAGTGTAAGTATAATAAATAACTAAAATAATACAATTTAGGCTTAATTGTCTCAGTATGTGATAGAAGCAAGACAAAATTTAGTAAAACAACTTCTCTTTTGTCGCCAATATCATGATAGCTGATACTGAAGCTGCTGAATGATTTACAGATGAATTGATTGGACTGAATAATAGTAAAAAGTTATCTCAACAAATTTATAGTACTGATGAAACTGGTCTTTTCTGGCAATATGTACTGCGAAATACCTTGGCAAACTCTACAAAAAAGGCTCCAACTGGTGTCAAAGATTCCAAAGCGAAACTAACAATTTTAGCATACGCAATAGATCCATCATTCAGCCTATAGATATCGGAATAGTGTGCGAGCTGAAATGCAAATATAAAATAGCATTTTTAATGTCCATGTTAAATTTTTTAAATAATGGCAAGACTATTCGAGAATTTTTTAAATATTTTAGCATAAAATCTGCTGTATGGAGCATGGCAAGATCATGGGATGATGTGTCTCCAGATACTTTAGAAAATGCTTGTCTTATGGCCAACTACCATATTTCACAGTGAGGCTGATGAAGGTGATAGCCGCGAATCTAAAGGTTTTCGGATATCACAAACCCCAAGTGAAATTTTCCAAATAATGGATTTTGTAAAGAAATGTGGAGAAGCGGTAATAAATGAAGATGATATTAAGTTTTTCATTGTGGTGACAATGCCCCAATCATCAATCAATTAGCAAATGGCGAAATCTGTAGTATGATTGTAGATTCAGAAAATACCACTACCAATAGTGAGGAAAGTGAAAGAAAGATTATTGAAAACAAAAACATTTCGATTGACAAATTAGTTGGAATTCTCGCTACAGCAATTACAAGACTTAAACAGTGGAACTTTGTAACTGAACAAAAAATTATATCTGTTTATAGAATTAAAGAGAAAGTATTAGCATAAAAAATGAAGCAACTTAGACAATTTACATTGAAAGAAATGTTTTAATAAGGTAAACAAATAAGTATTAAGCTTTTTTATTTTTTTTTTTTTGTAAATATTGACACCGTTTTAGCTCATAAATGCTTCATTATTTCAAAAATCTCGATTTCATATTTTTAATTTTATAGTTTCTACATGCCATCTTAGTAGATTTAAAATTGCTACGAAATGTGGAGGCGCAGTAAGATAGCTTCCTTGCAAGGTAGGTTTAGGGTTGCCAGAAAATGGTAAGGGAAGGCAGTGTTGCCACATTTGGCGAGAAATCGCCCATTTGGCAGCAAAATTGGCAATATGCTATAGATACATGGAGAACCTTCTGGAACAAATTCTTACTGGTTTAGCCCAGAATGTTCTCGAACACAAGCCAAAAGCTGTATTAAACCCTGCTGGTAGAGTTAGTTTAGAATCAGTGCGAAGTCAGTGTCTAGTCTACAGTGTTGACAGTCAGTCTGTGAGCGAGTGTCTCGTAATCTAGTGCTGAGTTGGTCGTCGAGTGCATTGAGAGAGTCTCTTAGTGTATCACAAGGCAGTGCATTCTCGAGTTTTATCTTAGAGTATGTTGAGCTCCAAGAACGACCGAGCAGAATCGGGAACTGTACTCTAGTGTATTGTCGAGTGCATTGTGAGTCGTAGCGTGGAGAGTCTCGAGAGCACATGGAGTTCCGAGAATGACTGAGCAGAGTCGGGAGCTGTACTCTGGTGCTTTGCCGTGAAGCTGTCTCCACCGTTATAGCCTGATGGTCTGAAGGCTGCGCTGCTGATTGTCTCAGTGTGTTTATAGTAGTTCTTGGATGACTGTAAACTTGATTTTGGAGCTGTCTTGAAAAATACTGGCCAATAAAGTGGGTCTCGATACTCCATCAAATAGTGTTGTCGTCGTTATTCACTCCAAATCCGTGAGCTCTTTAACGTACGTATGCAAAGAAGAAGCAAGAAAAACGTAACAAAATGATGATCTAATATTTAGGAAAATCCCAAATCCGGGATTGCTAAAGTCCCGACGAGTCTGGATCTCGGACTTTGTGTGTGAAACCTTGTAGAGTATTATTACTTGAGTATTATTAACCTGATGTTTTCCATGTTTCTGTTTATACAAAAAAGTATATACAAAATACATAAAAGTGTCCATTAAAACTTTATTGATTTTTTTTCTTTCTTAATTTACACTTGATCTATTGAAAATTATTACTGATAAATCTGAATATTTCTGAAATATTAATATCAGTGACAAATTTAGTTATGAGTAGATTTTAATCCATAATAAGGGATGCTGAAATAATGAGAAAGGCAAGCTGAAATTCTGATAATCTTTAGAAGTGAATTTATTCTGATAGGTTAAATACCTTTCAATAGGAAATTATTGGATTCTAATAATTAATCTAGTGTACTTTGATTGTACCACCATCAGATCCTTTTCTGTAATAATCAAAGGATTAAATCAACAACTGCCAGGATGAGAACTGTACAATATAAAAAATTGTTTTCAAAATGTGTTATGTGAGAGTGTTTAAAAAAAAGAAAGAGATATGAAAGAAAAATTAAGTTATTTTCTGTAGAATTAAAATTTACAGCATAAAATATGTATATAAAGATAATTTCATAGTAAGTGTTTCATATTTTTCAAATCATTTTAGTCTATATTTTTCAGATTTTTTTACTTTGTATTTTTCAGGTAAAACATGGTAGAGATGCCTTCTTAATACTGACTACAGATGGGGTAAATTTTGCAATGAGTGATCAAGAAATCTGTGATGCAGTTAACACCTGTCATGATCCTGCAGAAGGAGCTGGGTTTGTTACTGACCAAGCTTTGCAGTTTGGTTCAGAAGATAATGCCACTGCTGTGATAGTACCATTTGGAGCTTGGGGCAAATATCAAAATCATAAAAAAATTGCCTTAAACTTTGGCCGCAGTCTGTTGCGCAGTAGTCGATATTAAAATAATCATCTGTGTACAGTTAGATTGTATATAGTTTATAAAATAAAGTTTGTATTATTGAAAAGTTTGTAGAGAATATAAACAAATTGCAGAAATGAATCAGTTATTTGTAATCCCAATAATTATTTTTACTTCTGAAGTCTATAGGCTGATAGTTTGATAAATACATTTATTTATAACACTCTGGTGAAATAACTGAGAGATAATGTTACCATAATATTTCAATAGAAAGAAAGATAATAATTTAAACTAAAAAGCTTAAGAAAAGCCATATTTCCAAGTATTTTCTCAGTTTGTATAAAAATTTGGTACTATCGTCTACGTGAAAAACTGGTAGTTCAGTGGCAAAACATATTTGTTAGGCTACTTTTATGGCTTATGAATATTTTGGTCATACATAAGTATGCGTATGAATGGTATTTTCATACATAAACTCATAATAGGTATATTCTGGTCAAACATAAGTACTGTTCACTCTACTGTCCCATTACGATTAATTCTTAATTCCATTCCCCAAAAATTGACTTTGATAATCATTTCACTGATCACTGTTTGATATAAAACATGTAAAGTTATGAGTACTTAAATGTGTGTTACCTGTATGCTCGAATACACATATTGCAACCTATATACTTGAAAAATGGTAATTCTACAGAATGCTGAAACTGAGGGTGTAGATAATCAGAAAATGCCATTATTTTAAAGCATTGCTAACTTGGTACAGTTTGTAAACTGATAAATGCTCTAGTTCATTTTATATTTTTAAACAGTTATTTTATTAATTCCAAGCATTAATTAATTAAAGTGTCAATATTTTTTGCTATTAGATGCAATTTATAAGCATGTAGTTGATTTTGTCCAATTAGTTTATACGCATTTATTTTAAAACAAAGTGAATTAGCCAATTCATATTTATGTAAATATTTTGTACAGTGCTTAATTTCTGTGATATTTGCTTTACTACTTTGTAGGTAGCATATTTAAAAAAGATTATAAAAGTTATCTTAAAATTATTGTGTATTGTAATTAGTTCTACCTGGAGCTGAAGTATGTTAAATAAAACTACTTTCAGTAATATTAATTATGTGTGTTCACACTCACTGCATTGTAATTAGTTTTATACATTAATTTAAAAAAATAAATGTTTCTTGATTTTATGAAGTTATTCTTTAATTGCATGGGACATTAGATAAAATTTATAGTTGTAGTTTTCATTAACTCTAAAAATTGTCTAGGAATTAAACATTTACATTAATTATACTAAATTCTGCTCTTAAGTCAAACATTAATCGTCGTAATCAAGAGATCTATATTTTCTTTGCTGAGTGGTAGCTTGGATGTATTTAAGCTTAAATGATATTAAGTTAAAAAAAAAAGTAATATAGGGATAAATTTATTTTAAATGAAAATACTTCCATTTGCATGAAAATTATGAGAATGTTTTGTATTTAATCAATACATTAGCATAACAATAACAGAATTGCCCACTCTCCCGATTTAGATAGAAGACTCCCAGTTCACAACATATTACTTCAAACTTTCTCTTATTCTTAAAATTTCTCATGATTTTTATGTAGCTTCCATGATATCCAACTAGAAAGTGATTTTTGGCATTTGAACGTGCTTGGTTTTTCTCTAGATTACATATAAAAGAAAATGAAAGTCATTTCATGTGTGAGACATTATTGCACACTTTATGTGTTAAATCACATGTCCTAAAGCATCGTGTTCTCCAGTGAGCATCAAGCTCTGTTGTGGGTCATCTGCAGTATATTAACTATGAGCATAAAGAAAGATCTAGGATGCTGTTTTGTTCATCTCGCCACTGAGTGCTCCGAGCTTCACATGCTTTTGATACTTATTGTATCTTTCCAAAATTTGTACACAGATGACTTTTCTTCTAGTATTTTGTCACAGTGGAAGGATTGATGTTCTTAAACACGGTGTATGCAAAAACACAATGGCAACATGAGTTGTATTGAAAAAACAAAAAAATTTTCTATGCAAACAAAGGGCCCCATAAGTTATTAATGCAGAATACTTGTTTTTCACAATAGCAAAATTGCTAAGATATACTCAAGTGCAACGTCAAAAGTGGCTACAATTTTTAAAGAAATGGGTATGAAAAACAAATCTTCAGATATTGATTGCATTTAAACACCTTCATTCTACCTCTCTGTGGATGGACCAATAACAAAACTGTATCCAGTTTTTTTTTCCTTTCTTTCTTTTTTCTTTTTTTTTTCAATCCAGAGCCTTCTTAAGTTCAGTATAGTTTATTTTTTGTCCCCGCTTAGAGATTGATAGGATTTAATATAGTGCAGCTAATTATTAAAGCTTTAAAAGAAATGCACAGCACTTGGTGCGACAGTACACCAGTAATAGTAGGCTTGAAGCCTACTATTACTGCAATTGAAAATTATTACTGCAATTGCTCAGCACTTGGTGTGGACAGTACACCAGTAATAGTAGGCTTGAAGACTAGTGTTGCAGGCATTTTGAAAAAAGAAAATTTAGATTTTCAAATTGTCACCTCTTAAATTTAGCAACTGAAAAAGAGGCAGCTTTATCATTAAGTGTGGATGAACACATTGCTGATATTTATCATCTTCAAAAGAGTTCTGAAAGGAAGGGAAAATTGAAGCAACTCCAACAGCTGCATAATACTGAAATAAGAGAAATTTTGAAATATGTATGTACATGCTGGCTATCTTTAGAAAAATGCTTATCTAGAATTCTCAGTCAATCTGGAATTCTCGGTCAGTGTAATCCACTTCTTACAACTTTTTAAGGAAGAAGAAAATACTTCTAAAATTAAGATAAAAGGCTTTATTGAAAGTTATAAAATACCTGAAGTAAATGGAAGTGTAGTTACTTCTTTCACTATTAAAAATAGCTGTAAGAAAAAAGTAATTTCTGCACCTGTAAGAAACTTACTTGGGACTTCTCAAAATAGTACTACAAATTGTAAGCGGAAATCTGTTACAGAGTTCTGTCCCCCCCCCAAAAAAATTCCCCGACAAGAAACATTTTTTTATGATTCAAAGTTTATCTTGTGAAGAATGGATATGTTTTTGCCTTCAAACCTTAACAAAGCTTTTTGCTTTTTTGTACGCTCCATTTTGCCATTATATGATGTTCTTAACACAATTTTATGCTATAGAATTCCATTAATTTACGTTTTGTAATCAATGATTAGTGATCTGTTTAAAAACATTTTGTCAAAGCTTGTAAAATCCACCTTTGTTGTGTCTTCTAATTCTATATATCATGATTTATGGTAAAATAGAAAGTCAACAAAAGATGAAGAATTGGTAATAGGAGTTGCAACTAACAAAGTAGTAAAAGAACTTTACAGGAAGACATAAGTTTTATATCCATGTTAGAAACAACCTCTGCCGAGTATGTGATTACATAATGCTAAAATTTTCAATCAACAATGAAGGGATCTTATATGGTAAAGTTGAAGATGTTTCTTCTCTAGTAAATGCATCTTTTCTGATGTATATTTTAAAATTAGATTTCCAGTTTTACTTCATTTAGTTTTGAAAGACTACGATATTGATGTTGCAACTGAAAATTACAGTCATAGTTTTCCAGTCTACTGTTAGAAAACTTCGATAGTTATAAAAACAGCAATATTGATTCCCAGTGAAGTTTAATTGGAAAAATCAAAGATACTGATGGAATTTTAAAGTGCAGTGAACTGTCTAGATTAACATTAGACATCCTGACGTGATTCCCTATAGTAATGGATAATGCAAGAGGATTTTCTGTGTTGTTACTACAACAAGGACTAAATTTAGATCCAGTATTAGTAATGACACATTAGAAAAACTTTTATTAGTAACAGCAGGCCTACGTGGCAATTGCTATGAACAAAATTACAAAATGTCTTTCTTAATGAAAGCAAAATATGCCATTTCCTTTCTTAGCATGGCTCAATCCTAGAGTGCACTACACCAGTTAATATGTTATTTACTTACGAGAAGCTAGACCCCACGCTGTACCCTTTTTACGCTGGCCAAGTATGTTTGACTTGCATATGACGTCATTTATAGGCGGAGTGATTCTTTAATGTTTGTCGATGTAAATGTAGAAGTGTTTGAAACAAATGTTCACAAAGTATAAATAAACATGACATAATTTTATAGTCTAATCTTATTTTCTTTTGTAATCTCAAGTTTTCCACATTATATTAGGTTATTATGCCTTCTAAAAGTTTAAAACTCTTAATTGTTATGTGGTACTACTTATTTCTGCAATTTGGTGATTGTTGAATCATTGATTATTTAAGATGAGTTTCAAAAATAATATTTTTGGATGTAAACTTGTATTAGCGTACATGAAGTAATTTATAGGACATCACAGTGTTAAGTATTTGTGCCATTTTAAAAATGTTAGTACTAGTTATTATTCTTTCTATGCAATAAAAGCTGTATCAGTTTATACAGAATCAGGATCAAACTACATTAAAAAAAAAAAAAAAGGTTTATTGCATGGTGAAATAATGTAACTGAATAATTCTGAACTGTAGTTGCCAGTGCCATATGAAGTTGCTGTTTTCGTTCTTGAGGTAAAATAAAGAATAATTTGTCAGCCATTTGATTAAATTTGTGCATTTGAGTTACACGTATAAATATTTTACATCCGGTTCTCACATGCCTGATGTTTGCATGTAATAGCTGTAATTTTTTACAACTGAAACTTATTTTGTTTTCCCACCTAAACATTTTTTTTACATTCTCTCCAGTTTCTGGGAGGTTTTATTGATTGAATTAGCACATTTTTTATGTGTCTTATAAAGGGAACTTCCCAAAAGGATTTTGTTTTCAGAATTATTTTTCTACTTAGCTTTCAGTTTTAATCTTATTGGGTTATTTTTATTTAAGTTATTAATTTAGTTTATATTTTATTTTAGTGTCATGGTTTATGTTGAGTATAAGTTTTTAAATTCGTCTGAACAGAAGCGTATCTAGGATTTTCTGTGCCTGGGGGATGCTGAAGAATTCATGCCCCGTCCTTTCTGCCAAAATGCAATGTGGATCATCGGTTTGGCACTTTCGTATGTT
>KK120462.1:0-12848 GCA_000611955.2 Stegodyphus mimosarum
CGTTCAGCTGATATGCTAATTTTTCGACTTCGTCCTTAATTTTTGCACACCAGTGTATGATATTATGAACTTCTCTTATTAATTTCATTTACAATATATGTGTTAAAATATTAAGAAAGCTCTCTATAAATTTTATTTTAAATGGCTTACATTGTTACTCCATTAAGTAGTGTCTTAAAATGATTGGGCAAAAAGGTAGCGATAACACATTAATGATCTTCAAAAGACTTTATTTTCATAAATATTAAACACGTAACGTCTCAATATAATCTTCTTAATGTTTTTTGCAAAACTCTGGAAAGCGTCGTACAAATCGACACATCCACTTCTATTGATATCCCACAGAAATTGGCCTTAGCAAGTTTAACCTCCTTTATATTGTTGTAATGGATAATTAGTGGCGGTTCCTTCATTTTGGTGAATACATAGTACTTACAAGGACCTATTCCAGGTAAACATGACTAACATCCCGTGATAGAAAGTGTCATATTATATATATCCGGATGTATATAATTGTAAACTTCCATTACTTTTTAAAAATAAATTAGGGTATTCTATTCCAAGCAAAAATACTCTGGATATGATTTTTCAGGAACGCAGAATTTGCAATCATGCGCTTAATGCACATTCATTATTTACATTATGTTGATGTTATTAGTGCTGATAATTGTTTTTAAGTTTCAAATTTAGTTTAGCTTCATGCTTTGATGCTGATTAACATATTACATATGCGACATCTTATATATTTTCTTTATTATTGTTTCAGAATTTTTTGATTCTGTAGAAGAATATTAAAAACCAAAATCTTTAGAGTTCTGATTTTCAGCTATTTAGGGTATCACCTTATTAAAAAGGGATATATTATCATTTAATTAATATGTTATCTAAAAATAAACGTATCAAAATCTACTACAGTAATTCGGAAAGAGATAATAAGTGCTCTCGAGTACTGGCAGAAATCTTCTAATTGTAATTCACAGTTGAAAAGTTTCATTTCAAATAAAACTTTGAATGGAGATGTCTTGCTAAATTAGAATAAATTAGAAGGAATTCTCATTAGCTTAACACTAGGTATTGCTGAGTAAAGCAATTTCAGATAATTCAAGTACTCGATTCTGCATGATAAAATCATCGTTGAAAATAGAAAACTGCAATTTAACCTGCGGATTTGAAGACAAGAATCAGATTGAAAATTAAATGCATTACAAATAATGATAGTTCATGTTTTGCAATTGAAATCACTGCCATTATTATACTCTGACTAGACAAATACCATGTTCTCTCAAGGACTATACTTATTCTGAAAGACTTTTGTCTCCTTTTTAAATGGATGCTCTCAAATGAAGTTCGAATTTAGCTTTTCATCTGGCAATAAAACCTAAGCTCAGAAAGCAAATATTTTTAGCTTCATATTAAGAATTTCATACTTCAGTGAAGGGTCAATATACATTAATTGCTTAAGATAAAAGGGCAGAAGTAATTCAAGTATATGAAAGTCTGAAGGAAAGTCATAAATGGAGTGCATATACGGAAAGATTCTTTAATAACTATTCAAATTAATGGCAAGTTTTCCTTTTATTGACTTTTAATATGACTGTACTGCATATTTATTTGTTTTTAATCATTTTACATTGAAGATTTATCGAAACAGGACATTTTGTTAAAACGTGCATGCGTAGTTCAGGATAAATTCATAATGTTGAAATATGCAGTTTATCACTAAAGTCTTCACTGAGATGGAATTTTTGCATTTACCCGAGCATGATGTTATAGTGCAAGTAGTTATCCCATCCAACCAGAAATGAGAGGTACATGATTCGTATTCTGCTGAGGGCGCAGTTTATCATCTTCTCTGGCTTCAAAATATCTAATGTTCTGTACTAAAATGTTGGGGGCGATGATTCATTAGTCTTACATTAGGCTGACCGTGTCATGTACCTCTTCCCAAGCACCGCTCGAGTGCGAGAGAGGGAGCTGTGACATTCTATCATCCTCTGCGTGTTGCCGTGGTGTAAATCGTTATCACAATGGCTAGCAAAAGGAACATCAGGGGTTCGAGTTGCAAAAAGACAACAGTTGAACTTTTATCTTTGTTGCTTAAGCAAATATAACAATAATCATATCTATAGATGAATATGCCTTTGTACTGCAAAAAATTCCTCGCAAATTTTATTTATTTATTTATTTATTTATTTATTTTAATTTACACTATATTCAATGCTATTATTTTTCTTTTAAGTGCATTTTGCTGTATATTTTATAAGAAGATATTCATAAAAACTTTGAATTTAAATTTATTAATAGCTTTAAAACTTTTTAATCTATCTATTATAACCAGGGAGTCATATATCTAACCGCTTTTAGCTTCTATTGTTTTATGTCAGTTACTGTTTTCCTCATACTTGGTACTCTTCTGTTGTCGGCACCAGATTCATAAATGCATGCACGTATGCATGGATGTTTATGTTCATGTATGCATGTATATCTGTTAGTACGTATGTATATATTCTCACATACATACATACACACTTGCATATATATATATATATATAATGTAAATAATTATATATATGCACATATATACATTTCTGAATCCGGTCCCGAATAGAATAGTACTGAATATTTTTAAAACTTAAATCTTTCTGAGCCATTTACAGTTTAAAAAAAATCTTGCTGTGACTATGTGTTTGAAAGCTGTGAGGTTACAGACTTCCCCAGCTGTGAGGCTCATACGACGTCTCCGCCAGAAGCTAGCAATATATTTCACTTTCTGTACGAAGATAAAACTCGTTATCTTTTCATGATGAGTTTAGAGGCTTTTTGTATGTATTAATTAGGTGGGATTTTTTAAAACTGCGTCTTGATCACCATCACAATATCTTTCATACAATTTGTCTTTGTCCCACTTTAAACTATTCAAAACAATTCGTGTAATAGTAAGAGGAATCTGTACTAGAGTATTTACTTCGAGTGTAATCGTAAGAGTAATTATGTACTAGAATATTTACTTAGAGTATTATAGTCAGCTATATGTTGAACAGTTTGTTTTGCATACAGAACTTTGTAGTGAAACTCTTCAGTCTCTAATTTTTCTCGCGATGAGATTTCCCGTTCTACATGAATCGATAGTTCAACTTCATCTTAACTTCAGCACTTGAATCATTATCAGAATCAATATCATATATATCCTCATATCAGAACCATCATCGCCACCAGTGTTCATTTTGTGGAAGATAAAAGAAAAATGATGCAATTTGGACACAGAAGACAAATTTTTGTAAACTGATTAAAACAAACGCCAATGTATTTAAAAGAATGCATGACATTTATTGAGCTTTCGAGTATATTATAATTCACGTTACGGAATCGGAATGATTCACTTAACTATACAATCAAAATAGTTCTCTAAAACTTCACTGAATCGGGTTAATTCTTCTATATACTATTCCGTTAAAGCGCCGTCAGTTAAAAATGTGCCACTTTTTAGGGGGACTGCCAATTGTTGCCACGTATATGAAATGATAATAGAGTTCAAAAGACTAAACAAAATTATTTCTATAAAGAGCAAATTTTTTCAATTTCAAAATTCTTAATTTTCCTTTTTAATTTTTTAATCTAGAGCATTTTATCTAGAGCAATTTAGAGCAAACACTTAAATAAAAAATAACAAAACAAAATGAAATTTAATCTAAACGGGTGGCATAAAGAATATTCTACATGTAAATAAAATATAATTAAACAAAAGGAAATTTAATCTAAACGGGTGGCATACAATTACAAATATCATTCAATATTATACAAAATTACAAAACCATAACTGTGATTCATAGTGAAATGTTCAGCATTTCTTAATTTCTGTTTCTTATATCCCTTCTAGCAGTCTCAAAATATTATGCTACCATCCGTGATGTTTTTCTGAATAGCAGTCATCAATGTTGTAGCACAACGATCGAGAATGACGACCAGAAAACATTTTTTGCATTCCCGATATAAACCCCTGAATACTGATTGTTCCGGAAGAACATATCTAAATGTTGCTTTTTTCTTTTTGTAAAAAGGTGTTCGTCAATTTCCACGATTTTGCTGGCTCCTTTGATTTTATTTCTTTTATGAGACATCAGACTATTTGCACATACCACCCTCCGTCATTATAATGTACTGTCTTATTATGGCTAATTTCTAAATGAAGTTGGCAAAATCCAGTCAGCGTCAATTCCTTTTACAGCCCAGACAGATAAAATGAACGGCACTGAGGAGAGAAAGACGCGAGCCTTCAAACCATGTTTTGATTCTTAATCTTTTTTTCCTCAGCGAAAATGTACGTAATAATGCCATATAGGAGCTTTGTTTGAGTCAAAAGTTAACTTCATCGAATGAATGATTTTGAGAACAAAGTCAATTGCTATGAATTATTTCTTTGTCCTGAATTAATCTTATGGCAGCCTCTTCGTCATTAGGTAATTTCCAAATTGTGTAGTCCATGGTCCTAAAAATGACAAAAATAGCAAAAAAAAAAAAACATGTAATAATATTTCAAACGAAAACTGGAAATCTCGAGCCATGATATTTGGCGTTATAGTGTAGCATTGTTTCCTTCTCATTTTTAACCGACGCCGCTCTGACGGAATAGTACCTCCATCTAAAACTGCATAAAACCAGGGAAATTACTTAAAATTTCCTTGAATCGGTATGATTCACTCGAAACTGCACAACGCACAGCATCAGGGTGATTCACTTGAAACTTTATTGAATTGGAATGAATCAGCCAACAACATAGAATCAGGATGATTTTATTGAAATTTCATTGAATCCACTGCGTGGAAATCAGGACGATTCTTGAAAATTTTATTATATGAGGTTGGATCTCCTCCTGGTTTGAAGCAACTCTTGAATTCTTAAACATTTCTTGTATTTTACTGGGAAATATCATTCGGGTCACGGGTTAAGCTGTCAGTTTACAAGCAGGGGACAATACATCTAAGCGCTGTGAGCTTCTATTATTCCATGTCTGTTATTTTTTTCCCTTAAAATATTTTAAAACTTTATCGTCTTTACCTTTAAAAATATCTATCTTGCTGCCACTGCGCACTTAAAAGCTGTAAAGTTACACTATATTATTTATTCGTTTGTATCTACGTATGCTTTGGCAGCTTAGAAATCAAAATATTAGAGAATGTTTGGACAAGCGATTATTAAATTCGTGATATTAATTAATTAAATTAATATATTGATTTATAAATAAATGTATGCCTTTCACGTATTTTAATAATATTCATAAATGCATATTAATCTCTAATTTTTATTTTTTTACAGATGAATATAAATAATTTCACATATTTTTTAACAATAAACAAATTTATTCCCTGGTTAATTTATCACGTCGACATTTACTTCACTTCGTTTCAGAAACTACTGATAATTGCATTCTCTCATGGAAGCGCAAATACTTAAACAGAGTAAAAGTTAATTTAAGCTAAAGCACGCAAACAATTACTGCTGTCGGAATGGTTGGTAGCTCAATAGAACATCTATCTTTTTACCAAACTTTTCCGACACTTCTTTTAATGTACAGACCAGAAGGCCCACTTGCAGTAGTGTCGGAATTTAATTCTTAAAATTAGCAATCTGAATGCATATGTACAGCTTGAAGTTCTGGGTCTTTTCACCTGTGATTAATAGTTGTGGAACAATGAATTTAATGCTTTATTCTTATCTTTGTTTTTTTCCTCTTTTACCGGTTTAATTTAGGAATTTTTTAAATTCCGTTACATTTTCCCATTATTTATTCTGTTATGGTAGATAGTTTTGCAGTTAATTACGTCAGGAAAATTTCCGCATTAATCTAGCGACTAACGTTACTGCATATATGTGTGACGAGGTAGTAAACCTTATAATGTTGTCTCCGAGTATTAATTGATGTGACGACTACACAAACCTTTCTCAGAATTAAAGTGTTTATTCCTGAATCCAGGCTTCGTAAATTATGTTTTCAGATATTTAATCACCCTCTAGGTCTTTCCGAATTCCTTAAGCATTTAGTAGGAGGACGAAACTCATCAATTCAAATTTCCAAGAACTATGTAACTGTTGGAAGTAGCATCGTTTGTCAGAGAACTCTCATTTCAAAAATCATATACAAGAAACACATACAAGATAAGTATATAAGAAAAGTTTTCGTTTCACGACTTATTTATAATAAACACCAGAAAGGGAGTGTATATTTTATTCATACATAAAAATAAAGTAAGCGTACATCAGATAATGATGGTTGCCTAACAAGCATAGTGTAAAGGCACGCTGACTGTCGTACCACAAGGCCCCGGTTCGAATCCTGGAGAAAGCATGGATGTTTGAAAATGTATAGAGTCTGCGCGGCATGAGAACACTCTAAATATGCGAGGAGCCGAAAGTTCTTTTGAGAGGTTTGTGGTTGGGGAATAGGGATGGGACACCTTCGAAGTCGTCCCCCCCCAAGGTGCTCTCCATCGAAATTGGGGCGGAAATGAGCAGATTCGTACCGTCACCTATATGGTGCTCAAGACTCTTGCCAACGACAGGCGCAGTCTTACACTCCTTGCTAGAATGAATTTCGTGGGCTACATGTGATGTTTCTGTTAGACAAGTGAGATTTGTCACAACAACAAAAAACAACAGATAATGAGTGAAGAATTCTAAATCGAAGTTACTAAATGCGTTCAAGAAGAAATAATGTAAATTCATATTTTATTCAAATAAATTGAAATATTCTGTCGTCTCTCACAAAGGACATCCCGCATAACGAAGACATACAATAGATTGACAAATATATTTCATAATCAACTTACGAACTGCATGCAAATATCATCACACGTTAAGAAGTAACATAAGTTTATTTCATTTTTTGTTTCAAAATCGCTTAAATACCAAACATACTCTATGAATAAACAAAAGAACGAGAGTAGAAAAGAAAATGTTTACGTATACTTTAATATTTTCCCATTATCACCGAATAACTGCAAGACCTTCTGGGCAAATAACAAGAGGAAATCCACAGAGCAATTTCTTCTGTTTGTGAGGGGTAAAAAAAGGGATGGTGCCAGCTGCAACTGTTAAAAAACTTCTGAAGAAGATGAAATGAAACCGATTTCTTACTCCTTAAAGAGGAATTTTGTTTAATTAGTAGTGGGAATATGTGAAAACTAAGTAATAGCATCTCAGTAACCCAGCAGCCCTGTAAGCACATACGAAGAACGTTGTTCATCTCTTAAATTACAGTATCATGCTTTGCCTTAGGAACATGCAGATTAAAACATTTCCTGAAACCTTCAACAGTTTCCTGAAAACTGAGGTTTCACCTGCAGTTGAAGTTTTGTAGGTCTGAGAATAAACTGAAAGGTAAGATTTTGTGCATAAATTTATTTAGATGTTTTAACAGTTCATGAATAACTTCCAAACATATTCAACGTTCCTTGTGTTTCTATAATTCACTGAATTAGTATAACGATATTTTGCCATTTTGGACTGTACTCCGGAACGGATTAAAATTATTTTTATACTAGTAGCCGATGGGAAACTGCATCCTTCTCTGCGTACAGGCAGTGTTTATACAGCTTTTAAGCTGCCTTCGAAACTGAACCAAACCGATCTTCTGGGCCAAGCAGGTAAAAATTCGTTCCAGAATGTTCTCCATCCGACTACGGCATTTCGCCAATTTTGTCGCCAAATGGGCGATTTCACGGCAAATATGACAACCCTGCGTTCTCTTGCCATTTTCTGGCAAACCTAAACCCACTTTGCGAGGAAGCTATTTTGCCGCGACTGGGAATTCCGTAACAATATGTATATATTTATATATAGATGTATATATTTTTTCATTAGGAACATCTTTCTTACAGAATATTTTAGATTTCGTATTCAAGGAAACAGTCGTTGTTTTTAATATTACACTTAATATTATTTGCATAAATTCAAGGAAAATGCAAAGTATTTCTGTTATAATGAGTTTTTGTATTATTATTGGATTATGATTTTAAAGTAATAAAATTGTGTGAGAATACTTAGAACGCATATTTAAAATTTTAAATTTATAAATTACTCTGTTAGGCGCTGCAATGTTAGGAGCTTTGTCTGTTGAAGATGTGTACAAGAGTGGTGACAGTTTAAATCACTTTAAGGTGACACTAAGAGTGTGATTTCTTAATGTATTATGTTTATCATTTATCTATTCAGAAATAATATACGCCGCATAATTTTCCCCTCCCTGTTTTCAAGAAGTAAAATTAGTAGGAAGAAGGGATACGCCAATAGATACGGTAATAATGAAGAAGAAAGTAAAAAAAGAGCTAGATGTATGTAGTTACTATACGAGCAACTTAGGTTCTGCGTTTTAATATAAAATGTATTTTTATGTTATTGTATTCTAAACTGGAGTATTGTGTGGTAAACTCAGTGGAAGCATATTTACAAAGCATTTGAAAAAATAAGCTTTTATAACTACTCTTAAAGCTGAACAAATACCACATACCGCAAAATTTACGTGTTATTACTTCTGTTCTTTTATATTATACATAATTAAACGTGTAAAATTCCATTAAATTATCACCGATTAGTTTCGCGTATAATGCATGTAAAGAACTTCTTAAGGAATTCAAAATTAACTTCATTCGGTTAAGAAAATCTGGTTCCTTTCAACAGAGGCGTCATCAAAGGTAATCGATCCTGTCATTCCCAGACCTTGAGGTGCCTTGGGACGTATTACGGTAACAGATTTACAAACTACTCAAATAAGTACTGCTTTCAGAGCGAAAAAATTGCTGTAAAAAAGATACAGGTTCCCTCGAAGACTATAATTTGTTTTATTTAACTAAAGTTAATTACATTTCTGATGACTTTTAGATAAAAATATAAAGCTTTAATGATGTTCTAGATTGCGAATCATTTAGTAAGATTCTTTAAAAGAAAAATAATTTTTATTCTCAGAAGTAAATTTAAAATTCCGATTTGAACTTCACAGATTCAGATAGTGTTCTTTTAAAGGGGAAAACAGATCATGCTTGTAGTAAACATCGTAAAAATACATTTAATGCACAGCTTGAGAATGTTAAAATTCGATTTAGAACTAGGTTAGCAAAAATTCGGTCCGTTAGAAGATTTTCTTCTTGAAAGAGAGTAATGATACTTTAAATTTAAGCTCATTTTAGCAAAAATAGAGCAGCATTTGAATACTGCTTTAGGCTTTCATATTAGTGCATAGAATAATTAAAGTCCTTTCTTTAACCTTGCTAAGAAATTAATTATTAAAAATAATCGCCCAGGAATTAATTATTTTAGCTATCTTTTTAAAGAATTTTTAAAGATATTCTTGCATGTTTCGTTAATAATCTATTTCTGTACACAGACCAACAGTTTTATAACTCTAACAAATTAAATTTTATTCTAAAATAAATAACATATAGAATTGTACATTACTGTATTTTGCTTTTCTCGTTTGCATCTTCTGTCACAGTGCATGCTTGAATTGCTTGAATTGAAACTTTCAGGAAAACTCTAATCATCCACTTTAAATACTAGATTTGGAAATATCGGAAACTTTTAGTATAATTATACATTTCGCTGATAATAGCTAATCTTGGGTCTGACTATTTACAATTTGGTGAAGCATCAGTTTATGGTATAGGCTAAATTTGGTTAACACGCAACATTATTGAGTTCTTTAGTACGCAGGCATTATCTACTCGGCTAAATGCCAAATCCGTTATACTATTAGTATATGTTACTACGTGTCATGAACTACTATTTGCAAACAGGGCGTGCTTGCACCTATTTGGAGAAACAATGTAAGTAATAAAATACCTATAACAGTGTGAGTTCTGAACAATGAAAATAGGAAAGTCTGGCAGACGTTTAATTTCTAAAATTTTAGATGAAATCGACTGTTAGTATCACATATTAGTGTTACTTAGCGAAATTTTTTCGGTTTTACAATAATCTACTAGTTTTTAAACTTACATATTTTCAAACAGTTGGCATTTATTAGAAAATAACAATTTAAGTCCTAATTTGAAATATATTTTATGTTTTTGATTTCGGAAAATCTGCTATACAATACACCTAAACACGGCGTAGATGTCACAGAATTTCTTTTTATTTTATAACATGTAGATGAGGAATTCTCTTGTTTTTTAAAGCAATCCCACATGATTTGGCAAGTCTAGGTATAAGTTGTAAGAATTTCTGAACATGCATTTTCTCTTCCAAACAAGACCATATAAAAATCTTTTTTGCTCATATTTTTGTATTAAATAAACTATAGTTTTTAGACTAAGTATAAGAAAATATTAATCTATATTTATTTATAAATAAACCTAAATTATTATTTTCGTGTTCCTACACTTGTCAAACACGTGGGTTTTATAAACAAAACAAGTGAATCTCTTGTCCACATATTATAAAACAACAATGAATTGATGCCATCTACGTCATATCTAGTAGAATTATCTATTAGATTCCCGGAAATCAAAAATATAAAATACATTTAAAGTTAGATAATAGGGAAAGCTTAGAATGCAGTAAAATTTCAATAACACTTTGGTTACTACTAAAAATCATCAGCTTTGAATATGCTTTACGGTCTGAAATCTGCATTAGTGAGACTGGTTTGAAAAAGAAGGCCAGAATTTATAGTAATGAATATGTATTTCTTACTCTCCCGCCTTGTTGAGAATTAATTAATGGGTTTAGAGAGTGATATGACAACATTTGCTATCAGCTGCGTCGCAAATTTTCCTCTGCTTCTGTATGAATGGATGACAAAGTTAAAGATGATCTTTGCAAAATGCCATGTACGATAAAATCACATTGTTGACGAGAACAATATCCCTTTCTGAATGATGCCATAAATTCTCATATTCAAAAACGATAAATGTCGCAACATGAAAAACAATAAAGTTCACATGACTTTCTTTCCTACAACATGCGTGGTACTAATGTCTACAATGATTTCTTTGATAAGTTCGTGTAAGAAAAACTGTTCATTAGTTTCCTTTTGTTGTGATGCTCTTTTTTATGTTTTATTCATATTTTGAGGTAGAAGTTCGTGAAACTGAACGAAAGAATGCTTCCGTGTTTCAGAGTGGTTCATATTTGCCAGCAAATTTAGTATATTATTTTCGTGGAAATTTCTTTTTAAAGATGTATTGAGAGAAGGATGCAAAAATATGATGAAACTAGACGGCAAGCCCGCAGATCAGCAGGTTGCGACCAAAGCAAAATTTATAAGCTCTATGTACACCTGAAGAAAATGTAAGAAACCTTTCAATATGAATGAATTTAGTTCAGACATTCCAAGCAACAACCAGTTCGTAAATAAGTTTTTGTTTCAAACCACGAAACAGAAAAATTTGACACTTTAGGTTAATACGTATGCGTATGAGGTCATGATTTAAATGTTACTTTCCTAAAAGCCTTCATTCCCCTAATTGTCTGTGCCAGAAAATTTCAATTTGGCAGCGCGCGTAAGAAATGCAAATTCTACTAGTGGAAGAATAAGATAAATATCGACGTTCCAGTAGAGAAAGAGAGAGTCCGGGAAATTGCCGTGTGTACGCGAACTTCTTTTTAGCAGTTACTGCTGGTTTGACATGGCTTAAGCGCTATTATCTTGCTGCCACTAGACTCATTTACGAGCTGTAGACTACAAGATTATATGGGCTCTGTAGTGTAATTCTACTATTTCTGAACATCCTTAATTCTTAAGTTTGATTCTACTGTTTCCATTACTGCGCAAGTTGAGGCGTAGTATGTTAGCGTCAAGTTGAGGCATTGTAAATAAGTTCAAGAGTTTAATAAAGGCCAGTTTTAACCCTTCCTCAGTGCAATCACTATTTCTCAAGATTTTACACAACAGAAGGACAGTAGAACTTTACAATGTAATATAACAGTTTTCCTCAATATCAATAAAAGAATTAATGTGACAATAAAGCATCGTGTCAGTTAGCCTAATCTGAAACAAAAAAAAGTTACCAACAGCAGCTATTTATTAAAACTTCTGACATTAATGAAACATTGTTTGGTGGTACTATTTTTATATCATATTTTGTAAAACTTTCAAATTATTTATTAATAAACTAAACGATTTGAAAGCGAGCAGTGGCGAGACTTTTCAAAGTTTAATCCGATTTTCCAGATGCAGATTTTTATCTCCAGGTCGAGACTGTTGCCACTCGTAAAAATGAGTGCTAAAATTTACGTTTTCAGAGTTTTCAATTAATAACTCGGCTGACTGAAGTCGTACGAAAATGAGATTGGTCTAAATGGTTTCCGATGAATTCTTGGAATCCAGAATAATATATTTAATATTTTTCAATGCTAATTTTATTTCAGATTTTGTAAAACTTACCCATGTTTTATTAATTAACAAACTCCACGATTTGATAGCGAGCAGTGGCAAGGTTTTTGGAAATAAAGCAGATTTTTATCTCCAGCGTGCGAGACATTTGTCATTCGAAAAATGAGGATGAAAATCAGCATTTTCAGAGTTTAAATTTAATATTTCGGCTAATTAAAGTCGTACGACGATGAGAAAGGTCGAAATTGTTTCCCACGTAATTTTGCAATGCAAGATTACCTCTCTCGAAACTCCTTTCCGTTCCGGAGGAGATGAAGCTACAAACAGACGCGCTCGGATTTTAATAGTATAGATGGAATTCATAAAATTGATATTGCATTAAATAAATGTTTCACCTACAAAATTTCTGCAAAAGGTGAATTCTTTGCTGACTCAATTTCATCACTGGATTTTACATCCAAAATCTACTTCTCCAGTTGCAACTATTTTCTTGGCTAAAGCCTCATGTAATCTTTAAAACCTA
>KK120462.1:12882-122133 GCA_000611955.2 Stegodyphus mimosarum
CTAGTGACGATTTTAAACTTCTAAAAGAAATGATTCATAAACTATATCGATAATATTACTAACTTACAAATGGAATGTATAATTTTTTTATTTAGTTACGTGGAGACTATTATAAAAGCACTCTTTAAGGTTCTCGTCCAAGGTGCGTACAAAACAACAACTAAGTAGTTTGCAGAAATGTGAAATACTTGCAGAAAAAACATTACACAAAATAGCATACTAGAGGCAGGATAACACGCGAGTACTTTATTACAAGTCACTCAATAAAATATTTTGAAAGTTTTGGAGAAATGTTTAATTCTATTTGGGACATTTTGTATATTATAAATATTTATCAAGTCCCTTCAACTTTCTTAAATTATAAATTACTTCATAGGAATAACAACAACAAATAGCAAAGTTTCAAAATTTTACTTTTAAAATGAAGCAAATAGAGTTACTGTTGATCCCATAAACATGAAATAAAATTATAATCTTATTACTATTTTTCCCATCATCACTACTGACACAAAGTATCTGGCGATATGACGCCATTTATATGAGTTATTTTCTTACAAGAAGCATAATTTCAAACAGAATAAAATCTTGGGAGTAGAGGTGATAAATTCTGATATACGTCATGTGTCCACTATTGTTTACTCGAACAAAATAAGATTTTCTTTAGGTAACACGTCTACAAGATATACTGATCCTGACTACATAAACAAATGCTCCTTGCCGTCAAAGGATGAAACAAATATTTGATTTATATGCGTACTTCAGTTATATAACATATTTTTTCGGGAAACAGCGCATTACACTGACAAGAGTTATGCACCGTATCCCGATAACATATCCAATATTGTGCGACACGCAACATGACTCGAAAACAAAAACCAAATACTCTTGCTTGCATTAAATATAACTGAAAGCGTACTATTGTATTCACCCTGTTTAGAGAGGTGACACATCATAAGCTAATGTTTTGCGATTTTGTATATTTTTATTTGAACTCTTGAATCCTTATGAAATTATTGACTAACCAGAAGAATATAATGCCATAGCATAACCGCTGGAAAACAATACAGGAAATGCATTTTTGACTTTGAACAAGGTCACTTAAGATAAACGACACTCACAAACATCAAGTGTGAAAACTTCTCGAGTCGAATCTTCTAAGTTCGGGGTCTAAGTTTGTCTGACGTGCATAAATTTCTTAAAATGCAAAAATAAATACAAGAAAAATGCACAAAAGTACAAAGAATAAAATACAATAGTTAACTTAAAACATTAAAATGCTTTCGTTTCAAGTAGTAGTATTAAATTGCTTCTTTCAGGTTTATTATAATCTTTTGTATGTGGAGTACTTTCAGTTTTAATCGCTTCATGAATAATGAATCGTATTAACTTTTAATAAATCTTCAGTCAGTCCAATTTTGAATGCACCCTTTTAAAAATGGGTGAGATTTGAAAACACACAAACATATCCTTACGAATTTTGTACGCAAGTAAATAATTTTAGTGCATTATATGTAAAATTCAGTATCTTTTGTTTAAAGTAACATGAAATGCCTCAAGATACGAAACACTGCCAGAAAAATAAGATAACAGGGGTCTATTTAACAAATATAAATTATTCTGTTTAATATTGAAGTAAATGGCTATCTCATTAAATTGGGGAGATACTGTCAAGCTGGGAATGTATTTTACTTCTAATTTTTGTCTCCAGATTTGGCGTGAAATAAAGAAATATCGCCACACTTGGCTATCATTTGGCGACATTTGGATCCGGTCCTTGTAATTGGCACTCTAACTGCAACCGTATCCGACCCTTATATGTAACATAAACTGTGCAGAAAGACTTAGCGGATGCAAAACAAGAGATCTGTCTTCTTTGTCTGTCTGTCTGTATATGCCTTCCAGTAATTTCGAGAAATGGAAATACCGGATATTTCGCGGCGGGCGGGAGAAAGCTATGTAAGACCGAGACAACATCAGCTCCGAGTTTTTCAATTTAAAGTAGATTTCGATGCACTGAGACATCTCCATGTGAGTTTCGCTATTTAAAAGCGCTTTGCACTGCACTGTGCTTAGTTAGTTCTTAGTAGACTGAAGTAGTAACTACTGATTGTGTTGAGTTATACTAAGAAGAGTTGTACAAATACTTTTGTGGAAAGTTCCAGAACTGTTAAGTGTTTCTTTTGAGAAAATAAATTTCATCAAGTTATCATCGGTTCAAACCACTGCAAATCCGTACCCACGCAAGAACATTATTAAGTTAAAAAGCAATTTTTGAAAGAACTGAGAATTCGTTGTTGGTTTTAATGGCATGAAACATTACATTTCTCTAGCCAAATGTTTCATTTTATAGGTTTAAAAATATTCAAATCTGACAGAAAGCAGCCACGCTGTTATCTACAATGAGCCTTGTTTCGAAAGGATAGGATCATTATATTAGGATACCCTATGCACTGCAGAAGTCTCTAGCCTAGTTAATAGTACGTTTTGAGTCTTACAAACCATTTTTTTAAACTTGCGTTATATCTTGAAAATCTTTGGGAGCTAATCTTTCCAATAAAATGGATGGATTTATACATAACGTTATAAGTTCAAACAGCTCTAGATGATTTTGACAGTTATGCCACATGTCTAAAACCAATGAGCCTAGTTTTATTTTTAAAAGAATTTTTACACATTTTAGTTAACATAGATTTAAAAAACTCCAATCACCATTATACTAATACTATACTGAGCCTCGGAATGAATTAAATAGAAAAACCGTTTGCAGAATTGTATTACATGAAATGACAAAATATTCCGAAGAAACAACAGCTGGTTCAGAGAATTATTAAGTGGACTGTAACTCTAACTTTAACTAACTAATTAACATAATAAACTATAATAGTTCAACATTTTTAATTTACTCATTTGTGAAAGACACTCTGGCAACCACACTTCCTACGCTTCGCCATTGAAGCATTCCAAAAGATAACAACATTCTTTCGTAACCAGTAGCAATGGCAGCGCCATCTCACTTCAAAGGGATTTAACACTCCCCCGGATTGAAATTACAAAATTTCAAGAAATTATACAAAACATTTCTGAAGCAAAATTAATATACTTATAAACAAAATAAGACTATGAGTATAATTACTGCTATTAAAATATTAGAACAGACACAATTTGTCTTTTTACATATGCAATAATATAAGTTCAGTTTTCTATAGGAAGCACTGCGATCTTTGTGATCGCTCTTTTTAATTCTCCTGATTTCTTACTTTATTGTCAGATCCATGATAGACTTAAATAACTCGACCTAAAATCCATTTGCAGATTGGCAGATAGTCCTCCTTGACCAGTACCATAGTACCAACAGAAATATTGTCTTTCTCTATCATCCACTTTTTCCTCTGCTGCAGAGTTTCTAAGTAGTCATTTGACCATTTCTTCCAAATAATCTGAACTACTTTTGTTATTCTCTGCCACCGGCTTAACCGATTTTTATTTACATCTATTATCGTTGGCTCCGGAATCGCGTGTATCGATCTCCCTATTAAAACATGACCTGGGGTCAAAATTTCATAACAATCAGAATCATTGGAAATGGGTGTCAGAGGTCTCAAATTTAGATTCCCTTTACCTGCACAGCTATTGTTTCAAACTCCTCATACGTAAAACGCAAATTTCCTATCGTTCTCTTTAAGTAATGCTTTACGGACTTTACACCGGCTTCCCATAGCCCTCCAAAATGAGGGAACTTGGGAGGAATAAAGTTTCAGTCTATTCCTTCGGGCGTGTAATATGAGGCCAAAGTTTTGTCGGGAAAATTAATTACATTGTAAAATTTCTTCAGTATAGAATTAGCTCCCATAAGATTAGGGGCATTATCAGTGAATATTTTCGTACATTTGCCACATCTTGTCACGAAACGCTTAAGAGTGGCAATTAAAGCACTATAAGTCAAATCTGACAAAGGCTCAAGATGAATAGCTCGTGTCACAAAGCATATACACTCACAAATATAAATTTTATTTAGCACACCCTTTCTCTAATGCTAGTAAGTTACATAAAATGTACTGCATAGATCCAAACCTGAAACACTAAACGGAGGTAATCTATTGACTATGGTATGGTAAATTACCCATAATCTGTGAATCTGTGGCTATCGTATGGTAAATTACCCATAATCTGTGAAGACAAAACTGGTTTACATTGAAAACATGTCACACAAAGGTGTACTGATTTTCGCGCCAAATCTCTACCACCTAATGGCCAAAATTTTACACGCTTTTTACAAGATAGAGCCCTCTGCTCATGCTTAATAAGCGTTTCCTCAGCTATTCTTACCTCTTCTAGTTGAAGAGGTCCTACCTTTTTTAACCCATTCCTGCAATTATAAATGAGCCTATATTATAAATGAACCTAAAAATATAAGAAAGAACATTAATAATCTTATAATAATTGTTACTAATACTCAAGAGTTCGTCTAAAACGTTAGAGTTCCTGTCAATCAACATAGTTCTTTCGGAAATCTCCTTAATATCACTAGAACTTCTGCTTTCGTGCATAAAGAATTCCCTTTCACTTGGTGTTAGGCGTTCAACTTCTGGAACTATTGGTTGTAAGCACTTGGAGGGAAGATGTCGCTCTGTCAGAAGAGGCACTAACTCCACGCGTTAAAAGATCGGCAGGATTGTCCTTGCTTGAGCAATAAAACCATGAATCTGGATTAGTCAACTTCTGAATTTCGTCAACGCGATTTTGAACAAAAGACTTCCATCTTCTGGATCCCTTAATCCAATACAAGACTTTAGAATCACTCCAAAAAAAGATATTAGATGATCTTTTAAGATCTATAACTATTAAAACTTCTTTTCCGAATCTTGCAACAATTAATGCACCTAACAGTTCCAAGGAAATGTTTTTGACAGGTGAAACTCTGCTCTTGGAGGCCAACAAATTCACAGAAATTTGTTCTCGATTCTGTACCTTTGCATAAACGGCTGCACCGTAGGACCTTAGGCTTGCGCCGAAAAACACATGGTTTTATGTATTTTCATCACATGAATCCAAAACAAATGTTGGAACAGTAATGTTACTTAATTCTGAAAGCTCGCTGCACCATTGCGACTGCTCGTCATTCAGATCAGAGGGAAGCTCAGAATCCCATGGTAGTTTACGCTGCCATAGATTTTGTGGTAAATTTGTATTCTAACAGTAAACGGTGAGATGAGTCCGAGGGAATCATATATTTTTCCAGCTGTTTGGAGAATAAAACGTTTAGTACTCTTCTTTCTCCTTGAAATTTCAGTCAAACAAGAAGTCTCTATCTTCCTGAATATCCCATTGACTTCCTAATACTTTGAGCATCTTTCCATTTGAGCTTAGTGGATAAATGTCAAAATGGTATTCTTCCCAGTTCTTAACTAAATGATTATCATTCGTTACCCATTTGCGTAGATTCATCCGAGCTCCACGCATACTTTCCTTTGCTTCTCTTGAAATTTTTATGGCTTCTGATACATCATCTGCTCCCGTAACAAGATCATTAACATACATACATGTATCAAGAATTTGAAAGGTGCCAGGATACACGTTTCTATATCTTTGGATATGCAGCTTTATAGTTGCCGCCAACAAAAAGAGACTGGAATCAACACCAAAGAGTACACGCTTAAATCTATACACTTCTAACTGATGCTCAATATTCCGCATACGTGTACCAATATTCTTAACAAATAAAAAATCGAACTGCATCTCGATCGTTCTCAGCTAAAACAATCTGTAAAAAGGCCTTTTCGATATTTCCTAAGACTGCAACTCTTAAGTCTAAAATATATCATTGAGCAAATGAAATATATTTTGATTCAAATTAATGCCACAAACAATCATTAGATAGACTACCTATTTCATGTGAGCCGGCATCAAACACGATACGCGTTTTTGTACTAATGCTTTCTTCTCTGTAAACCGCCTGATGCGGCACATCAAAAACTGGCTTGTTTACTGGGTTTGTAGTATCTAATACTCTTTCTATTATCCCTTGATTTAGGTATTCTTCTAAAGTATGTGTATTTTAATTATAATGCATTATCATGCTGTATTTTTCTCATCAGAATTTTTCTTTTTTCTGCGACACCAAAATTGTCGCCTAAATGTTCTCAATTTTTCTTCCAGGGCAGGCTGAAAACATATCGACCATCTTTGAAGATAACAGTTTCATTGAATATCTCTAATGCTTTATCTTCATCGTACGATTTGGGATCATCCCTAATACCAATTGATTCCAAGTCAAAACACCTCTTCAACTGTGTCTCGACATTATCATAAATTAACCCACAATGTTTCTCATGTGGTAAATCTTCAATGCTCCCGCTCATCAAATACCCAAATGCTGAGTTTTGTAACACTAAATTTGCATTTGGTACATATATTTGTTCGTAACCTATCAAATCAAAAAATATTTCAGATCCAAGAAGTAACTGAATTTTACCCGGTTTGTGAAAAGTTTGGATCAGCTAACGTAACTCCTTGTGGAATCGCAATATTACAAAAATTAATTTGTCTACAAGGCATCAAATGAGTAATTTTTGGAACCACGAAAAAATCTACTTTACGACTGTATGTTTTTTTCTCTATTAAAATAACCGCACTCATTTTTGATTTCACCGTTGTTGAACTCCCAGATAAACATCCTACTGATATGTTTACATTTTCCTTTTGCAAATGAAGCTTTTCAAATAATTCTGATGAACAAAGATGGATCATACTTCTACTGTCGAGCAAAGTTGTGGCTGGAAATATTTCTCCTTCATTTCCCTTAATATAAACAATCGCTGTCGATAATAGGACTCTATTAACTGCATAATTAATAACATTTTTTATTTACATTAGTAGCTGTCGTAAAACACTCGTTATCCTTATTTATGAATGGCTTGGTGTGAACGTTGTGTTTCATGTTTTCGGTAGACTGACTGGCGTCTGACTTTTGATTGGATGGAGACGCGATTTCGCAACTGTTTTTATTTTGGGGAATCGAAACTTTTTCTCGTTTGTAACAGAGTAATGAATTATGCTTTTTTCTGCATAGTCGACAAGAGTAATTCGAAGGGCATTTTCTCATTCTATGATTCCCAAAACAGCAGAAACATAAATTGTGCTTTTTGACATACTCGACTCTTATCTTTTAAGTCGAATTTTTTAAATTTAGGACATTTAAATAATTTATAATCCGCATTACACAGTTTACAAATACATATATGTTTCTCGTTGACACATGAAACCATTGAAGAAACTTTTTGGTTGACTTCGTTTAGGCATAACTGGAATTCTGGTAGCCTTTAATGTCCTCACGTCATCTGTTAAAAGTTCTAATAAATCTGTAATGTTCGGTATTTTTTCTTTCTTTAAATTCCTTTCCCACCATAATATAGTTCCTGATCAAGTTTTTGGCTAAGAATAAATGCAAATATAGTGGACGAAACCCCATCTAACTTTTGTTCTAGACATTCTAACGATCATCTAACTTGTAACATCAATTAAATTTAGAATGGCGGAAGCTGACTCTTGAACAAAGGGAATACTCATATATCTTTTGAGATGTTAAATTTAATTAGGTTTATTTTTATTACTTGTTCTCTAAGGTTTGAGTATCTTTCCTCAAGAAGATACCATGCTAACTTATAATTATTATCCGTTATAGCTATCGTTTGGATTATTCTAAAGGCATCTCCTTTAGGGGCTGATTTTAAATATTGCAATTTTACAGCATCTGATAAACTTAGATTCTTATCAATACTCGTTCTAAAAGTATCCTTAAAGGAAAGCCAGGAATGCATTTCCCCTGAAAATGTCGGTAATGAAATCTTAGGTAAACGCACAACAGAATTTTCAGATATTATTCTATACACTTTATTCTCTTCAACAACTTTCGACAATCTATTGTTTATTTCAAACTCTTTATCAATAATATTACTACTGATTTCATCTTGCTCACTGAATATTTTTTTCATATTTTCTTCATCACTTAAATTAATAATGGAATCAAAAATATTATCAAATTCATTTTGCAAACTGTTAAATTTAGTTGTTAACAATTCTAAGTCACTAACACTTAAATCTGGCTCAGAAAGTTTCTTTTGCAACTTCGATAAGATAGTTTTTTGAGTTCTCTTTTTAGTGAGAACATCTTTCAATTTCGTAGCCATTTTCGCTACACTTATCAATATAAGAAATTATCACACAAACTTAATTCAGAGTTTATAAAATGCAACAGTTAGTAATAAATAGAGTTTCAAGGGTTACTTACCCCTTGAATTATTAAGTGGACTGTAACTCTAAATTGAACTAATTAACATACTAAACTATAATATTTCATCATCTTTATTTTACTCATTTGTGGAAGACACTGGCAAACACATTCATTACGCTTCGCCATTGAAGAGTTCCCAAAGGTAACAACATTCTTTCGTAATCAGTAGCGATGGCAGCGCCATCTCACTTCAAAGGGATTTAACAACAGCATTACGTACTACTTTTGAAATAAAATATTAAGTTTCAAAATGCAAAGTTCATTGACACTGTAAAACTTCGATCGTAAATTCTTGGCCAGAGAATGAATAAAAATCATGTAAGACCTTTCCATACGTTTATATCTCTGAAATCTGGATTGATTCCATCAAAAAGCAGAAAGAAATATGCCTGGTCTCCAGTGATCCCCCAACATGGGAAACAACAAGCGAATGATGTAAATCAGTCGCAGGCTGTTACGTGGACCATTGTCAAAACAAGTATTAATTAACAGTTTCAGCTAACATTCTTTTTTTAAAGTTGTGTGACTATCACAGGATAATTGGAATGTCTCACAGATGTGTCAAATGTATGAGTGTCGTTTGGCAAAAATATTTCTATTTAACCGTGATACTTTTCTACTTAATTTATAGTGATCTAACCTGATGAGCGACATTCAATCAAAGAAACAGAAAATTTTAAAAAATAAATGTTCGAATACGATTCCGAAAAGGGATCTTACTCAAGAAAAATTCTTAGATTTTACATTTATAGCAGGAACGCTATTTATTGTGAAAGTTTAGATGAAAAAAAAACAATACTTGACGGACTTCAAAAGTGTTGATTAGACGCTGAAAATGCACTAAATTTCCAAAATAATGCTCTAATATAAATAAATATTGTTCCATTTTTTCCTATTTTACTCCGAAAAATTAACAGAACGTTTTCTTAATAACTTTATTAGTGAAAGGAGTTTAACTTCGCCATAAGTTCAAATTTATGGTAGCAATATTAATTAACAATGCATATAAAGGAATTAGGAACATATAGTTCTTTCTAAAGAACACATTACTTCAAGTGCATTTTAATGTATTACTAAAATTTTAGAAAAGGCATTTAAGTGACTAAAATCGAGTTAAGATTTAATTAAAACCTATTTTATGATTTATTAAGTTAGTCTCTTGATTACTATTGCCACTTAGTACTTTAGTACTGCCACCGGTTTTCGTTCTCGGAACGAAACTTTAATTTCTTCAATTTTTGCACTTTAACGCTACTTTCTTTGCTCAATTTTTGGAAATCTAGGTGGCAAGGTGCGCCCATTTATTGAAGACAAAATATACGCTAAATTACTTTGATTAAGAATCGTTATCTATTGTTGAAGTGTAATCTAAAAGAGGGAATCAAATAGGTTTAATAAAAAAAGATATATTAATAAATATATACCAAATTCAATTAACACTGAGGAGCTAAAATTCTGAGAGCTAATATTTAAAAAACTACTCGTGCGATTTTTACAAAATTTGGCAATCTGGCATGATTTCAGTCGTAGATTCGAAATATGTAAAAAAATTGGTATGTTATTTCAGAACAAGTCTGATTTTGTGTGTCAAAATACATATGTTAGAATAGCGCTATATAGAAATCTAATATATATCCTAAGTCGCGCTTTCGAGGCATGAGAAACGCAAGTTGAATTTCGTCAATCGGCCCAGTAAAACGCGAGAAATAGAATTGTTCCATTGTTTTTTCGCAGTGTACATTTGTCTTATGTACAACAGCTATGTACATGTTTGCACTAAATGAAAAAACAAAAGCTGATGTTGGTAAAGGACATTTTTAAACCAAACTGATATTCATTTTATAAATGATTTCAAAGGATATGATACTCCATTAAAACGTAGAAATGTTCTTTTTTCTTAGAGTGAAAATAGTAACTGCATAATTTTTCAGAGAAATTGCCTACATAAATGTTATAAACAAATTTTAACAATCGATTGAACAAACTAAAAAAAAATTAGAAATCAATTCTGCCTAACAGTGGGGAGTGTTTTAATCCTGCCACTGGTTTTAGAATTTGAAACACTTAAATACCACGACGACATATACTGCACTGAGAAAGGAAACGATGTTAAAATAAAACCATGCGTGTGCAAACTTTCTGGGCAAAAAATGTCATAAACAGGCCAAGGGCTGAAAAGTAAGCCTTTAAAATTCCCTCTCGCAACATCGACGCATAAAACTCTTTTCACTCACGTGAAGAAAGTTGCACTTTTAAAGTAACAGCGTACAAGAAAGAAATTCGTCACGCAACGAATCGATTGACTTGTAAAAAGCCAGATGTCAGCGAATATTGCGTGAGTTATGTCACTGTTTCTTGCATAATGTAACATTATCAGTAGTGTGATGTGACATAAAACGTATCATTATCTTTGTTTACTATATTTTATATGTGTCAATTAACACTAACAATCGTGAAGCAAATTATGGCTTTTCAGTCATAGCTTAAAATATGCCTCGAAATTAGCACAAATGATTATATTTCATATGTTCCCGTTTAATTGAAATGTTGGTTCTCCGGGTACTTAGAACTTTCATTTACGGATATAAAGCACAATGTAATGAAAAAGTAGCTTTCCCATTGCTAATATTCTAAATAAATTTATATATATTTTTTTTCTCTTTCGGAACTAAATAACACTTGTGCCTTTGGGCGGGAGAAAAACTTTTAACGTTTGGAATTGTTCCAATATGATTATTTATCTTTCCCTCGCTGTTTCTCCATACGAAAATGCAATTTGTACCAAAGAAGGGAAAAAAAGCGGGAAAATTAATAACGCATTTGTATTCTTTGATCTTTTTCTGAATAAATAAGAAAATTCTCTTGCATCTTATTGAGATTTATGGGATTTTTTTTTCTCTTTTAAAATCCTTTTGCCTTGCATTTTCCGAAGAGACCAAAACGAGAGTACGGGATATAATTCTTATCTAGGGAACGCAACGTACCAATGTTTTCTCCTTCAGTCGCGTACGTAGAGAAATCTTTGACATTTGTAAAATTGAATCTTTGGTACCGAAACACGAAATGTTTTCCGAAGTGTTTCCATAACTTAAATTAATAAAAGATGCGACTGCATTTAATAGATATTTAAAATAGCTCGCAAGAACGTGAAATATTAAAATATTAATAAAGGCCCTATGGGAATTACTTTGTGAAATCATGTAGCAGTGAAGATGTTTTTTACTTTTTGTTACTCTTGCGTAGTTATCCTTAATTATTACTCTTGCATAGTTATACCGAAATTTCGATTTCAAAATGTACACCGAGCGAAAAACAAAATGACAGTTCTATATTTCCTGTTCTGCTGGGTCGATTGACAAAATTCAAATTGCATTTTTCATGTCTCGAAATCGCGGCGTAGAATATTTATTAGATTTACATATAGCATTGTTCTAATATAGGTATTTTGACACAAAATCGAGCTTTTTCTGAAATGACATAATATTTTTTTCGTATTTCAATTCTACGACTCAAATTATGCCTAAATATTAAATTTTGAAAAATTTGGTACCGAAACACGAAGTTACGGAGAAATTCAAAATTTTAATTTGGCGCATTTTTTTCAGTTTGCGCCAAGAATAATTCGCTTGGCGAACTTCTTAATATATGGCAACCTATTTTCCTTCTCTTTTTTACATTATGCATGAGCTCGAAAAAAGTCACATCATTCCTATTTTTAAATAATTTTAACAAAGTGCCTAAACCACGTTTGATGGTGTTGTCGCTTTCAATAAATATGCCAAATTTCTCAAACACGCTAATAAAAAAATTCACGCATATCTTCGGAAATTTTGAATAAAAACTCTAGCAGGTTGTTTACAAATACATCCAATTTAAGATAATGGTAAAAATATTTATAGCTTATAATTCAATATTCTTTTCGAAAAATTTACAAAAATTATTTAAAATTACAAATTTTAAAAATAAATCATAAAAATGGGCGAACTTTATTTGGAATGAACCTAAATTTCGAAATGTGAAGGGGAGAATAGAATAAGTTTAATAAAAAATGGACGATTAATAAATATATACCAAATTGAATTAACATTGAGGTGCTAAAATTTTGAGAGCTAATTTTTTAAAAACTACTCGTGCGATTTGTACTAAACTTGGTAGTTTGGCATAATTTGAGACGTAGAATCGAAATATGGAATAAAAGTGGAATGTCATTTTGGTCCGATTTTGTGTCAAAATACCTATATTAAAACCATGCTATATATAACTCTAAAACATATCCTAATTCGAAAGTTGAATTTCATCAATGGGCCCAGTAGAACGGGAGATATACAACTGTCTTTTTTTTTTCAAGAAATTTTACAAAACTACTACCATGCAATTATAGATACGAAAATAGAAGCTTCTGTTATGTTACCAAAGTACATTTGCGAATTTTAACATTATGAAAATTAAAAATTAAAATTAGAAAAATATTGCAAGAGAATTAAAAATTACAATTATGTTGAATTCACTTAATTTATGGGAATGCAATTTAATGTATTACGGAAATAATTGCAACTGTTAGACATAACTTCAAAATATGTTTATATAAAATATATTTTTTATTATCAGTGTATAGAACAAAATTTAACTAAATAGATATAACATTATTCTCCGCAAAGACATTTTAATCTTAAGGCAAAAATAACCATCTGGCAATTAATTGCATCCTATTTTGTATGGTAAAATTATTTATTACTTATTTTTATAGATATTCCATGTGCTTGTTCATGTGATCAAGCAGCCATTATTCTGAGTGCCTAAAAGCTTGTTGTATTTAAATACAGCAAATGCAAACCTATAAAATAATTGTTAAATTACTCAGAGTTAAATTCAAAATAAATATTTTCTTTAGGAAAATTTTTTACTGTTTTCAAGAAGAATCTGACTTAAGGTTCTTTTCTTCAAAAATAGATGTTATTTCTCAATATATAACCACTATTACATTAATGGCAAGTTATATGGAAGAATGGCTATTTCTGTTCGTTTTCAGTTATATACGTTACGTTAAAATATTAATAAATGTACTTGTATTACTATCTATTAAACCCTACGAGGCTAGCAAAAGAAAACGCTTAGGATACGATCAGGCTTACGGGCATTATTCTACATCAGTAGCCCCTGTACCCCTACCATATGTATACTATATGGCAGCCAAACACACATATCTGTAGAACGCAGAATCTACATATTCATACCCCACTGATATACATATACAGCCATACACCACCTCCAGGACTGATATATTAAACAAAGTTGGCCAGACAAATATGTGAATTTATTATTCTTTATTATGAAAAACTCTTTTTCAGAACTTAAATGGTTGTTTCACAAGTTTATTCATGATCTACAAAAGTCCCAAATTTTTATTTCTTTCTTTTGATGTTGCGTAATAGATTAGGGATGGAAGATTGAATATAATAGATATTCATGAAATTAGCTTTGAATACGAGGCATTTATGTTAGTTAGGAAATATTTGTTTTGAACTGTTCAAGTTTCGGCTTGTATGTGAAATTTGCGATAACCCACATTGGGGTCCCTCAGTTGAAATTGGTATGATAAGCATTTTGTACAACAAAAATTTTTGTCTTTCTTTTGTCTGAATTTCTTTTTTACTAATGAGACCTAGTTCTTTGTTTGAAACATAGTAAATGCATTTCTAGTCCTTGTATTTATTGTCAATAACTACACCAAGATATTCAGAAGAGGTGATTTGGTTTATGATTTTATCAAACATTTCTCAGTCAGTGTTATCTAGACTTCTAGGCTTCCAAAAGTATTTCATTTATCAACATTAATTTTGAGTCTCTATCTAGTCCATTCTCCTGTATTCTATCCATTCTTCTATTGCCTCTTGACTTTGGTTTAAAGGATTTGGGATACAGATGTGTAGCAAAATTTCTAAATACGGCTATATTGCAGTTTGAAAAAAAGCTGTCGCTGATGAAGACTTTGAAATGTACTGATCCTAAGTACATACTTTGATTTCGAAAAGGTAATTCCTGATCTCTCTTCAAATGATCATTTTTTGTAGGTGTTTTGTACGTTTTGCCGTTCAATGGGCTGGGGAATCTCAAACGGATGAGCTGCGGATTTCCTTCCAGAATGGGAGAACTTATAGAAAGTTTTTATTGTACGTTATCAACGCATTCTCCCTACTGAAGTATTTTCCATTACTTTATTTATATCGAATGAGAATTTGCTGAATTAAGGAGCGAATTCGGATAAAGTTGAAATAGCTTTTGACGAATTTACTCCACAGTAATCTCAGTGAGATAGTAGGGTATTCTTGAATGACTTAATTTGGACAAATATAATTATTTCAAATAATTTTCCTATTGAAGAAAGTAGCTCATTGACCTGCACTACCTGGGAGATTTGGTTTTCCCAGAGAACAATATACTGGATAAATTCTATCGATTTTAATTCAAAATAAATGAGGGATTGTGATGTCATTCCTTGATTTTTTATTTCTTGCGTTAAATAATCCAAAATGATTAAATTTTCTTGGAACCTTTCCCTTTCATTAAATATAAAATCTATGAAATTTAATCAATGATTGGAATTACGGTGTTCCTTTTCTAACAATATTTAAAAGTTTTATTTCCACATCTCTTAAATGCTCACAAAAGAAAATGTTTTAAGACTTCGCTTATTATTGTAAAATGCAAGTATATTTAGCATTTATTAGAATGTTGAACCTTTAAATGTGCTCACGTTTTGATCTGATATCGCAATGATCAAAATTCCATTTCTTGATTACGTATTTTGAAATACATGTTAAATATAATATTTTCCTATTTCTTTTAGCACAGCGTGTAGAGTTGTAAATAAAAAAAGTATTCTTTTTAAGTTTTATGACCAAACCAGTGCAACAAAGTAATGCATTAAATATTTAGAAGACACAACCACGTCAGTGAAAAACTGCAAAAGGTAGATGCCAGACATATAATGTTACATTGATTTATTCTCGATGAAAGAATAAGCGCTAAATAATCTGAATCCCATCTTCGAAAGAGAGAATGTTACTAATAATTTACGAATGTAACAGCTCATGATACTTATCAATGCATAAAAGCTATTCAGAATCAAAGCAATTGCAGGACTTCTGATGTCTTTAAAATACGTTTTTACTGATTAATTATATTTCTCGGAAAAGAGAATTTCGAAATTATGTTACATTTAGAATATAACAGTAATTTCAGAATTTCTAATTTCGCAATGAGTTAATCGATCAATAATTTCGAAATTCCGTACTAGTACTTCCTTTAGTAGCTTATTTTGAATTAACGTGAATTATAATGAAAATAAAATACCATGATTCATTTCCTTTTATAGTCTAGTGCAGAATTCAAAAAGCTAGAACGTTATTGAAGGGGATGCTAAATTATTGAGTTAAAGCAGAACATCATCGTATCATCTTTGTTTTTACAGAAGATAGTGTGGAAGTTTTGTAACTATCCGAAATTGTTGAATGCTTCGAAATCCATTAAACTACATTAGCATGTGAATATGGGTTTTAATTAGCATTTATTATGACCACAACTAACCTGCTGAAATAATAATGCACGGTTCTATGAAGGGTAATCCAAAATTCCACAGACAAACTTCAAAGTTATTGCATACAGAATCAAATCATTTTTTCCATACAGACGTTGGCAAGAAACGTAGCCTGGAGTATGCTAATGAGCAATACTTATCAGAAACTGCGTTCGTACATGCAAGCCATTACCATTCCACGCGTTGATGATATGGGAATCTGTAGAACACTCACACTGCGATTGTGATCGCGTTTTCTTAGTTAAAAATGGTTTATTTAGTGTCTGACCTGTCCATTAAGTTTGTTCACGAACAGCCGGACAAGCTGGTTGAAATATGTACTTAAGTAATTAGTGAGAGTGTTGTCATAACATACTCGTTCAAGTAGTCATCCAAATGGGCAAACAACTTGGTGGACTAGTATTGCAGTGTGTAGATATCTTCATTCTCTTCTAAGTGTGCAAAGATGGCCTCTTTCCGGCAATAGAGTGAAATTGGCAGGCTTCTGGTCAAAGGGTTTTAATATAGGGATTCTATAAAACTAGCTTGTCTCTGTAGCAATCTCCAGTTCCCTACTTTGGAACTATGGAGGAACATACAAGGGACTACATGGGTACTGGATGATACTGGAGTACCGGATGAAATGTTTAAACTTTAAATAGTTTCGAAATACAAAACATGCAGAAATCAGCAACCTGAGGTTCTGTCCGTAGCTATAATAGCAGCAATTATACGGCTGGGTATGAAATCAAAAGGACTGTTGATGGCAGTTTCGATACTGTAGTTCTCAATGTTCAGTTCTAAAAAAAGACGTAACGTCACTGAAACATCAGTATGCGTCAATAAGCACATCACTGTAAGATACGATCCCAATGCTATAGGGCCAAGGAAAGTCAAGAGAATTATCGCCTTACTGACAATCCACGGCGCTGCAGATATCATCGCTCTACACATCTGGATACTTGGTGTTGTGTAATACATCATGTTTCTTGACACAAGGTAAGTGATGTGGCTATACGACTCTTAGTAAAGAAGTGGATATAATGTCTATCGTTAGAGATATTGATAAGCGAGGCGTTGGAAGAGGCATATCGTTTTGGGTGGCTCTCTTGGGCTCGTCGATTGTAAATTCTTATAAGAATCACTGTATCTCGACAAAATATACGGAGCAGTTACGCAATATGATAATCCACACTCTTGATAGGATATGATTTTCTGTAATCTAATTCTGAGATGTGCTGGTATGAGTTTACCTTCTTATAAGATGGATGATACAACTACGAAAATAAAAATAAAAAGAGTAAATGCAATTTCCAACCAAAGAATAAACTTTTTTCTCTACCCTTTCTTATTTTTTGGTATTGTTCGAGACATCATCATTCTTGTCTGTAGAGCGCATATGCTGTTAGATATCAATCATTTGCATAATAATAGAATGTTTTGCTATTAGGCAAATTTCGCGTTTGTTGTCCGTTCCTATCACAGCAGATCAACTTAAATGGCTAAAAGCGTATAAAGATAAATTACGATTAACGTTTGAAAGCATGCTGATTTCATTGACATCTTATATTATTGATGAAAATACGAAGAATTCATAAACATAAGTTAATTAATTAAAATATTTCATGTAACTTACGACAACAATTCTGAGGAAGGCGATTAATCTATACTAATTTTTGTAAAAGCCAAAACAAATTATCTGCTGAGGTACGAAAAATAACGGTATCAGATTTTAATTCATTTGCTCAAAATGGTGATTCTTAATATTCTGTTAATCAGCATCATTCATTTTCTAAAATGGCTATTTCATAAAATGTTCATGAAATGCGATCATAATTCTCAAAACTTGCGCATAATGAATCTTCCAGGGGGGTGATTAAGAAATTGTTTTAAAACATAACATTTCATGATTTCTAAATAACTGAAGTGTTTGTAATATATTTTAAAGACTATATTAATTACAAATTGTATTAACTGCCCTTTTTCCATTATTCTTTGAATTTCCATTATAAAGCTATTGAACTTTGATAGTTATATTTAGGTAATGTTTGTATGCGTATTATACAAGTATATGATACATATGTCTGTAGAGAAAAAGAGAGATTATTAAGACTGCTAAAATATTCCATTATACAAAATCCTTGATTGCACATCGTATTTTTTCTGTAAACTCAGAAATTTGTATTAGAATTAAAAGTATAATTTAATTACATACAGCCAAAATATTATAGCATATATAACAATTACATTTACCGAAAATCATGTTGGTTTATGTTTCATTCCTTTAAAAATTACTTCCAAATTTTGAAAGAGGCTCACCAATGGCTGACCGGTAAAGTCGCTAAACAGAAGTAGTTTGAAGCGGTATCCATTCCAGCCGAGTGAGTGAATTTTGCTTGTGTGTAATGAGGATACGGCCTAGTTTGCTTTAGAAAGTCCTCTTCGAAAGCATCTCTCTACTTAGTCAGATAGCACTAGCGAATTTTATCTTAATTAAAAAAACACACCAGATTTCAAAAGGCAGTTTCCAAAGTCTCGAATATTGCCACTAAAGTAATACACAGAAGGATAAAAATTGGATGATGCCTATTTTGACTGTTAGCGCATAGTAACATAAAACAGAAGATTAAATAAAGCTGGTAAATACGCTAATTAAAGCCTGAATGCACAGCGCAGAAAATACACCAAAAATAATTATCAAAGCAGTAATCAATTTTACACAAAGCTAAAGTTGATGAACTGGATTGCTTTTCTGTAAAACCTCTACTTGGTTTCCGAAACGCAAATTTAGCATAATTTTCGAACTGAACTAGGTGTATCCTCATATGTGAAGATACATATCATGAGAACTTCGTGGTATGCGTATAGAGAGAATTAAAAGTGTAATTAGGTTTCTTCTTAATTTTCAAATTCTAGAAATCAGATTCATTCAAAATGAAGTAAATCTATTTGCAGCTTGTAAAAATATTAATATTTGCAAAAACATAATTGTAATTTTTATTTAAATGAATATATATAAGACAGGATAAATAAAATGTAAACATACCATTTGATTACGTTTAACTTCGAAAGCCAAATTTCACCGTTTTGTAAGGCAGAAGTTTATGCCAAATCAAATCATCCTGACGAAGATAAAAATCTTGACCAGACGCTTAAAGAAGAGAATTTTTAAAGCGTGACTAATCCTAAGAGAAAATTTACTTTTGGTGATTAAAAGCGTGATTTAAGTTTGTCTGTTTAATGTAGTTTCATCTATGCTGCCGTGGTCGGTATAGTGGTTGGAGCTCTTGGCTGCTGTATTAGCATTGGCCTTAGGTTCTAATCTTGCAGAAGACATGAATGTTTATAAGTATATAGTGAGTGCGCATCGTGGAGGCATTAAAATATATCCAAAAGCACAAATCTCGTGTAGTTTAGTTATAGGGGAAGAGGGGAGAGAACCTTCTGATTTGCCATTCTCGAGGATTCTACTTCAAAACTGACACGAAGCTGAGCAACGTCGTGTTATCACTAATGCGGTCCTCATGGACGATTCTAACTACATTTGAAATCTTGAGCTCCACGCCATGATAAAATTAGTGGGCATGTCCAGATTAGGCCAGACAAGTGAGATAATCCACAATAGTTTCAGCTATAGAAAATTAGCCGTTCAGTGTAAATTAATTGCACCTTTCTCTCAAATCATTTTAAAGTTCAAATGGTGTAGACTGCATTTAGCTTGATAAACTTCAGAAATTGCTTAATTGCTTTGATTCAATGTAATATTATTAGAAATAATGCTAAAAACAAAGTGTACAAATGCTGTCTCTTTTTTGGAAGCACTCAGTCTTAAAAAAATAAACGATGTAGATAAAATGATGTCAATATGAAATTAAAAGTATACTTATCTAACTATACTTGGAGTTCTGTTTTGAAGATTTTACAAGCTTTTGAAATTCTATCCAATTTCGTCATGAAGTTCGTTGTCAGTTTCTTCATTGGCGATCAAAACTCCATATTGAACAATGTATTCGGATTAACTTAAAATATTCTCCAATATTTTATTTTTATTCATTATAAATGAACTTGTAATACTTTAAAAATGTATATATATTTTTATATATTTTTAAACAGAAACTGAGAGCTTAAGGTTGGAAGACCGTATGCGTTCCTTGTTAGTTAAAGCATCTATAAAGTAAACAAAGTTCATAATTTAATGTTAATTTGATCTACATAATTAGGAACACGTTTTAAAATAAAGCAAGGTATTTTTGACACGAAGCTGGGTAAACAAAGCAAAGTGTTCTTTCAATATTATGTAAAAATTGTTTTGGTATTTAAATGTTCGTTTGGTAGTGGTGAGTCTGTAATCATTAATTGCACTAGATAATATTGATGTTATAATTTTTTCCATTTCTTTCAATAAAGGTTTAGCGAAACAAAATCGTTTATATGTTAAATCGTTTTATTTACTCACTTGTTTGATTGTTTGATTTGTTCACTCAATCGTTTGTTGATTTACTCACTTGATTTAAGTTTTATTGGGTACGAGAAAATCTGAAGAATATATCTTAAACGTAATAATATTGTTGCGTGCGTATTGTTACATGCTTAATTGTAATCATATTGTTGCGTAAGTGCTTGGAAAGGGTGCAGTGTTACAAATTTTGTATTTATTTAGCTATTTATTTAGAATTGTAATTAAAATTGTTTTATTTTTTCATACAACGCAGACGAATTTGATAGAAAGCTACGTCGGAAAAGTAAAAATACAAGAGCTGGTGCATTTAATATTTAATAAATAAATATCTCGTAATTGTTGTTGCCATACAGAAAAATCGAGCAAATTGATTTTACCAGAGTGTTCTCGTGAATAATTAAAAAGCTTATAAAAGCTGAATTAAAACACCTCAGCTCAGCTGTTGTTTTAAGCAAACTGTATTGTTTACTTAATGCTGTTATTGATTGTAGCTAATTCGCCGTGAGATAGAATTATTTCTGTGTTTTGAATTGTGTTCTGTTTAACGTTTGAGATATTGTGTACAAATATTTCCTCAGAACTTTTGTTTGCTCTCTTTCAGCTTGTGAAGTGGTCTTTGATGAAAGAAAAGTTCTTCACGAATCTCTCATAGTACATGCAAAGCGATACGAAGCTTCCCAGCAGATAGACAATTTCGGGATGTTTACACCTTTTCAGGATCCGTGCACACACCAACAGCAGAGATGGACATGTCCGAGGTAAGTCACTTCCTGTCTGAATAATTTGCATTTAGCAGGACTCAACTTTAGATTGGCTTCTTTCAGTTTTTGAAGCACCTTTCTGAGATTATCTAAATGTTCTTCAAAACACTTTTCGACGATGATGATGTCATCTAGGTATATCAGACAAGCTTCGTAGGAAAGACCTTTCAAAACAGTGTCCATGAGGGGTTCGAACGTTGCCGCGCATTACACAGTCCAAACGGCACCACCTTGAAATTCCAAAGTCCTTGTCCTGTAGTAAATGCTATTTTTTCTCGGTCATCAGGATGTATGTCTACTTGCCGATTTCCACTCTTTAAATCAAGTGTCGAAAACCACTTGCTTACAGAAAGAATGTCCAGAATGTCGCCTGTCCTAGGAAGAGTGTAGCTGTCTTTCTTCGTAACCTCGTTCAACCGGCGATAATCAACGAAAAATCTGGTTGAACCGTCTTTCGTCCTTACCAGGACGATGGGAGATGACATTACTTTCTAGCATTTCCTTTAAAAGTGTTCGTACCTCTTCCTGTTTAGCAATCGGCAGATATTATGGATGTTGCTTGATTGGTGGATGATCACCGGTATTGATTCCATGTTGAGTCAAACTGGTTTGATCCACGTCAGAAGACGAGCGGGAGAAAACATCTTGAAGATCTTTAACGACACGTTCGGCAGCATTTCTTTCTTAATCGCTTGATTGCGCATTCTTCATAACTCCAATTCTTTCTTTCAACGCTGTTTACTGGAGTACATGCTGCAACCACTTCAGCTTTCCTAATAACTCTCGCCTTGTCAGTTATATTGACAACTCTCACTGGGATAACGGTTTTCGATAGGTCGACGAGTGCTGAAACTACTAGTATTCCTTTCGGGCTGTTACAGTTATTGGGATATTCTATGATGCCGTAGCAGAAATTTCTATCTTCGTTATAGATCCACGAAGTAAAAATTCTGTTCTTGTTGGGATTGGGATATCATCTTGAGTTAGGAGTTTGTGGACAGATTTAACTCCTTTATCATTAATTCCGAATAAGGCTATGTCCTCAGAGGCAGAATACATTTTGTTATTTTTAAAATCCGAGGAAAAATTGTATTTCCTAAGAAAGTCCAATGCGAGTATGCAATGATGTGTAATATCAGCCACATATGCTGCGTGTTGGTAAGCGGCACTTCCAAACATAATGTTAATGTTTAATTTTCCGTCTATATCGATCTTCTCGCTGGACACAGTCTGGAGGGTAAGACCGCAGGGCTGCGTCCAAATAAGTTTGTTTCCCAGTTGTTGAGCCAGATCATTTCGGATCATGGTAACGTTGGCTCCTGTATCTATCGTCATATTGCAGAGAACCCCATTAATATGGCCTATGATGAAAAGTCCATTACTGCAGCCACTCACTACAGAAATCTGAAGCGCTTTAAACTGGGACTTTTCATTATCTGGCAACCTCCGCCCCACGAGATGGTCACAAATTAGTTTCCATCCTTCTTGATAGGCGCGGTATTAACATCCGTGTCCTGGGGTGTTTTGCAGTTTCTTCGTATGTGCCCTTCAGCACCGCAGTTCCAGCACTTTACGGTCGGGTTCTTGTCACCAATATTTCCTCTCAAGACATTGAGTTGTTTAGTTAAATCGTCTAGATGAACAGTGACTTGATCCATTGGCTCCTGGACTTGAGCAACTCTGATTGGGTGGCGGTCTCTACGAGTGGCTTGTTGCGCTGCCTTGAATTTCATAGCGTGCACTAGAGCGGTTTTTTAAATCCTTCATCATCAGCTGTTTTAACTGTTCTTCCATGGCTCGTGTTATTGGCATTCGAATCCCACTTCTGACACCAAAAATTGTTGCATGCGTAAGGGTTCGTAATGGTCTAGATGGACAAGTCGTTAAAAAGTTAGCAAAATTTATTCTTTTAACAAGAAATAAAACAATAGCCTGAAATATTTCCTCAGACATATTCGTACAAAATCTCAAAAGTGAAACAGAGAAACTAATTCTGTCTCACAGTGAATTCGCGACAATCGATAACAGCCTTAAGTAAACAATACAGTTCGCTTAAAACAACTGAGCTGACGTGTTTAAATGCGGCTTTTATAAGCTTTTCAATTATTCACCAGAACATTCTGGTAAAATCTATTTTTTCGATTTTTCTGGATGGCAACAACAATTATCAGATATTAATTTTTTAAATATTAAATACACGCCCTCTCGCATTTTTACTTTTCCGACGTACCTTCCTCCTCAAATTCGTCTGCGTTGCACAGAAAATAAAACAATTTTAATTACAATTCTAAATAAGTAGCTTAATAAATACAAAATCCGTAGCAATATACATGCATTGCTAAATCGAAATGTTTCTAGCCAGATATACATTGATGGCCATCGTAAATGCAACACACTGAAGGAAGCACGCAAATAACTTAAAATTTACAACCTGCATTAGCGGAGGTGAGATATGCAAATGATTAGAATTTCAGCGCTGAAGCACATAATGCGCGCCTGTGGCTCCTTTTCAAAGCGCTATTTAAGGCTTCGAATTTTCGACGACTTTAAGTTCGGCAATTGTGTTTTTCTTGTGGTTTTTTTCAAAAGAAAACGATCAATTATGCCTCGTAGTAAAGAGCGATCATCGTTTGATCAAGTATCCGAGGTCGACAGAGGAAGGATTGTGGCCTACCGAGAGTGTGGATTATCTTTCAGGGAAAGTTATGTTGGACGAAACCAAACAACTGTAATGCGGATATGTGACCGTTGGATGCAGGAGGGTACGACGGACCGACGTGTTCGATCGCATCCACCTCAGTGCACCCCTTCACGTGATGACAGGAACATTGTGCGCATGGCAGTAACGGATCGCTCAGTCACATCACGAACCATAGCTCAACACATTCAGTCTGTAACGCATCATCCAGTGTCTGCACGTACCATTCGACGCCGTTTCCCGGAGAGTGGTCTGTCCGCAAGACGCCCATTGCTTCGTCTACCCTTGACGCAGAACCACAGACGTCTCCGCCGCCAATGGTGCGATGAAAGAAGGATTTGGACGGCAGAATGGAATTAAATTGTCATTACTGACGCGTCACGCTTCGGTCTGCAATACCACGATGGTCGCATTCGAGTCTAGAGACACCGTGGAGAGAGGATGCTAAACAGCTGCGTTATGCACTGCCACACTGGTCCTGCACCGGGTATTATGTTATAAGGCGGTGTTGGATATCACTCTCGAACTCCTCTAGTACGCATTGCCGGTAAACAGCCAGCGCTACATCTCCGTGGTGTTGGAGCCAGTTGTCCTTCCTTACCTTCAGGCCTTGCCCATAGCCATATTTCAACAGGATAATGCGCGATCACACGTGGCACGTTTTTTCCATGGGTTCTTCTTCAATCGCCAGATTGAATTGCTTCCCTGGCCGGCTCGCTCTCCGGTTCTTTCGCCGATAGAAAACATGTAGTCCATGGTTGCTGAACGATTGACCCAGATTACATCCCAAGCTACCGCATCAGATCAACTTTGGCAACGTGTGGAAGCTGTTTGGTCTGCTGTACCCCAAGAACGCATCCAAAGTCTCTTTGAATCAATTCCGAGGCGTGTGGCTGCGGTGATCTCCAGCAATGGCGGCTCCTCTGGCCACTGATTCTGGAAGAAACTGTACTTCACAGAAGTCTATAAATTTAATCATTTGATACTTGGTCAACACTTTATCTACTAAATAAATTTTTGTGATACTCTTGTCTTTCTTGGTGTTTGAAGTGGCCAGCAGTGTATTTTTAAAAAAGACAGAAAAACGTTTAATAATGTGAACTCTTTGTACCTTAATGCCCCTTTCTGATTATTAAGGAGCAACTCTGTGTTCATGAAAATATAATCTGAAATTCTGTCGAGTAACGTTTCACCATCATGAAATCTTTTCCCACGACGGCCAGTTTACATTTGGAGAAGAATAATAATCAGTTGGAGCTAAATATGTGCTGGAAGAAAGTAATCAAGCTTCTTATACACACACTGCTGTTTTTGAATTACATTGACACGTTGTTGTTTCTTAATTGCGGAAAGGACACAAGGTACCCAAATTGCAGCGACTTTGTTTCTATGAAAATATCAAGTAAAACAGGGGAAAACTAAGTGTTATTTTCAGCAGATGCATTCTTGTTTCGCCAACCAAACGGGCTAGTGGATAGCGACGCTGACTGTCGTACCGAACGACCACCGTTCGAATTCCGGACGGAGGACTGGGAGATCCTCGAACCCGCCCCCCGCGGTTGTCCTCCTTCAAAATATAGGGCGAAACCGAGCAAAGTGACCTCTATCGTGTTGATGGCTCTAAACAACGACAAGGAGCACTCTTGTACACCTTGCCACAATGAATTTCGTGGGCTTGTTCTGATGTTATACTCAGACAAGTGATATAAGTCACAACAAAAACATTCTTCCTGTCATGCTGCTTTCTCCTTGACTTTTAATCGTTACGTCTTGCCACAATGAATTTCGTGGGCTTGTTCTGGTGTTACACTCAGACAAGTGATATAAGTCACAACAACAGCAATCTTCCTACTAAGCTGCTATCTCCTTGACTTTTAATCATACCTAATGCTTCCTCTTGAATACCAGCTATTTTCTTATCTCAGTGCCTTCAGTAGTCGACCTTTATCAGAGTACTACTGTTTCTCGGTCCACATGCGCAATTGTTTTACGTATCCTTTCCTAGTAACTTTGGAAGGATGTGATTCATCCTACATATGACCCAAGCTATATCTGTTTAGGAGTGAGATTTTTTTTCGTCAAAACTTTTATCACAGAACAATGCACAGTTTCAAATATTTCAGAACAAAATTGCACATTCCTTGATTTCGTAAACAATAATAAAGAAAGCTGTACGATTTCCTTAACGAAATTTCCAAATTTGCGTGTTTAATATTGCCACTGCATGTCTGCAAGAGGAATTTATTGCAAAAAAATATATTTGTGAGGTTAGAATCTTTTGGATATAACTGCGTATTTCATTTAAAATTTCGAATCAATTACATTAGTTGTCATTCCATTTACAGCTAAAGTTTGGAAATGGATAATTATTGAACACATAGATAATATTTGATCATATTAAGCGCGCAGAGTAATGTATACATGTAATTTTCCATCTCAATAAAAAGAGAATTTATTACTAGCGGGCAAGCCCACCAGCTGAGCGGGCTGGGCCCGCTTGTTCCTTGGGATTCGAAAATTGGACCTAATTACCAGTGTTCAGCGATTTCCTCGCTGGCTAGAATGCCAATTGAGCGGGCTGCGCCCGCTTTATTAGCGTATGCATCCACATTCTCGTATACATCCACAGGATACTGCATACACATTCCTCATGCGGAAAATCTCGAAAACACCCATGCCGTGTAAGAAACCGCCAGCTGAGCGGGCTGCGCCCGTTTTATTCGCATATGCATCCAGAAGATACTGCATACACGTTACACACGCCGAAAATCACGAAAACACCTACGCTTTCGCCGAGATTCAAAGTTGGACCTAACTACCAGTGTTCAGCGATTTTCTAGCTGGCAAGCATGTCACTTCAGCGGGCTGCGCCCGCTGTATTAGCGTATGCATCCATATTCTCGTATGCATCCAGATTAACGAATGCATTAACAAGATACTGCATACACATTCCACATGCGGAAAATCTAGAAAACACCCTTGCAGGGTTTGAACCTGCCAGCTGAGCGAGTTGCGTTCATTTTATTCACGTATGCATCCAGAAGATATTGCACACACTTTACACAAGCCGAAAATTACGAAAACACCCACGCGTTCGCCAGGAATCGAAAAGTTGGACAGAACTACCAGTGTTAAGCTATTTAACCGCGCAACCGCTTTTGGGCCCTTGTACGAAGTGTAATCGCCGAAATTTCAATCACAAAAACCGACATGCAGCCAACCCGTTTGCCGGGTTTCGAAAATTGGACGGAACTACCAGTGTTCAGCGACATAGCCGCTAACGGGCCGTTGTACGAAGTGTAGTCGCGTGCGTGTGCACAAATGCATGGATTGAGTGAAAAATGTGTTTGCATCTGAAAGAAAAAATTATAACTGAACTAAAAAATCTGATATATACACCGCATGCCTTCCTCGTAAGGAATATTAAATTATACGCAATTTTCCTGCATTTGATTGAAACATACTGAATTAAAAGTTAACGAATTTTGCATTAAATGTACTTCGTCGATAGCGCATAAACCACAACAGATTAAATGCATTCTTTAAAGTTCACTATATTTATTTGCCGTAGCCACACTTCGGCCCTAAACACAGACGATGAAGCGCCGCTTACCTAGTGCGCATGCGCTACTTATTAATTCAGTTATTAAGCTTCTTATTGTATCTTAATGGAAATTAATCTGCAGAAACCTTTCTTAACGCATCATTAAATGGGTAGTTAACGTATTTTATTTTCTGTACTGTCTTCTTTTACCTTTTTTTAAATATTTCTTTAAAATATGTATAATGAAGTTAGCAAACATATTTAAGATTTATGAAAACAAATATAATTATTTTATAATTCACAGATACATAACTCTGTATCTAAGTTCATGTGTAATATGCAAGCATTCTTTTTAGTTAAATATTATAATATTTAAGAATATATGAATCTATAAAAATCACGTTTTAATATTATTAATTCAGCCTGAAGTATTATTTCGAGCTCAAACCTGTTAAGCTTTAAAAATACGTACTTTCAAATTCATCTGCGATACGCACAGCACACTTTATTAGCGGGAATAATAAGCGAGTAAATAAATACGAGAATTTTATTTATATATTATTGATGCTAAAATTAATTTATATATTAGTTAATATAATATTCAATTTAATTTTAAGGGGAGAGAGATTATGTCTGCTTTTTCCAGACAGTGAATAATGAGATTTTCATAGACCTTTCCTTTGTTTAAAAATACCTTAAAAAATGTACATTGTTGGCTTTTTAATGCAGAAGTTGAAATTTCATTACGAAATTAAAGAAATTAAATTAAATTAACAATTATATATTCACTTTCTTTTTTAATATGTTAATAATTTTACTTTTAGGAATGTCTTTTATTTTAAAGACATTACTTTCACAGAAATGTAATAAAACAAAATGCTGAATTTGATGAGGTCATGAAAAAAAGAGTAAAAGTATGGGAAAAAATTTAATCTGATTGAAAAGCGTTGCAAATGAAATAGGTTTGAGAAATTTTGAATTAAGCCACTGACTGAATAGTCGGGAAAGAAGAAATTATAACTATTGTTGAAAAGACCCGGGCGATTTTATAAGCCTGCGGAGATTATATGAAACAGAATCCATCCGATATTTTCATTTTGGTTAAATTATTTACCAACCACAAATTTAAAAGCATTAAAATATTTTTTTTTCCGCCACGGGAAAGGAGGATGGCCATATGTCAACTGAAATTTAACCTGACGGAAAATATCACGTACAGTTGTTATTAAAGTCTCTCCGTATAAAATATTACAGCGTGGCATAAGACTTCTTTCAGTACAGGTTGAGTCAAAATATTACTGACTCAAATAAAATAAAGAACGTTTCAAAAATTTAGAAGTAAGTAATTCTGAAAATAAGTCAAAGATTTCCAAGGTAGCTTGAATCACTAGAAGGTTTTTATTGTGAAAAATTACTGTGTAGAAGTAGCCATTCCTTTTGAGCTGACCTTGTGTAAAGTCCGTTAATCCGCCAATTTATATTTAAAGGTATCACATGACCAAAATTGTCATAATCTGGAACTATCCTTCACTAAGTCATTTCTTAAGTTGCAAGCATAGATCTCCGAGCAAACATTCAAGAATTATTTAGTTACGGAAAGTTTTAGAAACATTTTGTGCTGAAGTCAACGCGTCGTTTGAAATCAGTATGATAAAGACTAGAAAGCAACGGTGTAACTTAAGTTATTAACAGTTCAGAATGAGCTACAAATACTAAGAAAATCTTCAAAAGATCAGAAATACTAATAAAATATATAACTAGAAAAGGAAAATGTTTACTTAAACTAAACTTAAGCAAGAACTAAAGCATATAAAAATAATTTGTTTTTGTTTATATAAATACAATGTGGTTATAAAAGCAATGAAAACAGAAAGCTAGATAAATATACAGGATGGGGAATGCGGGATTATCTAAGAAGCCAATTCCTTCTGTTGCAGAGACCATTAGTAAACATTACAACATCTGAGACACCTAAAGCTCTTAAGCCTATATACACTTTCGCAATTCCGGAACAGACTAAAGCAAATCGCTTTATAACGAACTGCTGTTTTCTTAATAGACTGCAGCTGCTCCATAAAGAGAAATATTAAACTAAATTGGCCCGATGATAATAATAAGATAATACAGCGAAGTACCGGAAAGAAGAGTTAGATGAAGAAAACGGCAAAAGACCAAAAATAACCTCGTTTACTCTCATGAAGTTCTAAGAGCCTTTTTTCTGTAGTTTAATAAGAAAGAAAGTGTAAAAGCATTAATAACAAAATTAGGATGCAGAAAAATATAAAGACCGGAACAGAAGAGTGTAAAGTAGGAACATAAACCATTTTTTTAATCTTCTTGTTATGATGTCTTCTAATTGCAAGTAATGTAATCTCATAATTAGAAATTTAATCTTCTAGATTATTTCTCGGCATATAATGTAGAATAATAATCCAGAAGATTATTTTTCTAATAAACTATCTATCTATGGAGGTTTGAAACCCATAATCTGTTATTATTAATAACCATTTTAATATCACCTAGAACTCATAATTCTTTTCTTGATCAATGTTAATGTACAACTCTTTCATTACAGAAAATAATTAACGCTTGAGTATAATTTAAAGCAAATTACTGCTTTCTGAGTTTAATTAATTATTCGAAAGGATAAATGAGTAATATTTCTCTGCAAAAGAAAGCAAAAATTACTTCTATCACGTACTTATGGATGTAAACAAATTTATTTTTATTTTTATTTTTCTAGCCACCCAGACAATATAGTGGTTAAGGAAGCCGACTGCGATATCAAAGGGAACGGGTTCGAATCTAGGAAAAGGCATGGTTTTAACTGGACGTCCCTTCTAGGAGGCAAAGGTGGGGCGCCTGTTAGGTGTCTCCATAACATAGTGACCACCACTTCTGGCCTTAATAGTGAACAGGCCGAAGTCAGCTGATGGCCTGCCATTGGAACATTTTTTTTTCCTTTTCGGCGTAATAAATTGTCTTAATATTATAAAATTTTCATTATAGATAGGCATAGCATTAGCCTATCTTTAATGAAAAGTTTATAATACTAAGATAGTTTATAAATTTTTAACACTAAGACAGTTTATTAAACGTGTTTGCTGTGTAGAGAGCATTATATTTTTCTCTGCCGAGATATGTGATAAATAAAGAATGTCTTCGCTGGCATTCAAACCATGAATCTTCTATTTAATATCTGGCTGTTCTAAGCATTGCCATCGTGAAAGCATGAAAAATAATGTATGCTGTTTTTGAAGTTTTGATTACTTTGTAGATTAATTACGTGATTTTGAATATGGAGATATGAAAAATGTCCAGTGCTCTTGCTGGGAGTCAAACCCTGGAACTATCGAATACACGTTGAATGTGCTTCCAGTTACAACACAAAGGCATGCGGAAAGGAGGAAAAAATACCTTATATACTTCCCCTTCTAAATGGCGAGCGGGAATGAGGTGACCCTATCGTCAAATCCTGGCGGTGAAGAGATATCGAGAATCAGTTTTTAGTTCGAGCGATACCATAGTGTCATTTGTTTTTATGAAACATGAGACATCAAAAATGTGCAGTGTTCTCGCCGAGATTCGAACCCTCGACAACATCTCGACATGGCGTTAAGTGCGCTTCCAGTTCCAACACTAAGGCATACGGAAAGGAGGGACAAAATACCTTGTAACTTATTTTCATATATTTTTTTTTTTAGTTTCATCTTTATGCCATTTTAATTCAAGACATTCCTGAAATTTTTTCATACAACCAGTTTGTGAGCAAATGTTAGTTGAGTAGCTGTTACACCTGTTCGAGACATGGAAAAATCTGCTTCGAAACCCACTTCTTTTCTTTCAGTCACACTGTATTGCCAACGCGTTCTTTGTAAATCACCACATTTTCATGGTTTTTATCATTGTAGAAATGATATTTTACTAATGTTGAACTAAATTCCAACAAAATGGCAGTCGGCAATACGAATTGAGAGTTACTCAGATTTAAGAAGCATCTTATAGTTGAAAGTGTTCACAAAATTCCTAAAGCCTTTCTGTAAAACTAAAGCTAATTTATTATTGCACTTTGTCCAATTTTTAACTTTGTATATTTTTTCTCTCTAGTAATTGTTGTTTAGTTTCTTTATCACATGTGGCAACAGTAAGGATGTGGAATTTGAGAATACGAAATTGTCACTCATATCAGCTAGATTAACTTAGAAGGTCGTTTTACGTAAGCTGACACTAATCTTTTAGATTACGGCAACATGCAAATATTTCCTAGTTTTAAGCAAATTTGAAATTCCATTCTTGCAAGACTTCTGAATATTAATACTTTTAGCATAAGGCGTAATTCTTTAGCCAATGCGTTTGGATTTCACAGTTAATTATGTAATATATATTGTAAATGTATGTTTGTTCTGCAATTTCAGTAAAAAGTTGATAAATTAAGCACCTTTATTTTGAGATATTTTAACATTTAAATGAAGTTTTTGACTTTAGAAATAATGTAATACAGAGATTGTTAACTCAGAAAGGAAAAATTGTCAGCTTCAAATTTTGCAAATAAACGCGTTAAAAATTTAAGCTTAAAAATACTTTCACACACACAAGCAAACCAAAAAAAAGGGACCTATAAAAGAAAATCTGAATGGTTTCAGATTTTAAATTACGTCCAAAAGGGCGTTTTTTTAACATTTTGTGCGTTACCTTTATTTAATAAACATCATGTTCTTTGCACATAAACCATAAAATTCATTCCAAGAGCAATATCGCAAAATAATTTTAAATTGAGCATATCTTTAGAATTTTCGATACACAGTCTTACTCTCTGGAGATAAGAATGTTTTTCTGTACAACGTTGCCATTGTTTGAAATCCTTGAGCCAGCTAATAAAACATTCGTTAAAATTTTACAAAATATCAAATCGATAATAAAAAGAATTCCAAATGTCAAATTTGGGCTTCTAGATGCCCATATTCGTAGTAGGATTGCGTCATTGAGAATTTGATAGCTCTAGGTACCCTTGTTTTATCACAATGAGAAAAGCATATATACATTTATGCACATTCTTCATTATTTAATTTCTTCAAATATAATACAGGGCGATAATATATGGCGGCAGCAATTTGAAAAGTAAAACGGACATTCAGAGTGATTCGTAGCAAAATCGCACAACGAAAACAATAGTCCTTCAGAGACAAAGCCCCTTTGGACCAATAAGAAATAACTTCGGTACATTATTAAAAATAACTCTGAAAAAATTTTTACAAATTTATTTTGTAAATCAACGAAAATAAATACATGTATTACAATTCTTAGTATAAAAAAATAAATATCAAATTAAGAAAGTATTGCATTTTTCGCTTCTAATCTCGTGCTGGCTAGCACATCCGTCTTGCGAAGAAGATGACCCGTAGTTAAAATCCCACGGAGGAAACAAGTTTGTTTACCATTTTTTTTCAAAAATCTAATAATCTGTGTTTAGTGACACCCAAACAAGAATACGATCATAGGCTACTAGTTGTGCTTTCGTTGGTGTTTGTACTACGATTATATAATTGGGCGGGCTAATAATTTACATCAAGGGAAGGGCGATAGTTGCTTGGATGTTAATTCGATTAAAATGAGACTGCAGAGAAGCACGAGTTTCAGTTGATCGGATAACAACTTCGTTAAAGGTCTACTTGAAGATACTTCTTATGTTCTAGCGATGAAAACGTAAAAACATAATGGCGCCCTGGCCGGCTTTCAAACTCTGGATCTTCTGCCTGCTAGGTTGAGCGTGTTAACCATTTCTGCCACTTTTATACTCAAGAGAGAATGCGATAATGTCTTAGATCTTCACTTAAGGGGCAAATGGAAAAAGGCAAGGCACTTGAATCTTAAATCTATATGGTTACGACTTATCGTCTGAATATCTTATTTGACGGCCATGGAAAGGGATTAAACATTAGACTAGACCAGGGATGGGCAAACTACGGCCCGCGGGCCAAATCCGGCTCCTTGGAAGACTGTATTCGGCCCGCGGATAGAATCTTAATTTGCCGGTCCGAGGCAAATTAAAAGAAATATATATTTAAATATTATATCTCCATCTCCTTTTCTACTTTGTTTAAATATTACTTTTTTTCTTCCTTTTGTTCAAATTATTGATGATCTTTTTACTGTCTCTATTTTTGTTTTACAAAACATAAATCGATGGAAATAGCAAGCACAAACAGTGTTAAACGCGGTAACAGTAAAGTGTTAAACGCGGAAGTACTTTGGTAGTTATGCTGTAGATTGGCTTAAGAATCGTTATCTGTTTTTCGGGGAGAAGTATGCGAATTCAATATAAGTGAATCAGACCTCACATTTGACAGACTGCGCATTTTAAGCTCCAGCCAGCGGTCTTTTCTTTTGTCGCGAATTCTAGCATTATTGATTGCGTATGGAAAGATTGCGGACATATAGCATCATTATGAATAGTGCTTTTGAAATTGTTAAAAGTATAGCGTAGCTAGTGCCTGTTTGGGTTATTCGTAAAATATTTCAACCCCAAAATGTCTACTAAAAAACGTAAAGTTGATTCAGAATGCCATGCTTTTAATGATGAATGGACCTAGAAATATTTTTTACAGTTGTAAAAGATAAACCAGTGTGTCTCATCTGCAATGAAGCTGTAGCAGTCTTCAAAGAATATAACATCATTATCGAAAGTGAGTTTCCCGAATTTAATATCTCACGCCCAGAAAATCAGTGCTATGTTTGCTTCATCTTATATATGTGAACAAGTGTTTTCAACAATGAACCTTAGAAAGAATTATTTAAGAAGTAGAGTGACAGATGAGCAGTTAGCCCCGTTCCTTAGAATCAGTACATCTCACTTCGAACCTCAATATAAGAAACTTTTAAAAATGAAAGCGCAATTTCATTCTTCTCATTAACATATTTAAATTGTAATACTTGTATAGGTTTTTAAAATTTTAGAAAAATTTACCTTGGCCCGCCGAACTTTTTTTTTTTCGATTTTTGGCCCGCGAACGAAAATGCTTGCCCATCCCTGGACTAGACGTACTAGTCACTTACTTCCTGAAAACATGCATGATATAATTTATAGGATAATTCTTATTTTTAGATATCAGCAAATTCAGCAAATTTCCAGCTTGACAATATAATAATCTCAAATTATAATTCAGACATAAAAAAGTAACAACGGGAAATACTCAAATAACGTTTAATGTTTCTTGAGCGGTTTCGCAATGAATATGATGTAATGTAAGTATAAAGGTAGTTTCAACCGATGATTTCAATTTATAGAGTTTGGCCTTTGGTAGCACAAACCAGCATCAATTTCGTAACAGACTTGGAGTGAATTGCTGCTTGGTCTGAGCAGTCTTGAAAAGTTTTAAAACAACCTTTCTATTAAATAAGAACTTGAACATAAATACAAGTCTCCTCTTATAAATCAAGCACCACTTATGTCGAAATAACTTATAGTAATAGTCAAAGTCACATTTTTACTTAGTAGTCAAAGACTAGACAATTGATTTAACGCGAAGTGGTTATGAAATTCCCACAGGAATAATAATTTAAATGTCGGCACACAGAACGCAAAGCCAAAGAACTACAATCTTATCAGAACTGCAGACACCTATTCCTCGAGTGGACATCATGTGGCCTCGAGAGGCAGAAACATGCTTATCTTTTTCGAATTAAATAATCTCAAACTGATTTACGTTGTATTGAGAAAAGGGAAAAGGAGTGATCGTAAAGCTTAAATTATAAATAACTGGTTACTCAAAATAAACATAACCCTACAAATTTTCAAAAATACCAATGTATTTTTGAAATCTGTATTGTACCCTTGTAATTATTATCAACTAAAGAGTTCCTAGCCATGACCTCATTTTTCCATAATTTTTCGTACCTCTTAAGTAAATACATTTCTTTGCAAACAGAAATGGAAAACAAAATCATTAAAATATCCATTGCTTTTCATCATGTCGAACAATAACGAAAGAACCTCTGTTCAGAAATTGTCGAAACTCAAAATTTATAAAATAGTACATTTTCAATGATATCTAAATATTTGAATAAATGTAGTCTCTTACTATATTAAGTGATTCATATGTTCCTATCAATTTTCAACATACTATTAAAAATGTATTTACATTGTTCTCTTGAATAAAATGTCGATACAAGAAAAAAAATAAAATATGCAATAAGAATTTTACATTAAATAATAAAATTGAGACCTTTTTATATCAGATAAATATAAAAATGGATATAAATCTCTTGAAATCAAAAGAGAATCCATTCAGAGTGTCAGATTTGAAAGAAAATGGAAAGATCAAAGATGTGAAAAAACAAATGAATCTTAAAAAAATTAGCAAACTAACTTCGGTTTTAGAATTGCTCGAGAAGAAATGTTTATTTTATACTCAAATTATCATTTTCTGAGAATGAAGATATTTAAAAAGAAAATGAAATATATGGAAAAATATGTATTTTGTAATAACTCATTTCTTTTTTCTGTGAAAATTTAAAATTTTCGCCCAAAATTTTAAAAATGTATTTGAGCTGCCATTAAAGGGACTATTATGGCCTTGTACACTGTTAAACTAAAAGATAATCAAGCATTTTTAGAAAAACAATTATTTATTAGCTATTGCAATTATTCCCGTTACTTTCATCAACATAATGGTTAGCTTTGCTCGCTGCAGTATCATTGGCTTGAATATTTAAGTGTATCTTTGAGGCATGTGTTTTGTGTCATTGCATTGAGGGATGACACATTCATAGTGAGATGAAAGTCCTTTCGAATAGCTTTAGGGTAAAAAAAATATATAGGACAGACTTTAACGCGTTCACGGGGTATTCTCCATCAACATTGGGACGGAGCTGGGCAAAGTCGTATTTTTATATGTACGGTATCTAGTACCCATGCCAATGACAGGCACAATCTTGCGATGCTCACCACTATAAAATTGGTGGATTTAATCTGATGTTATTGTAAGACAAGGGAGATAAGTCACAACGTAACGCACTTATTCCTAAACTATTTTTATCTGTTTCCAATATTATTCAATTGACTTCTGACGACTATCATCTGATTTAAAGTGCGCTCTAGGCCTGGCATTCTTATTTATGAAACTGTGTGATTCTTGAATCTTTGTTTAGAATTTATCAGTCCAGGTTAATTAAAAAATGGTAACTAGAGCCAGCAAAGTTTGAACATTGAACGTTTCCACCCGAATATGGGAATCTGTAAGCCCTAATTTAGAATTTGGAATTTGTTTTGTTATCTATTTCATATTTTTTAAAACTTTAACGAATGTTTGATTAAAAAAGTCAAGGATTTCTAAGCGAGCAATGGCAGCACTGTACGCAAAAAAAAGGAAAACATTTTTGTCTAAAGCACGCGAGAGTGTGTATCGGAAATTCTAAAGATAAGCTCATTTTAAAATTATTTTGCGATATTGCTCTTGAACTGAATTTTATGGTTTGAGTGCAAATAACATGATATTTAATAAATAAAAGTAACACACAAAATGTTAAAAAAAACGGCCCTTTGGACGTAATTTAAAATCTTAAACCTTTCAGATTTTTCTTTTTTTTATTTTCCTCTCTCAGTATTAGCCGCTATTTACGAAGTGTTTTTCCCATCGCCTTGTTGAAAATCAATATATTATTTTTTTAAAATTTATTATCAGAATAAGTGTCACGTAACCAAATACCCCGAGATGAAACAAAACACAAAATTATATTGCAAATTTTGTTTGAGTTCTCATGATGATAGCAATAATTTTGACAAAACCCAAATGAGACTTATGAGGTTTCTATATTATCCTTTAGCGTTAAACAAGAAGCAGTTAGAAGCATATGCTGCTACGAAAACAAGCATAAGCTTTTTAATTTCCATGTCTTTCCAGCAATATTGTTTTTCCATTCCCGTTTTATACGATTCTGAAAATGCGATATTTTTTTACCGTATGCAGAAGCACAAAATAAATTGAAAATATACTCTAACCTTGTATTAAATAAATTAAGCTTTGAATAAAACATTTTTTTCGACTCTTCTGGATATTTGATGTGTAGTTGTACATATTTATATTCCGAAAATACGACAGTTAATTATTAAGTAACAATCTGTGAAATGTTTGTCCATTTCAAAACCTCTATATAACCATAAAAGTATGATTTTTTTTCAATTAAAATCGCCAAATGTTCGTAACCGTTCGTGGCGATGTCTATCAGGATTTTGTGCAAAGAAAAATAGACAAAGAAATTTCCGAGGCTCTTTTCGGAACAGTTCATCATTCAAGAAAATAGCAAAGCATATAGAAAGTATATGATTCAAAAGAATAGCAAAGCATATAGAAAGTATATGATTCAAAAGAATAGCAAAGCATATAGAAAGTATATGATTCAAAAGAATCGCAAAGCATATAAAACAGTATGATATTAAAATAATTCAATATATCTGTTTTATTACGATTTTCTTCCTTTGAACAATGTGATTTCTCAAATTACAATTTTTAATCCGAATGGCGTTAGGAGCTATTAATTTCGTTTTTCGCATTTTGCAATCTCTGCGTTGATTCACTCTTCAAACTGTTGCCACCAAATATTACAGCTCTGTATTATATTTAAAGAAATTGAATAATGAAGAATCTGCATAAATTTATATATGTTTCTCGCACTGTGATAAAACAGCGGTACCTAGAGCCATTCAGTTTTGAATAACGTACGTTTCCACACGAATATGGGCATTTGAAAGCCCAAATTTGGAATCTGGAAATTATCTATTTCATATTTTGTAAAACTTAATGATTTTTTTGTTAAAAAACTGAACTATTTAAAAGCGAGCAATGGCAACACTGTACGAAAAAAAAAATATTTTTATCTACAGTGCACGAGACTGCGTATCGGAAATTCTAAAGACATGCTCATTTTAAAATTATTGTGCGATATTGCTGTTGAACTGAATTTTACGCTTTAAGTGCGGAGAACATAGTATTTAATAAATAAACATAACACACAAAACATTAAAAAATGTTCCTTTAAGCTTAACATAAAATCTGAAAGCCTTCAGATTTTTATATATGTTTTATTCATATATTTTTTAATAGTATTTTCTTCAGTTACACGATGTCATTATTATTCATTGTATATTTTTATTAGACTATTTTGTTCACATTGCAACCTCATGAATAATATTAGTAGTGTAAAAGAACGTTATAAATAGGAAAGGTTTCGTTGCCATATCATACCGAATTTGACAACATGTTCTTCCATTTGAGAGTTATTGTTTTTTTGTAACGTGTAAGTCTAAAGATATATAATTTCAATAATTAAGTCCGCAAGCGAATTATAGTAAAACCGCTTCCTTTTATTGTCGTTTGTGATTACCTGAATGTATACTTCGGGTGCCATAGTAATCAATAACTGTTACTCTAAACCATTTTAGGACAAAGGCGACACATGAAGCAATATGTACCGGTTACAAAATTCCCATGATCATTGTCTCTATAGAATTCATGAAGTAATGTGTATACATGAATAATCACCCCCGACTGGTAAACTGAAAAACATTATTTCAGTCACTTTGAAAACCTTTCTGAGGAACATAAACTAATATTTTCAATATTTTGAAGCAAATGTTTTGATAAAATTTGAAATAGGGAGAGTTGGAAGTATTGCAAATAACTGCATTCAGCTTCATTGTTTGAGCTGAAAAGAAAATATGATTCGTGACATCTGTTGACCATAACGGCTTTCAGATGAGTATAATATGTAAAATGACATTTGTGTTTACATGACGCTAAATTTTAAGTAGGATTTAACTTGATGTACCTGTCTCAAAGTATATACCTTCAACAGTCATAAGCGTTTTTTTTTAAAGCATGAGACGTGAAATATGTGCAGTGCCCTCTCCTGGACTCGAACCCTGGGCCTCTACGATACGCATCAAGTATGCTTCCAGTTACACCACGAAGGTATGTGGAAAGAAGAGAGAAAATACCTTATATATTTCCACTTTTAAAGCCTAATTGGGAATGAGGGGCCCAGCCGGAAAATCCTGGTGGTGACAAATTATCGTGCACCGCTTTTTAGTTCGAACGCCACTTGTAGACTCATTAGCTTTTCTTGAAGCAGGAGACATGAAAAATGTGCAACGCTCTAACTGTGACTCCAGCCTCTGACCACTGATAGTTCGATCCGAGGTTCGAATCCCGCGAACGGGCTGGCTGCATGGGCATTTTCGTGGTTTTCCCCATGTGTAACGTGTATACGAGCCAGTTTCCCTTAGAAAGTCCTCCACGAAGGCATCCCTCCGTTTAAGCAGATAGCCTTCGTGTGCTTTGCCGTAATTGAATAACCTAACCTAACCAGCATCTGACCTTTTGAATATGCATCGAGTATACATCCAATTACACCACGAAGGTATGCGGAATTGAGAAATTACCTTACAATATTATTTGTGCTTCAGCATTTCGGAACTAATACATGCATATATTTCAAACTGCAAGAAAGATGTTTTAAAGTAATATATTTGTGTGCGCACTTCTTCATGAAAATGGTAGACCGAAATTTAATGTAAGGTATTAATCAGATTTCTTAGGCGAGAAACTGCAGCACAGGTTTTCAGGTTTTCAGATTTTCTTAAAATAGCACGGAAGATAGAAGAAACACAGTTTTTATTTCGCTAAAGTAATTTGAATTTGTGACTAAGCGAAAGAAGATTTCAGTGAACTAATTATTATCGCTGATTTTACAGCAACAGAAACTTCAAGTAAAATATTGAAGGACATTTACCTTCCCAAATTAAACAAGAAGTAAATACCAATTTAGTGCGTGAAAGACATGTATTTCAGTTGCGAAAACATGAACAGGGAGAAAGATAACTTCAAACTTATTCCGACTACCGCCCGTTTTGAAGACAATTTTGCAAATAGCTATTAATAACACGATCTCTTTAACACTTTTGAAATAATCATTCTGGACTTCTACACGTATTGCACGTTCGTCTGCATGCAGAATTTTTGCATTAATTTAACTAAATCATAATAGCTTGTAGGAGAAAAAATTAAAGTGATATGCATAGGAAAATAAATTAAACAAAGTTCTGATTTAAATGAAAGGCCAAGTTTAAAATGTGAGATTTTTTTAAATAAATAAGTAAAAAGTAACTGTACTTTCATGATTGAAGAATTTTCATGCACAGAATATTCAAAGTAGAACATCGTCCAGCATATACAAGGCAATTTAAATTCCTTTCCCTTGTTTATTCTACTTGAAATTCTAATTCCATTAGAAAGGCGACTTCTACTTGTATAGAGCTAGAACTATTGAATTTACTAAAGAACAAAATTCAGTAGTATGCAATGAGCTTGCAATCTAATGACATAGCACACATAGTACTTAGAAGAACTATGTCAGTCAGGTTTCTTTCCAGTATTACTTAGGAGATTTTAGCGAGAAAAAACACAGGATCAAAATACATATTTAAAGAATATTCAGTAATAGGATTGTAGAAATCTCCTGGCATTTTACTTTGGAGGAGATGTAAGAAATGGGTAATGCTTTCGCCGGGATTCGAACTCTAAGCTTCCCAAGTACCAGCCGAAAACGCTTCTAGTTACACCACGAAGGCACATACTAAGGCAGGAGAAAAACATTACGATATGAGGTGTCTGCTGTTTATTAAATTATTTGGCAATTGGCAATAACAGTAATTCTCCAAGAATATTACTTTCAAGACATAGCCAAATTCGACCTTTTCTACAAGGCATTTCTTTCTTTAGGACTGCGATTTCACTTTCCTAAACAGCAATAAATCTGCATCTTTTACTATGAGCTGGTTTCAATGCACAACATTTCCTGTGATAATGTCGTATATCGCAGTATCATAAACTGCTTACAGATAATTTATCTTCAGTAGTACATGCGTACATTAAACAGTATATCTCTATAGAAGACTCAGAATTGCAAATTTCTCGTATAAGTTAAACCTTGTACAATACAAAATCATTCACTAATAAAATGAATATATAAACTATCATTCTTGCTGTAACTTATTTCCCTCGTTTAACAGTAGCATCAGTTCTACGAATTTTATCGGGGCAAAGGGCACAGCATTGAGTCTGTCACTGACATTGGATGTGGGTCCTCTGGATACAGGTGCAGAAGACTCCAATCCATCTTCTTTTACCACTAAACCATTCAAGAGAAGTAGTATCATTCCAAGTATCTTAAGCAACCCCATAGCACAAAGATACTAAATATTTATCCAATATCCAATCCAGAATCCGAACCGCACTCTGATACAGTAGCTAGCAAAGCTAACCACTGCACTGATCAAGTCTGTATACATGATCTTATACTAATAATCAAGATCGATATCTTATAGAGTGTATAATTTTATATGCGTAAGCGCATAGCCTCTACCCAATTTTTAGATGCTGTAAAACTCAGATAATTGAAATAAAATCGAATACAATCCGAATAAGCGTGGGAAGAAGTTCTCATTTTGTAAAAATTGACCCCTATCTAAACGAAGTCACACTTCCAGTAGCATCTGAAAACTATGAAATATGGCGGTTCAAAGCAACTGATCTAATTTTCGAAATCTTTAGGGTTATTCGGATTCCAATAAAAATTATAGCTTCAAAATATACTTTATTGCAATGAAACTGATTACTGTTTCTTCACATTTAATAATCAATGATATTTGGAATAAATTTTTATCGCAATAACCAAAACACAAGAAAGTTTGGCATGAAGCATTTCTGTGAAAGATTTCTAATGTTATTTTCTTCTTGAAGATAATGTGACAGTTATAATGCAGTAAAAATTAAGTAAAATACTTCTGACTTCAAATATATTTTTACATTTTGCGCAATTACATTTTGCTTTACGTATGCTAAAGCAAATATTTATTTTTACCAATTAAATTTGTGTTTCTGAAGATGGAAAAACTTTACATTACAGAAAATTTTATTTCACGATTTCACTATTAAAAATTCGTCGTTTGTAAGAAAAAAATGCCAATGTACTGTAGATTTGTATCTTTGCATTATTTGTCATGTAGCAAATTTAAGAAAATTATGAATTTCCGGTAAATACTGCGTATCTATTCAAAATTTATAACTACGCACTTCAGTACGTTACACTGGTTTTATAATAATACCAAGTACATTCTAATATAGATACTGATTGATTTAAGTAAAATTTGAAAACCATACATATATTTGAATACCAAAATTTAGAAAATGTGTTTTAAAAAAGAAACTTGATACACGCATTTTTCAAATAGGTAAAATATCAGACTATAAATTAATTCACTATTTTAAACAGGAAAAATTTTCTTGACCATTGTATTAGTAGCCAATATGTAGTAGTACATTTTGATGTTATTACTTACAATTCTTAACAGGTCATGAATTAATTGCACGACTCAAGCCATTGATAAAGAACATGAGTTGAATATCATTGATCTTCCAAAGTGTTAGATTGAATTTCATTTTCTATTATTAATTTTTGCGGTAATATATTGCTGAATTTTATTACTATCATCAGGTATAGAATGAGGAAAATGAAATTTTAGTCACAGATTTAGTTCAAAATAATTTTCTTTTAGGTATTTCCAAATGCATTTTTAATAACTATTTTCTGTTTCACAAAAGCATACCTATGTTCTTATGAATCTATAAGCTATTTTCTCCCTCCTTTCCACATGCCTTCGTGATTAACTAGAAACACGCACGGCGCGTATTCGGGAGCTTCGGAATTCGAATTCCTGTGAGAGCAATGCACATTTTTCACTTTCTAGCATCGCTATAATCTAATGATTCTAAAAACCACTGAACAGTTCAAATATTTACTTCTGCACAGATTAAAATACTGCATTCCGACATAAATATTACACCAGATGAATAGTAGGATTTTTTTGTAAATACAGCAGGAAGTAAATTAAAGTTGTTTTAAAATACTTCTGTGAATAGTTAAAAAGAGAGTAAATAATGTTTAAGTCATATTAAAGTCAAATAAAGTATATAAATTTCACAAAGTGTAGCTATCATTTAAAGAATTTTTATTAGAATTCAAACCTTATATGAAATATCTTTTTTTGTATACTCAGAAATGAAGTTTAAAATAATTTTTGTTTTCAAAATGTAAACTAAGATTGCAGAGTTAATTCTGATATGCAGAACATTCCTTGTAAAAAAATGAAAATAAAATACTAAAATAAAAATTCGAATAGCTTTTTTCCAAAATATTGACATACTTCTTATTTAGTTCGTGCTTAAGCATGTAGAAAGACTTGTTTCAGAAGGATCATAATGAATTGTCCCCGGAAAATAAAATAATCACTGAAAATAAAAATATTAATATATGTTTTACATTTCTTGAAATTGTTAACTTAATTCTCAAAACTTCAATATTCGTTTTATTCATCAACTGAAAATTATTTTCATTTAGTATGTAAAACACAAGCTGCTGCAATCAGTTTGAATGCTCATAAACATTTCATGAATATTTTCCATTACGCATGATTTAAAGATTTAAATCTCTTATATTTCGATATGTTTCGAATCAGAAATATTTTATTTTCATGTCATTTCAAAATATAATTGATTGAATAAAGCACCGTATAAAACTAACTAAGAACATCTCTCGTAGCTGAGTTAAATAAATGCAATAACCTCTACATGTAATTAGCAATAACATAAGAATCAAATCAGAACTCACCGACTGCAGGGGCGTAGATGTTGAGATACAAACAGTCTTCACTTTGGTTTACAAGCTGAGGTAAGAGTTTTTGCAGGTACCTATACCTCCCGAAAGGCATTTTCTTTAAAGCTTCTGTCTCATTTTTAATATCCGGCAATTTCTGGGGGCACACATGACTATGACTGTCTGCCAATCGGACCCCTTTCCAATGAGTAGATGTCACGGGTGGCATAAAACGTAAGGGCCCTATAGGGGCTCCTGCATATGGTACACCTAGAAACACCTCCACAGGCTGCAGCTGGCGATTCGACAATGTGCTGATGAACCCTCGCAAAGTTCCGTACCTAGTGTGTACCACCCTAGTACTCAAATGACGGGAATCGAGCTCCATCTGGTACAATGAAGCTGGTACATTGCTCAAAGAGATTAAAACCAATACGGCTGAAATGAGTAAAATTTTCTCAAGAAAACTATAGTGTCTCCTGGTTGCACAGCTAATTGTCAATTTCATGTTTAATGCCTATGCATTAGTTTCACAGAAGCTCAGTGTTGCTAAAGATATAGAGTTCAGCCGATGTTTGAAGCAAAATTCCAGTTTAGACACACATTTAAAGTTATTTAAATTACCAAAATTGTACGTAACAAATATCACTTTTAAAAAATATTTTTCAGTTCATGAAGTGTAAATTCATAGCATTTCAAATTAACATTTGTCATTGATCAATTTATAAAACCATATATTAAAAGGCAATAATGTAGTAAATTTTCTTAAAGCGATTTTGTACATATTTATAGCAAATAATCTAAAAGATTTTTGTATTGAAGCTCATGCATTGGTTCCCTTCTTGTCCGCAACTCAGCATTATTTTAAAGTGCACAAAAAATTCTAAAACGTTTTCAACAAATTTTGAAAGTACATTTTCATCTCGAACATTATTTCACTCTTGTTTTCAGTAAGTCAAAAGAATACTTTTCTTTGCTGGAAACTTTGCGCGCGCAAAACAGGCGTGTTTCTCTTGAACTTCTCTCAAAGAGCGCAGGGATCACCAAAGGAAAAGATATGTTGCTCTTGCGCTTCCCAAGTCCCAACTATCGCTCCGTCGAGAGGGCGACGGATAACCACATTCTCGTAACAACGCGCATGCGCTGTATTAGCCTTGTTAGTTGCCTTTAGGAGAACTGTATTACTACGGGCGAACTCTCTGTTAGATTAGCGTTAAATAAACAGTACAATTTCTTGGAACGTATCTAGCAAAATATCTGCAGTATATAAGTCTTTCGTACGATAAATTCATTACGTAAATCTTTTGAGGACACTTACGTCAGAGTCTGGCTTCAAAATCTTGTCATAATGTGCAGGGCTCAATAATTTAGCGGCTTTGATGATCCCGAGAAAATGATGTTAGCGTACTTTGAAACATATTTAGGTAAATGAAAGCGGTTTCTCTTTCGAGGAATGCTGAACCTTAATTGCAATTTATTTGGTAACCATTAACTAAGCCTTTGCTGGCTGGTTGGAACAGCTGTCTTGTTAATGTGGCTATTGCCAGAGTAATTTTCTTTCTCATTTAGTAGGTTTAATGGGCTTCGTAAGCTTGAGGTATAACTCCGATTCGTGTAATTTTAACGACATCGGCAGAATCGGTTCTGCGGCGATTGTATTTAATTTCATGCAGTAATTTACGTTTTAAAATTACACTGCTCAGCATTTTCATAAGTGGATGGATAAAATAATTCTGCAAAATTAGGAACTAATTTTAGTTTGTTGTTTATATCAATTATTACTTTTAAAGACGCTAACTAATATATCATAATAATACAACAGCAACAATTTATAATAGTAATAGAACTAATAAGTAGTACATTAACAACAACTAATATATGTATATAATATTGCGAAAACTTTGCTAAAATAGATAATAATAAAGAAGCAGATACGGCGTGTAACTATTCCCCAAAAAGCAATATGAATGAAAACGAAAAATTATATTCTGTAATACATGAAAAATATTACAAAAAGACGTGCTTTTAGAAAGGACAGCGCAGGCACTTTATATGTTTTGAAGTCTCAGATTAACGTGCAGTGCTATAATAACATCTGTCGTGATGCAAGAATTTTCACCTTCCTTGTAACAAAGCGATGAGTACCGCCAATGAAAAATCGAGCGCTTCCATAGTTAGAAGAAATTATATGTTCATGTATTTAATAATAATCTTAGAAACCACTGTTATCCATTTTAGTCAAGAAATACAAAATATCTAAATCGAATTTTAAATAAAATCCTTCACCACATCAGATTGTCATCAACATACAGCGTGTGTGTGTGTGTGAAATTTGAATTCGATAGCTTATCAGGAAGTACGTTAAAAATCGATAAAAAATACGACCACAGTAAAAACCATTATAGAACGAAATAAAAGCTTATAATTATATTGCAAACAATAACAAAAACAGAAACTACAAAGCAACACACAGTACACAAACTACAATTGTTTATGATCATATCTATACACAGATATATAAATAAAAATCACCTTACTTCATAAGGTATTTCTCCCACCATCTTGGCATGCCTTCATGGTGTAGTAGTCAACTCGCTCGGCGCGTGTTTGAGGGTTCCGTGGTTCGAGTTTCGACAAGGGCATTGCTCATTTTTCATCTCTCCTCCTTTAAAAAAAATAAGTGATGTCTCTACAATGACGCCCGAACTAAAATTTGGTGGATGATGATTCTCCACCTCCAGGATTTGGCGACTATTCCCAGTTGCCCTTTAAAAGACGGAGTATATCAGGTATTCCTCCCACCTACTTGGCATGCCTTCGTGGTGGTTTTTGTACTATGATTTAAAATTACTTAGAATCCAATGCTATGCACGCTCGGCGCTTAATCGAGAGGTCCGTGGTTCGAGTTCCGGGGAGGACATTGCTCATTTTTTTTCTCTCCTGCTTTCAAAAAAATACCTAATGTCTCTACAATTTATGTAATTTTCATAAAATTATTCATAATGAAATAATTCTGAAATCTGCTATTGCTGCTTTCTATTTCACTTATTTATTTATTTATTTTTGTAAAATTAAACTCGTTTCGCAAATAATTCTGTGGTTTCAGGTAATTCCATATTTTGTATTTCGAGCCATAGCTTTAAAACATTTCCCCTTACCAGCAAGGTGAGCTTAAAACTGCTAGTTGGAGTCTGGGTCAAATACAGCTGAAAGGGCTGCCCGCTTGGGAGTTTTTGCCATTTTCCTTATATGTGTCCGCAGGTTTGTGTATCCATGTAGGATAACCTATCCCAAGGCTTGAAACCATAGTCTGTTGTATCATGACCTAATGAATCAAATTAAAGATTTCCATCTTCTAACGCTTATATAGTTTGAGAATTCAGCTTTCTTTCTACATCATTTTTCCTATTCTCTTCGTTTCAGTTCTTAATTTTCTTTAAAATAACTTGGTTTATTTTGTAACACGCACATCTTAAAATATAAATAATCATCAATATTCTAAATCATCTTCCTGAAACGATCACTTCCACAGAAGATCATCTAGAAACACCAGTAGTCTTCTTATAAATAATTCACACGAATTCCCTTTAAGAAACATCTGTGTAATAGTCGAAATTTTCATAACCGCACTATAATTATAACCGCCATATATAATTATAAAAATATATATCTGTAGTAACGGCACTATGATTTGAAATTACTTAGACTCCAATGCTATGCTTCTATAGATGTCAAAACGTAAAGTATATCAGTGTGCTACAGACTTTATTACTAATATTTTAACTAATATATTTACTAATATTTTAATAAATTACATCAAATGCTCAAAGTGATAATTAAAAGCATTTATAATTAAGACAGTTTAACCAGCTTTTCCTAACATATCGTCTGTTTACAAACAGGATTATCCGAAGTTAAGCTTTTGTTTTGTACCAGTGACTATGTAATATCATGGATTCGAAAACTGAAAAATGACTAGCTCAGCTTTCAATCCATGACAGCGGAATTTATTGATGACTAATCATGTTTTGCTGTAAGGAAAGAAAACCAACAACAATGGTATTTGACATATTGTGCAAAGCATTAAAACGATCCAATGTGTTTTGTTAGTAAGGTCAACTGTATGAAAGTTGTTCATGATGAATATAGAAGCGGTTTCCCTATGCAGTCTCGAACGAACGAGAACATCTAGAAAAATCGACAGCTGTTAAAAAAACAGTCACCTGTCATTTCGAATGACAGTTGAGAGCTTTATATCAATTACTAAGAACACTTATATAATTGTCAGGGAAGATCTTGAAGAAAGAAAAACTTTTTTGTTGCTTTTTCCCTCAGGCATTTAATACACAGCAGATAGATGGCCGACCTTCTCATCTCATGATTTGACTCATACGACATTCACTAAGCGTTACTTTTTTTCAAGCAAACTTTGAATGGGACAGACATCGACTTGGGTTGGAGAAAGTTCACAACAGCCGCATTTAAGTCCGTCACAACGTCACAACACACAGCCCGTCACAACGTTTAAGCAAAGACCATGTTGGTGGATTTTTTTTATTTATCAACCGATAATCCAAACAGAATTCTTTCCTAGAGATTAATTAGATCGTGAACACATATTGTATGAAGAAGTAATGGAGAGATTTCTGAGGAGAATTTAATGCATGATGTCTAAAATAACTCAATCAAATAACTGGTTTCTGCTATATGACAATGAGTGATCACACAATTCCATTCTCATCAAATTTCTGTAAAATAAAACGTTAAAATGTTCACCCACATACCTTATATGTTTCACACGTCCTTTCTTCGTGAATAAAGAGATTCGGAAACCCTAGTATGAAATTAAACAATATTTTGAAAGATAATCCTAGGTAAGTAGCAAACGGCTGTATAAATTTGCACAGATATAAAACGATTTTATGCTGCAGGCTGAGTAATAAAAAAGCTGTTTTCTTTTGCATTCGATTTATACCAAATTAGACCTTAAACATTTTCGGTGGGTATTTATAATTTTACATGAAAATAATGTATTTTCGTAGAGATCATTGCACATTCTGAACCAGGAAAATGACAGTTTAGTTGTGCCTTCGCAGTGATTCGAATCGCGGATCGTCCAGTCTGACTAGACGTGCTAACCCAGTTTTTCTCATCCTTTCTGCCCCATGCACATCTCTCACCACTAGTAGATGATCATCCCCCCACCCTCCTTTGCAAAACTCGAAAAATACATGCACATTTATTTAAATTTAGTTTTGCTTCTTTTTCAATGAGCTTTAAAATTGAAACAAGAAAAAATATAGGAAATGTTGATAAGCACCAAGATGTGAATAAAAGTTATTTTACATTCGTAAAATGAAACTAAAAACTTAACGGGTAAATAAAAATCTAACAGCCTCTCCCTCTTGAAACTATGAGATGACTCTACGGTTGAGAATCCTTCTGCTAATCTCTTACCGCACGAGAGCACGCACAAGGGAATGTGATAATGTTTTATATACATCTTCACTTAAAGAAGGACAGCAGAAAGCACTACACACTATGAGTCCAAAATTCAGTTGACCAAATCTAGACAGTGAAGAATTATCTTTTCCTACATTTTTGTTCGGAAATTACTACAGAGCTCTTAAATACTTTAAAGCAGAAAGTTTAAAAAAATCTTTTGTGTCTTCTACAGGATTCGAATTCCGAATCTTCCATTTATGACCTGTTGGGGAACAAGCCAGAAAGCATGCGATAAATCCTCAGAAAACTTTCAAGAAAGCATTTTGCATTTTTTACGTACGAAATAATTAGTAAATAAATGGATTTGTTCGGAATTACACGTCATTAAATTTACGCAGTAATGCAAAACTTAGCAAATGCAGAACTTTCAAATTCATTACTTTGGGATTACCTTTTTTTACTAATCAGTTTTTATAAATCTCTTTACATAAAAAAAGTACAATTAAAAAACGTTTTTATGCAGTAAAATGTTACTTAAAATAGATATGATAATTAATACACTAAAAGGGTAATATAATTTATCATATAGTTTAATGGCTATAATAAACTAAATATATAAGGTATGTCTCCCGCATTCTTAGCACGCCTTCGTGGCGTAGCTGTCAGCACGCTCGACGCGTATTCGAGAGGTCTGTGGTTCGAGTCCCGGCGAGGACATTGCTCATTTTTCATCTCTTCTGCTTCCATATAACCTCATGTCTCTACAAATATAACTCTTTTTAGATTTCATCTAGAGTTTTATATCGGGAATAAAAAAATGGGGCACCCAAGGCAAATTAAAACAGATGATAGCTTACGCATTTGATAGTGCAATAAAATAAATAAATCTCGTTATTTGTTGTTCCCGAGATTTTATTGTGCTCCATATAAAATTGTAGATGAATTCTATAAATAGAATTATTTAATCTATTATTCCCATGAAAATATATGATATGTTATTTTTCTACTGTTATGCATTAATTAGCATATCCAATTTAAATAGAGCCTTACTGTTAAACAACCTTTTTAAATTATATTTTATTTGCTGTTTTGTAGTTTCAGTTACACATTATCAATGATGAAATATTTAGTCATTATTTAAATGCATGATATAGGATAGAGAAGATCATGAAATAAAGAAAAATAACTGAATGCCATTTAGTAAATGAAAAAATCGCCTTGAGAATTCATCTTCGTAAATTGGATAAAAACAATATTCTTCATCCAATGAGCACTTTGGTTGAAACTAACATGAGAAAAGCAATGTTGTCAATCCGTTATTGAGTTCACCAAAATGGCACACTTGAAAGCAATTGTTCTGCCTGAAAAACGTTTTTCTTCTATCTCCTTCAGACTGCAATGCATCTGTTTTTTTAAATTGTAAAAAATCGCTCATTTAGTAATTTTTACCACTCTTTGTTAAAAAGAGAAAGAAAAGTTTCTTTTATAATCCATGAAAATTTCAAAACTTTATATCCGAAGCATTTTTACATGTTCTTAAAATTATAAACGTCAAATAGTCTAAAAATTCCAGCAATTTTCGAAATTTCGTCAAAATTTTAGAAATTGGTTTAAAAGTTTCAGGCAAGCAATTTATTTCCTGCTGTATACAATAGTGAAAATATCAAACGTTTGATGCGCTGTTTGTTCGTAGACAAAGATATGGGCCAAAAATCGTTTAAACATTAAGTAAAAAATTTAAATCTAATTTTCGAAAAACCGATTCACCACATTGCCATCGACAAATAGTGTATGTACAAAACTTGAACTCTGTAGCTTAGTAGGCTAAAAATCGATGGCAATATTCCATAGTGAAACACCTTGAGTAAATTAAATAAAAGCTTATAATTACTGGCTGTTTACAGTAGAGTGCCTCATAAATGTATGTAATTTTACATATTTCAAAATATTTCATTGTTGTGTCTAGTATATAAATAAGAATTTTACTGAACAGAATATTAAATTTATTGATAGCTGAATAAAACTGAAATATAAATAATATGGAGGAAGTAAATGTACATGTAAAATAGGAAAAGAAATTAAACTTTATGTAGAAGAAAACTTAAAGCTTTTACATTTTATATTACGCCCAAAGGAGCGTTTTTTTAGATTTATCTAGACATGCATGTTTCGAGAACATTATTCTTATTAATATTAAAATTAATAAATTCTTATTAATATTAAAATGTTGCACCAGTACCATATATTTCTCATGAAGTACTAGTCCCGGTATTGGAATGACCTATTCGAAACTATGTTATTACAAATTAATATTCTGAATCCTGATTTTTTTTCATTATACTTGTATATATTTGTTTTCGTCATAGCCAAGCCCAGCCATGGTACAGTAATTTTGTAAATGCACTCTTGTTTCTTCCTTTAAATAACCTGACGACCTGTTACTGCAATGTTCAATATACTGATAAAATTTCAGCTTTTGTTCAATGTCATATTTTTATCCACTTCATAAAGAATTTTGAGTTTTTTCTTGAAATGACACAGTTTTGCTTTATGAAGACAACCCACTATTTAGAAAAAGGAGGGATGCAATATCCGATTAAGAGATTTAAGATTAATATCCAATTAGAAAAAGGACTAATGCAATATCCTTGGCATCCCGTGAATCTTGCGAGTCACACGAGATTCGCGATCTCAAATGTTTTCACGTTTTTTATCATTCTAATCTTTAGAGCAACTCAAACCTTTAAAAAGATAGTTTTATTTCTAGGAACTATACTATTGTCGGATCAATAAAATATGTGCCTTCGAAAGATTGAATCCACGGATCTTCTACTTTGATAGGTTGATTGGCCCCCTCATTGCATGAGAGCATGCGTGAATGATATTATTATTCTTTTTATTCTTCCTCACTTAAAGGAAGACTGAGTGGAGGTATTTCACCCAGTCTCTTAACTCCAAATTATGACGAACTACCGTCAAACTCAGTTTTAGTTCAGGCGCCACTGAAGCGACTGTAAGAGGACTGGAGCCATGATGCATGAGGTATCAGCTGTACCTTCCCCGGGACTCGAATCCAGGATCTTCCTATTTGTTACTTGGATGTTCTAAGCAATTACACCACAAGAGCATGAATGAGCGAATACTATAATTCCTTATATATTGACATCCAATATAAGCTTTCATTGAAAGAATTGTCACACATATGGGAAGAAAAGGGTTACTTTTTGAATAAAAGTGTTCTTTTTTGGGGGGGGGGTAAGAGAATTAGGAGATCTAAGCTTAATATTTCTCTGTATTAATTCTTAAAATAATACCTTCACTCTCCATAACTTGCTCTCATTTAAAAATATTCTGGAAAAATGTAAGAAATCTGAAGTAATGTTCAAATATTTTTTGTCAAAGTGTATTCAGAAAAATGATCCCCAAATTTGAAGAGTCTTAAATATGTATTTCCCTTAAAACATTTCATTTGTATTATCTTAATATATATAAATTGTTTTTTGTAAATGTATTCTGCAATTGCTTCTTATTTCGAACTTGACTTTTATTTATGATTCGTAATATTTAAAGTAATTTTTTTTCTTCGATATTCTTATATGTAAAATGCAAAGAGCTTGAAATTTGAAAGATCAGATAAAATTTGAAGGTCCGAATTCGAGAAAATTTAGGATTCATTCCATCTCTAAAACTGCTATTGTGTTTGATTTCCCTGCCTAATCACATATTTAATGCCCTTAATAAAACGTTTTGCATTAAACAAAAATATTGTACTTACACTTGCGATATTGTTGCTCGAACATTTACGCCCGAGATTTGTCGAGTAAAACCATATGACAGATGCTCAGCGATAACGTTGCAATAACTGCAATTTGTAATGCAAAGACCGCTACATTCAGTTCTTATAAAAATACAAATCCTATGTAAGTGTATAAGGTATTTCTCCCACCTTCTTCGTATGCCTTCGTGGTGTGGTGGTCAGCACACTCGAAGCGTAACCGAGAGGTCCGTGGCTCGATTCCCGGCGAAGGCTTTGCTCCTTTTTCATCTTTCCTGCTTCTAAATACCTAATATCTCTACTAGTGAAGCAACAACAACTTCATATTCTGCCAGTAAATGCTTTAAAAAAATATCAGACAAGAGTTGTCAGCATTAGACGCATTTTTAATGGATACGACTTTTCCCTTTTAAGAAAACAACAGCCTCCAGAAGCTTTCCGAGTTAGTGGAACTTGGAAAACTTCTGTAGGCTATTGTTAACGTAAAATTTAAGAAAGAAAGAAAACACAAAAGGATTGAATTTAAGAAGAAGCATTAAAGAAAGCATTTTGGACAAAAGAATCACATAGATTTCCTAAGAAACTAATTTAAAATAATTTCCGTTGAACTTCCTTGGAATTATCTAAAGTATCTTACCCAGTTGTCTGGCTACTTTAGACTGCTCACTGTAAAACGTGTTATTCCAGTTTAGAAATATAAAAAAAGAAAGAAAAGAAAAGAAAATTAAAATCAAGTAATATTGTATCAATAAGTATTATATTAAGAAAGCAATGCATGCATTTTAACTCCGTTTTACTTAGACACTGATGAAAGTAATACCATGATAAACGCTACACTGATCAATGTTGCTTTGATGTATTACCTATGTAAAAACTCATGGTTCTACCTTTAGCTATTTCTCCTTGCAACAAAATTTAATATTCATGATTTAATTCAGAAAATGACATGTTTAAGGGCAATTTTGTTACTACATTTTAATATGCTTAATATTATACAATACAATACTTAGATAATCTTCCGAAAGTGTATCCTCTTTCTTTAGGAAAAGATGCAATAGACAGATGCCACCTAATTCTAACAAATTAACTATCTAACATAATTATATAATGACTAGAATAAGAAACGTGGTGGGCTAATTCTATTCGTGAGCGACAGAAAATTGCTTTTCACATTTTTACACATATTTATAACTGTTCAGAGAAAGTGATGAATTTAATTGCTGCTATTAGGAAATTTACGATGACAGCTTAAATTTAGGCATTCATAATAATTTTTATAATAGGGATGCCTCATGTCTCAAACTCCTTTCATAATCATGACATAATCTATACTAATAATTTAGGGATTAGTTGCAGTAAAGGAGACGGATTACTTCTTTCTTCGGGAAATCACTGAAGGTGTTACTATACCTTTAAATAAATATATCAACCGTAGCTTAGAAAATTAATTCCTAACATATAGTTAATTGTCGACAGGTAGCTGTTATTGGAAAAGGTAATTAGGGAGATAAAACTGTACACGTTTTCGTCTTTTCTTTATCACAGCAGCTGAGAGTAGCTTTGGTGGAAATTGCATAGATTAAATATATTAATATTTGATACTAATAAACGCGTTTGGTGCTTTATTTTGTTTAAAACATTCTGAACGTATCTGGAAGTCTAAACTGAAATTAGAGAAGCTGAAGAATTTCCCACCGTATTGCTATAATTATGTACGATTTAGAGGGATTAGATTGTCATAAAGACTGCTATTCGAGAAGCGTTAGAAAGCCTAAAATGAAACTAAAAGTTATAAAAAACTTCTTGTACTGTTATTAACATTATCTTATTTATTTTCTCTCTCTTTACTTTGTACCTTCGTATTGTAATAGATCAGCACGTCTGGCTGGCTGTGGGAAGTTCCGGTGTTCGAATACTGGCGAAGGCACTGCGCATTTTTCATGTCTCTTTCTACAAAAAGAAAAAAACTGATTACTGAAGACTTTACAAGTGGCGCCCGAACTAAAAGGTAGTGGAGGATAATTCGTCACCATCAAGATTTGGCGATTGGGTCCCCTCCTCTCTAGTCGTTCTTTGAGAGGAGAATATATGAAGTATTTTTTTCCTTACCGCGTGCATTCGCAGAGTATTTGACAGCAGTTCTGATTGCTGGCAGGAGGTCTTGTGTTCTCATCCAGCCGAGGGCACTTCACATTTTTCATGTCTCCTGCTTCCCCCGTGTGCATATAAGCATTCTGTAAAGCTCCACGCGCATAGGGAAAAATTCGTGCATGTGATTGGACGTACATTCCGATGACATCATTTCCTCTTGGCGTAATGACGTTTACGAGGGATTCTTACAGTTTAGCTTTCGTTGAATGACGCGCATGAGTGATACGGAAGAGTGAAAATTATCATTTGTTTACTTTGAATAATAATGACAGACGAAAACATTGACATGCAGCCTCCTGCAAATGACATCTTGTTTATGGAACAATAAAATTATGGAATCCTTCAAAGATGATGTTAATAACAGAAGCAGTCTTAAATGCTTAGATTATAATTGTAAGGTTTTAGTTAAACTAACAAAGTTTTATTTTAATTTGCTTTTTTCTATCTCTTCTCATTTCAACTTCCCGTTAGAATAAGCGCGCGTTCAGCTTTATACTAATTTGAAGTGGAGCCAAGTTCTATTTAAACCGTAGGTAGGAACCTCTTAGTGTGAGAGAGCTCTACGTCTCTGACCACTGTTACTCTGCTCAACGTTCGCCTGACCAGCTAGTATTTAAATTCTAAGCCGTAGCGCTGTTACGCTATTACTTATTGAAGTAATTCTAAGTGCGTTAGTATTAGTTAAATCTTGCTACGCACCATTTAGCATAGAGGCCAACCTCGCGTTTATAGCTCTGTGAGCAACGATTACTTAACTTCTAGTTAGCTTTAGTTTAAATTAAATTTGATTGTTCAATTTAGACCCAAGTGGCGGTCATTATTTTCTGTATCCCCCCCGAGTTGGGAAGTGGCTGTAAATAATTGTGGTTTAATAAAAGAGGATTTTAAATTCTTCTTACGCATAGTTATTCTACCACTTAATCACTGTATTCTACCAGAGGACATAGCTGCATTCGGCTCCCTGTTCAAGATCAGGACTTAAGATTTACACGAAGATGTTCGCTAAGAATATGCACCGAACACTCAGTCCTAACACTGGCGGCCGAAGAAAAATGAGAGGATGGCCTGAAAGACAAGAAGAGGAACCTGAGATACCTGCAGTACCTATGCAGAACTCTGAGATACCACCTTCTGCCCTAGAAGGATTTGGCTACATTGTACAAACCATGCGGACAGCCATGAAGCCAGCGGCAAGTTTTGACGGCAACATTAAGGCAAGACAGCCGTTATAAATTTCCTGGAAAAGCTAGACGCCCACTTCATGTTATATCCAGTTCACGAATTTCAGAAAGTCACTCATGCCACCAGCGCTTTGAAGGGCCAAGCGCTAAATTGGTTCACGTGTATTGGAAAGAATCTCTTGGGGGAATCGGGAAGCCCCACATACACTTCTGAAAATTTAAAAAAATCGTTGGTGAAAGCATTTCCTATAGTACGACATCGACCCAGACTGGAGGCGGAACTTTTTAGTCGTTACCAGGAAAAGCTTGAAGATTTGTCAAATTTTATCTTGAGAAAAATTCAAGTTTTCAAGCTTTTGTATGGAAGTCACTCGGATCCTGAAATTATTCAAATTATACTTCCTAGGCTACTGCCCCAAGTTCAAGATTTCATTGAGCTACGAAACCCAACGACTTTAGATAAACTATTCGAGCTCGCTGTATAATTTGAAAGCCGAAGAACGGCAGACAACGAACGACGTCACCAATTTGAGCGAAGAAGTCAGTGGAGTTCTCCAAGACCCCAGCAGAGTTAAGGGAACAAGGCGAAGCAATGGCTGAAGAAAGATGTATCAATCGAAAAACGAGCAAAGATGCAGAAGGCAACCAGAATAAGAAGGATTTAAAATAAGATGGATTTCTTCGAGGAAGGTGAAGAAGTCCGAAGCAGCGCAAATTCCTTCCACAATTAATTTAAACACCGTGGTCGTGAAAAATTTAAGTTTACCGAAGATTGAAGTTTTAATTAACAACATACCGGAGACGGCTCTTTTGGATACTGGAGCGCAAAGTAGCTTTATCTCGGAAAGATTTTTCAAGAAGTACTTTCGCCATTGCAGAATTTTTAGTGCAAGAAACTCGAATGTCATAGCGGCCCAAGGAGAGAAGTGTAGATGCTTAGAAAAAGTGCTAATTTTCGTGCGTATCAACGACGAGCAGGTAAAAATTTTATTTTATATTGTGCGAAACCTGCAAACATGTATTATTCTTTGTGTGGATTTTTTTAGAATGGCGGAGGCGAAATTAGATTTTCAGGGAGGAAAGTTGACCCTGTCTATGCAACCAGTGGTAGAGCAGAATCATAAGCCCCCGCAGCTGGACTTAGAGTACTTACCAGCAGAAGAGCAAGAAAAACTACAGAAGTTGGTAAGTGAGTTTTCAAATTTATTTAGCGATGTACCGGGTTTGACGCAGGTCACAAATCATACTATAGAAACGGGGGGGCGCTCAACCAGTAAGATAAAAGCCCTATTATTACGATAAGGTAAAAGAAGAAATAATTGAATACCACATTAAGGAAATGTTGAAAAACAGAATAATTACATCGATTCCTAGAAGTTATGCTAGCCCAGTAGTTTTATGCAAGAAAAATAATGATTATCCGATTACGCACCCGAAGCGGTGGCGTTTTGCTATAGATTATCGCAAGCTCAATTCCGTCACAAAATATCCTGTATATCCTCTACCAATAATCGAAGAGATAATTCGAAATATTTCCTCTACAAAGTATATGACCACATTAGATCTTACGAGTGGCTATTTTCAGATTGGGGTAAAACCCGAAGACGTCCCCAAAACCGCCTTCATAACTAAGTCTGGCACGTACGCATTTCTTAGGATACCTTTTGGCTTATCCGGCGCGCCGGCAACTTTCCAAAGATGTATCGACATCGTCTCAAGATTGGTCCTTGGTAAAAGTACGTTCATATATTTAGACGATATAATTACGAGTAGTACTTTAGAACAGCACTTACAAGATTTACGAAAAGTGTTTTTATTGTTAAATGAAGCTGGTTTGAAGATAAATGCTTCCAAATGTAAATTTGCCGCAAAGGAGTTACGCTATTTAGGATTTAAAATTTCCCAAAAAGGAATCGAAACGGATCAATCAAAAATAATAGCTATTAAAAATTATCCTGTTCCTAAAACAGCGAAGAAGTTAGCGTCGTTTCTTGGTATGTGTTCATACTATCGGTCATTCATTAAAGACTTTGCAAAAATAGCTGAGCCGCTGCTAAAGTTGAAAAGAAAGAAAGCTAGGTTTTCGTGGTCAGCAGAAGCCAAATTGGCATTTCAAAAACTGAAAGACGCATTGACCCGTCTTAAAATTTCCGGAGGGGGATAAAGGATTAGAAGTTTCAGCGGACGCTTCAGATTTTGCAATTGGGGCAGTGCTTTCTCAAAATGGGCAACCCGTGGCCTTTTTGAGTCGAACATTAAATGAAACCCAGAGAAACTATTCGGCCACAGAAAGGGAAACTCTCGCAGTGTTATCAGCAGTACAAAAATTTCGTGTTTTCTTTGGAAGTTCTCCAGTAACTGTATATACCGACCACGCGCAGTCACTAGATTCTACTCTGGGAAAAATTTATCACCCAGATTAATAAGGTGGTCACTTAAATTACAGTAATTAAACACACGTAGGGAAAAGAAAATCTTGTGGCAGATGCTTTAAGCAGAATTAATTTAGATGAAAATGGAAATGCAGTTAAAATAGCCATGCTGACATCCAAAGTATTAGATTCTCGTGAAACAGTAATAGCCGAACTCGGAAAAGATCCGGAGTTCAAAAATATGCACAATTACTTGGCCGACATTGAGAATTTCAGTCATCCGGATATTGTGCCGATAAAAAACTAGGGCCGCAAATTACGAAATAATTGACGGACTTTTATTTTATACGAAAACGACTAATGAAAACCACGAGTTTAGACCGGTTATCCCAGCTAGCATTAGATTGAATGTATTAGAGGAGTTGCACGATTCTGCCATTTCGGGCCATTTGGGAATAAGAAAAACTGTCCAAAGAGTTCACGAGGCAGTTTTCTCTCCAGAACTGAAAAAGTTTACTAGGGCGTATGTCCAGTCGTGCCCAACATGTCAATTTAATAATCATGTTAATTTCCGCCCGGCGGGGTTTCTAAATAGTGTTAAATCAGAATTCCCAAATTAAATAATAGGCATCGATTTATTGGGACCTTATCCTAGAAGTGGAAGTTAACAAAAGCCGATATCTTTTAGTTATAGTGGTCCATTTTAGCAAATGGTTAGAGTTGATACCGTTAAAACGCGCGTCTGCAAAAATTGTAGTAGATTCAATTTTAAATAAGTATATTTTAAAATACGGGGCGCCTCTAAAAGTTATTCTCGACAATGGTCCCCAATTTGTTAGTATAATTTTTGAGGAAATGTGTGCAAAACTGTGTATACGTTACCTAAAGATGGTCCCGTATCGTCCGCAGTCAAACATAACGGAACGGGTTAATAGAAACGTAGTGAAAATCATTCGAAGTTACATTAAGAATTATCACTCTACCTGGGATAGCCATATAAATGAGTTTGCATTTGCCCTTAGAACTGCCAAACACGACACTACACAAAAAACACCCGCTGAACTATTTCTTGGAAGAAAGATTTTGACAACCTTAGACAAACTTTTCTTTGTCCAGGAAAAAGCAGAAGAATTTAAAAGGAGTGATATTCAAAAATTGATACGGGAAACCAAAGGAAATTCGGAAATGGCCCAGAGGAAACAGATATTATACTATGACCAAAAGAGAAGAGAGGTCAAGTACAATGTTGGAGATGTAGTTTTGAAAGTCAAACGTGCTTTATCAAATGCTCCAGAAGAAAAGGTGGGGGCATTTTTTTCGCGTTTTGAAGGCCCTTTCATTATCGAAAAAATCACCGATACTTTAGTAGTATTAAGGAGGAACAACGGCGAGAAAATTACTGCTAATGGGGACCAAATTAAGCCGTATTATAACCGTAATAAAATGGAAATGTTTAAAGATTTTTTCCAGGATCCGGGGAAACGCACTTCCACGGAAGATGTACCTCAGCGGCAACAACAGGAACCAGCAACAATGGCAACGAAAGGCCAGAAAAAGAAAGCCCCCCTCAACAAAGTAGAAGAAAGAGGAAACGGAAAATTACCACAGGAGTTGGATTCAAAAGAAAGAACTCTGAGAATACATGTTCAAAAATTAACAAAAGACCCAAGCACAATGAACAAGGCCAACCCAAAGTAGCCAAGAGGACAGCAGAAACATCGGAAGAGAAAGCAGTCCCGGTTGCAGCCTGAGGATGAACGTTCGGAATACAGCAGGAGCCCCGAGCAGCGACGAACAAGGGCCGAGGAGCAAAGGACCCAGCCGAACAAACGTCGAGCGGATCACCTTCCTCCCCAGCGCAAGTACTCCAGGATGGAAAGAAGGACACAGAAAAGAAAGGCGGAACAACAAGAGGGCAACTGTCAGCAACCAAAGTCAAGGAGACTGGCCCAAGCTACAATCTACCCAACATTCAAGGATTGAGCCAAGAAAAGAATGGCTGACTACAATAAGAGAAGTAGTATTTCTTCTTCCAACGTTTAGTTAGTTTTCGAGTGTTCCTGCAAGTTGCAGGGTCTCTTTTTACCACAAGCGAAGCTGAGTTTTACGCCAAGTGGGCGATAAGTGATTACTTATCTTGAAAAATGTTTTTGTTTAAAATTGTAATTCTGCAAAGATTTAAAATTACTTAATGTTTGTAAAGTAGAGTCTGAAGCATTGCGAATATATTAGTTTTGTAAAACCAATGAATTGCTGCGAGAATGTTAACTAAATGATTTTGTATTATGCTTTGTCGAAAGACCTGTAAAATCCTAGAATGAAAAGTCGGTAAAAGGAAAAAACACGATTTAGTCTACAGACTATTATTTCAGTGTAATGCGATGTTTCAGAAAAGTACTTTGAGGAAAAGAATATGAAGCACTTGCTGTAAACTTAGAAATTTAACGTACTTATTGTATCTTGTGATTTGTATACAATTATTAAGTTTCATAAAATGTAACAAAGCGAATTATGCCATCAATGCAGGTTAGGTGCAAAGTTAATTTTGAATGAAGCATTCTTTGCGCAAACTATGAATTGTATGCATGAAAAGTTAAAGTTTGAGTATTTTTAGAATGCAAGTGTTAATAGGCTCTCCACCAAATACACTCAAAGCGTTAGACATGAAGTTAGTTAGAACCTCAGGTTAAGCTGGTTATAGGGCGTCTTTTGAAGTCTCGTTATGTCAAGTTCTAACTAATGTTAGTCGATCGTAGGTGGTAGAGTTGAACAGCCCCGAACAAAAAAAAAACCGCAATTGCGGTTCTCTTTTCATCCAATACCGGTGGAGGGCATTGGGGGAAGAATTTAATTTTGCTTGAATGATAATGTGTGTGTGCGAATTTACACGTTTAAGAAAAAGAAGTCGGTTACCTAGAACTTACTGTTTTTATGTTATACTAAAATTTCTTTCCTTCCAGATTTTGCTGGAAGGAGTAAGACGTAGACCAAAATAAGGTAATGCTCAAAACAGATGAAGATGCATGTACAAATCAAATTTTCGTCTGTAAATGGCCAAGAAATTATATTTGTCTGTAAAGGTTGGCGTAAGTTTAGAAGAGTTAAAGTTTGAGTATTTCTAGAATTGCAAGTTTCAACGTGGTCCGATTGGACCACAGTAGTTCACTTTTGCCAATTCTGGCGGGAAGTATGCAAGGTTTTAGTTAAACTAACAAAGTTTTATTTTAATTAGCCTTTTTCTATCTCTTCTCATTTCAATTTCCCGTTAGAATAAGCGCGCGTTTCAGCTTTATGCTAATTTGAAGTGGAGCCAAGTTCTATTTAAACCGTAGGTAGGAACCTCTCAGTGTGAGAGAGCTCTACGTCTCAGACCACTGTTGCTCTGCTCAACGTTGGCCTGACCAGCTAGTATATGATTCTAAGCCGTAACGCTGTTACGCCATTACTTACTGAAGTAATTCTAAGTGTCTTAGTATTAGTTAAATCTTGCTACGCACCCTTTAGCATAGAGGTCAACGTCGCGTTTATAGCTCTGTGAGCAATGACTACTTAATTTCTAATTAGCTTTAGTTTAAATTAAATTTGATTGTTAAGTTTAGACCCAAGTGGCGGTCATTATTTTCTGTATCCCTCCCGAGTTGGGAAGTGGCTGTAAATAATTGTCGTTTACTAAAAGAGGATTTAAATCCTTCTTACGTATAGTTATTCTACCACTTAATTGTTATGTAGTGATTTTTGGTTAGTTAATTATGGATTAATGTGTAGTTAATTGCAGTTATTTGTTAATTAATTATTGAGTGAGTAAATTATATGCATTAATTTATGCTTATTCTAAATTTTTCTTCACGAATTGTATTGCTTATGTTATTGAATCAATTATTTTTATGCGAGTTAAACAGAGTTCTCATTCTTACGTTACGCGTTCGATAGTAATAGCTTTCGGGAAAAGGAGACAATGGGAAATCGGTTGTTTCTGCGTAATATTTGAAATTTAAAAATACTTCCTTTTTATTCACATGGATGAAATTAATACCTCTTAGAGAGAAAAAAATTACCCTTCTTATGAATCTACTTTCATGACTGTACGTCGCCCCGTTGGAGAATTATGCCCATTTAATTGCTAAAATTGTTGAATTTCGTGTCTAAAAATTTATTCTGCTATAAGGGTCGTTTTTGAGCACTTCTTCGTGAAGGTCATGTACTGCGACCGGTGGCGTGGTAGGGTTGCTGCATTCTTTCCCTCACCCCTCCTTGTTGGCGAAGGGGGTGGCGAGGGTGGAATTTTTTTTGGTGTGTAGAAGGAAAAACTAAGTTTTCGCAGCACTGTTTTGTGTTTGGCGAGATTTGCATACTAATTCACCAAATTTGGTGATTTTCGAAAATTCTGGATTCTGGACGATTAAAATCGTCCTGCAAGGCCATGCTCAGCCTTTTTGCCTTGCATTTGCAGCTGAAAGAGGACGCTTCATTTTTCTTCCTCTGGAAGAGCAAATGTTGACCCGGGGGGTCCGGTAGTGGACATGTTTACGTCCTAAAGATGTACATCTAAAATTATGAATTGAAACGTATACTCCTCCGCACTTTACCATCCCCGTGTAGGAGTCGAGAATGGTGTTTTTTCTCATCGAATCAATGCGCTAACACCATAGTGGATGCAACTTAGATCCGAGTACTACCATCAACACTCCAGAATGGGTCTAGTTCAGTGAATTACAAGTTTCCACCTTCTTCACATCGGTCTATAGGTCCAGTTTTCTCGCTTCGAAACTTCTATGCTTTATTTCATTTTCCTACATCCTTCAGGACTGCTAACATCATCTCTGTGCGGGTTGGAATCATGCCCAAAGGAGAGCATCTTGGTTTCTACTTCAAACGGCTGCTCGTCTGGAGATTTTTCCATCTGATAAACTAGCAAGGCTTAAATAAGTTTCAACTTCTTCCCTTCAAGTGAGTTCAACTTTTGATTTGTTAATTTCACCTGAAATTGAGGACAGCTTGCAACATAAATTCCGTGAACATGTTTCCTAAGTAATAAGGCTAATTAAAATTTTTAAGAGATTTGATTAATTGAAGAAAAATTTTCCAGTAATGAATTCTTAAAGTAAGGAGTAATTGTATGTGCATTTGATTTCCAATTAAATCCTATTTAACTTTTGGTCAAGGTATTTCTGCTGGATCTTACATCCAGGCTGTTTATTTAAGCAACTGCTGCACTATTACTCTATTTAGGACTTTTAACCTTAACTTGGTTTGAAATTTAAAATTTATTTATAATGAATTAAGACAGGATATTAAATTTGTTAACTTATCTAAATTTACCTTTTACTTTAAGTTGTTACTACTTTTGGTTGAGAATTAATTTTTTAAATTAAGTATCTTTTTGCAATTAAGAAACAAATAAAAATTAAATTCTACTTTACCTTTAATTGAGTAATTGAATGTAGGAATAAATGTAATCATTTTTCTCCAACGGGTCTACATGAGTATGTAATATTTTCTAACTGCCTAAGGGATTGCTAAATTGATGTATGTAATTTTTACCTGAGTAAATTAAGAAATTTCTTGAACTAAGTAACCTCCATCAATATTGGTAAAGACACCATGCTCGGTGATTCATTAAATTCCTGTGTATTTTTATGCTGGCCAGCAGAGTTTGATAACTGCATATGAAAATTTAATATTAATTTTTACGGTGTAAATTTTTGATTAATTCATCTCGGTGCATATTTGAAAATAGCAATATATATGATAATTCTAAATGCATTATTTTAAATAGTTGTCACTCTGGTACCATAGATCTCGAAATTAAGTTGAAAGATTGAGTGTCTTCCTTATAATGCTACAATAAATATCCTTGGTTATATATATATAATTGATTCAGAGTTTTTCTTATGATGACTTGTGTGAATGTTTTTAATACCAGTGCTCCTGCTTGGTCTTAGGGGTTGTTCGGGTTAGTATTACACAACGCAATGAATTTTGGTTTTGATATTACTGTAGGCAAATTATTTAATTTCAGGTTTTAATTGTAACAGTTAGTATTTAACGTCTGGTACCATAAGACCAGAACTTTTGGTACTCACAACATAATCACAGTATTCTACCGCAGAACATAGCTGCATTCAGCTCCCTGTTCAAGATCAAGACTTAAGATTTACAAGAAGATGTTCGCCAAGAATATGCACCGAACACTCAGTCCTGACATAATAACTGAGTTCAAAATTTAGTGCAAAGAATAACAAGAGACACATTAGATTACACGACGATCTCGACTCAAAAGTAAAAGCGTATGCGCCAGTAAGTATATTACTATTGAAATTTTGTTGCATTTCATTCTGTTCCTTTCACGTTACAGAAAATATTCCTTTGCAACTGTATATGTTATTTCCATGTTAATGCCCATGTCTTTCACACTGCTGCCTTAAAGGAAAAAAACAAATTGCATTCAGTATAGTCGCTGAATACACATGTGTAAGAAAAAAACATTCTTCTCTGACAACGCTATTTTTATACAAAGGGTACAAAAGATTTTACGCATTAAAAAAATGGACAATATACATAAAGTACATATTCATGGGAAATATTCAATTTATACATACGTACCTCTATTTCTGTGTCGCAAATCTACAGCAGTCTAACTTCAAAATTAAATTTACTTTTTCAGATTGACTACAAATATCGTGAATTTACTGTGCATTATGTTAGCTTCCAACGTTTTTGCTGTTTGCGAAAATTGACTTGTCTCGTTCTTTCGGAGACTGCGTCTACAAATAATCTATATTTAATGAACATCAAACAATGAATTAATAATCACAAAACCTTTAATATGAAGGCTTTTAAATTAAAAATCCATTTATCTTACAGAGTCACTAGAAATGCTGATTTTCCTCTCTATGAAAAAAATGCACTACATTTTTATATTAATTTCACCATACTACAGTGCCGTAGTGTAATCGGCAATAAAAATGCAAATCACGTCATTAAAAGCAATAATCTTTTCCTTACTGCTATCAAAATGTAAATAGACGGTATGGACGTGTACATTCGAGCCCATGTAAAGTCAAGGCGTTCCTAAGCATAGAAGGAATGATGCCATCGGAGGCTGTATTCAAGTGAAAAGGATTGATTTTCCCTATGGGCGTGGCGCGGTACAGAATGCTTATATGCCCCCGTGTGAAGGCCAGTCGAAACTTTTAAAGTGGTCTTTTGTTTTACGGCGATATTAGACATGGCCATTACATTGTAATTTTGATATCATTATGCATCGACATATTCGAATTTGCAATTAGATAACCATGGCTTCAGCACAGTTCATATAATTGCTTGTATATCCCAAATAATGCATCAAAGCGAAAATTAAGAAATTTGTATGTATACACTCGGCATTTGCAGCAGCGACGTTAATTCTGGTGACAAAATATCCAGGAGAATCAATCTGAGTCTCGTAAATGAACTTTGTCATCGCCGTTATGCATGTATTGCACTTTCTGGCTGTTCATTTGAAAATTCTTGTAAACTTCAAACACTGTTTCTTATAAATATCAGTGACGAAAACGACTTTCTATTTCCCATGCTCTTCTTACTTATCTCTTTTCCCGCGTTTCTCTTGACATCCTACTTAAGACTGTGTTATAAAAATTGCTACGTTTGCCTTGTTCTATCCCTTCTTACAGTTATAACTATAAATTCTGTCAGACTATGGCTGTTGTAACACCATAACATTCCAATTCTCTCTGCACCTAAAAATTTGGAAGTAGCAGAAATTAGTTGTTACGACATGTAGAAACTGCATGTAGAAAATTTCTACCGATTTCTCCCATCAACTGAAATTTACAATAGTCTTTTAGCTCTTTCTAAAGCTCTCCTAATTTTTTTTACAGTTAGTTCGGAAGATAATTGGAAAAGACATTTTAATTGTACACCTTTTAATAATCACATGCAGTTTAGAAACTATATTTTAAGGAAATTAACAGAATTCATGTTGAGTCTTCCTATTCCACACATTTATGTAACCTTTACATATTCACAAAGGAATATTACTTACAAAATCAATCTTAATCAAACTCATGAAAATTACTTTACTAATATTTTTATAAATATTAATGATATTATAGTAATAAATAACTTTGAGAAAGTAGAAAAACACAGTTACTCTTTTAGCCCTAAAAAATAACACTACTCAAAAAGAAATTAACAATTCAGATTTAAATACTTTTATTACAAAAATATTAAACTTTACTAAAAAAGAGGAGACACACTTACTACTCTTTTAGCCCTAAAAAATAACACTACTCAAAAAGAAATTAACAATTTAGATTTAAATACTTTTATTACAAAAATATTAAACTTTACGAAAAAAGAGGAGACACACTTACTACTCTTTTAGCCCTAAAATTAACACTACTCAAAAAGAAATAAACAATTTAGATTTAAATACTTTTATTACAAAAATATTAAACTTTACGAAAAACGAGGAGGCTTCAAATTTTAATACAGTAAAGATAGTATGTACACTGGGAATGCAACCTTTCGGAAAAGGTTTTAAATAGCACTATTCACAATCAAACTTCATAGAATTAAAAAAAATTGTATTGAAATTAATTACTTGCAAGAAGAAAGAATACTTTTCATTAATTTAGTACAGAATAAAATTCCAAAACATTACAATAATCTTTTTTCCTAAAAAAATCAGGCAGTAAAATAAACCAAATATAATCTCTGATTTAGTTTCGATATGATTGCGTTATTTTAAATCTAAGTAGAAAAGAGGAATAATGCAGAATGGTAACTAAAATTAGAGACCCATTTATATGTAAGTAATTTTCTTTTCTTTTACAGATTCTATCTTATAAAACTGGCTCTCTTATTTTATTAAGTAAGCAGATTTAGTGTCAAAACCCCACAAAACTATGCTGAGTGAACACTTTTGGCTTCAACCTTATTATATTCGCTTTCCGGAACTTTTGCCAGAACTTAATTTAAATTTAGGCTTAGCTTTAAAATTTTGTTTTAGTTTAGTTTTAAAAACTTTGCTATTTAACCCCTTATTTTAGCCAAATTGTCCAAATTTCTGGCTTACGCCAATTTTTCAACAACCTTACATAGTTCCTTGCTCAAAGTGCATTGTCTAGTTTAATTATTTCTACATTTAAATGATTTTTCAAAGGAAATGGCAACCTTACTCATTTATTTCCACGCTCCTTGTTGAATGCTAAAATGTTTGTGCCATTTTTCAGAAAAATTTCGGGCTGTTACGCACACTTTATTCATTCAGAAATTCTTGAAAGCTTTTCCTTTTGCTGTAACTTTTCATAAATATTACTAACATTTTTAGTCTTTTAGAGTGTCGTGTTGAGTGCAGTTTAAAGTTTTTGATGTTTTATAACTAAACTAATAGCATTTTTAGGTCTCTTAGACAAAATGGCAAAATTTGTTGCACAAAATATTTTATAAATTTAAATTTTACTGTTAAACTGGCAGTTGTATTTATTCTGTACACCGTATATCTAGATTTTTATTTTGCATTCTTCGTAGTTTTAATTTCTTCAAAACTCTTTTGCAATTTTATCAGTAGTTTTCTAGTTATTTAATCTTTTACTTCTAATTTTCAACATTTAAGCTTTATATATATATATATATATATATTGTAGAGACATTATGTTTTTTTTTTGAAGTAGGAGACATGAAAATTGTGTAATATCCTCGCCGTGACTCGAACCTGGATTCTCGAATACCCGCCCAGTGTTCTATTATTACCTACTTCAGGATTGTGGTGTCCCGAAAAATGGTAAAATGTGTTATGAGTTCCAAGATACTGAGTCCTCTTAAACTCGGTATCAGTTTTTATAACCAACAGGAATTTTGGCATAGTTCCAGCATCTGTAAAAACCTGCAATTTTTAAAAAATAAATCTAAAAAGAAAGAAAGAAAAAAAATTCGAAAAAATTCAGATTTTTAACGTTAAGCCCAAGTATTTTCAAAATTTGAAATTAATATTATTAAAAATCTCCTAATTAAAAACTCTATAGGTATAAAGTGGATTGATAATGTAATAATAAAAGTAATAACTAAGGACTTCCGTATACTTATCCCGATACTGATAAACAAAAATTCCTATAATATGATATTTTTTCTCTCCTGTTTCAAGATAGCGCAGTGTTCAACGAAAAAGGTCAAGATCCGTCTAATCCGAGTCTCTATTAGGCCAAGAGGCCTCCTCCCCGATGCGGGAAAATTACTTAAAAGAGCCTTTGTGAATCTCATCAGGCAACATATAAAAAAAATCAAATAGTATTAGTAACCTGCAGATTGCATTCACATTCAATAGAAGCACAATGCATTCAATCAACGAATCAAGTGTCCAAATATCTAACAACGAAGTTCAGAACTTACATTCTGCTGTTCTGTGCCTAAACCTCAGAAAGGTTTTCAGCTGACTCTGATAGCCTGAGGTACTGGGCATAGTTAAAGAAATCAAATCCAGAAAAGCCTTTTTTAAAATATTTCAGTGCTACTTTTCCAACAGAAGAATCTTAATAAAAGCCAACAATAGAAGAATCGAAAGAAATCAAGAAAGTGGCTGTTTACAGGGCTCTTTCCTCAACTCTGTTATTTGGAATGACGCATTCAATAAAACAGTAAAATATCAATGGGTGAATCACACAAAGTGCATTGTATTTTCCTTTGTTATCAATAAAGGCTCTAAAGGCATACTGGAGATCAAGGTTAAAATTGTTCTGAAAATATTCAACGAACTTTGCGAGCATCAAAAATTAACAATATCTCAGCAAAAATTGCAAGCAGTTATATGCCATAAGCACTTTTAACAAAAAACCATATTACTGAAATTCCACATTATAATAGCAAAATTAAAATAATCAAATCTTTAAGATATACGGGAATTAAAATAGGTAATAAACTTCATTGAGGACCTACAACAATTTAAGAAATAAGCCTACAGCATAGCTAAAAACATGAAATGAATGCAGCCATCGGATGAGGCATAGCCCCAGATACACGATACAGCACGAAGCTGATCTATAAGACGGTTATAGAAAGTACCATTGCATGGTGCAGCGATAAAGCATCTCAGATGATAATGAGAAAGGAAAAACAACGACAGTCCATCCAAAAGCCATCCTTGTGAATTATTCTCGAGCTTATACTAGAACACCCTCAAACGCGGTACTGTATTAGCTTAAAACCAACATCAACTTGTTCTTGGTTGCAGAGCAAGTATATGCAAAGACTTCAGTTTTTGAGCTAAGAAAAGATAAAAATTAGATAGTCGCTGCAAGCTCCCACAGCTCACCGTCCAATACATATGAATGATATCCAACTACCAGAAATAACATTACGCTATGTACAAAGCAGAAGAGATAACTAAAATTATTTCCGAAGACCTACACTGATGTCTCGCATAAAAAGCGAAAAGGAACGCTCTATAACAATCTGTCTCAATGGTTATGGTACAAAAGATTTCAAGTTCTATCTCGATAACGAGAATAGCGTATTTCAATCGGAAATGTTCGCCGTTCTAACGGCAAACAACCATAGCATCCATCAGCATTTCACAGGGTCATATACAGATTGTATAAACAGATTGTGTCTCGGCAATACAAGCAATCGCGAACATAAGTCATACTTATGTTCGCGGCAGGAACATAAGTATGCATATATCAGATAATTCTCCAGTGTTCATGATCAACATTTCTTTATGATTTGGATTAGAGCCTATGTTTGCCACAAGGGGAAAGAGGACGCTGATTTATTATCCAAATAGACAACTCAGGGAATAAGTGCCATGAAAATAAGCATCCCTTTGCCAGCTTCATACCTCAAACTAAAGCTAAAAAATACAACTAGGGAATCAGGGCAACAATGGTGGAATGCTGCTAAGAGTTTACAAACCTGTTCACTAAAGTTGATTCTCCTTCGATCCGACCAGGCAGATTTCGTGGTTTATCACGGGGCACTGCCCTTTTCCCACATACTTCTAAGAAAGCAATCTATCATCAACAGATTCCTGTGCAGTGGAGAAATTGTGTCAACCCGAAACTTATCTATTTTCCTGCCCGTTTATAGAATCATTTTATCTAAAGAAGAGGAATTCAGAAGTTGATTTATTTCCATTCCTAAGATATGTAGTTAAGAATAAGCACTTAACGAATGAAATTGCTAGGCTCATTGAACGTTTTACTGCCGAAAGTCAAGAGCTATGCAGCACAAATTAGCCGCTAAAGAAATATTTCAGCAACTGCGAAACCAAGCAGTTAAATGCAGATACAATGTATGCGAGCTTAGCTTCACCGAAAGCAATAAACAACATTAACAATATAAAGCAAGATATAGAGCACTCATATGAAGGGTAACAGACTACAAAAATATCTGCTTACTTAAATGATGGTCGCTACACTTAGTATAACATATCTGAATGACCTTCCAGATTAAATCTGAAAGTTCAGTATCTTAGGCTTTATTGAATGGCAGCACGCTGGAGCGTGAAAAATAAAAGTATTTTATTTCCGGCAGTGAAAACACATTGCTTTCAAATAGCCAAGTTTCAGGCCATGTCGTTCTGTGATAAGGTTTCAAAGGCAGGAAGTAGGTCAAAAATTAATTTTAATACATTGTGAAATCTTTATTTCCAATGTTAGTAAATTTAATAACAAAAAACCTTTGTAAAAAAATGAGAAGCCGTCTTTGCCATCAAAAACAAAAAATTTAAAACTTTAAACTAAACACCAAACATTCAACGGGTCTTTCAGACATGCTGCTAATTTGCAATCTGGCAAGTATTAGGCCCATCAGTAACCGCGCAAAAAGCCAATGAACACTCATAGTTCGACCTGTTTTCGATTCCAGGCAAACAGGCCAGCGGCATGGACATTTTTGTGGGTTTGTCCATGTACAAAGTAGATAAGAGGACGTTTACCTTCGAAAGTGTTCCACGAAGGCATTGCTCTCCTTGGGCAGACAGCCCTCGCGTGCTTTGTCATAATCAGTTAAACTAAACCAAATCTTGCAAGGGTTAATCTAAAATTAGCACTATCCCCAGGCGTGATTTGATACGAACGTTTGGCACATTACATGGTTCATCAATACTTTTAAGTGTCATTATGCAAGAATCATAATTACAATCCAACGAATTACCGTTCCGTTACATTCTAGCTACACGAAACAGGTTTAAAATTAAATCTATTTTTTTAACACTTCAACTTGTCGGTTACACAAAACTTAGAACATAACACAAACGTAAACACCGTTATTTACTTGTAATTCATACTTTCAAGCCAAATAGAACGCGAAATACAAATTAAGACACGCTAAATAAGCCTTATCTCGAGTTTTCGAGAACAATCCCCCCTTACTAAAGGCAAAGCCTAGAATTCAATTCAAATACCATGCCAGCAGAACAAAATGAGAGTCAGCAAAAGTTGACAGAAGTTTTTCTCTCTAAATCCAAAAACTTTGTTCTTATACATTATTTCACTAACTTATATTCTTATGGGAATTAACAGAAGAAGTGCGAGTGCAACAAAACTGATAAGACAGCACAGCAAAAAAATAAAACTTACTCATAATTTTTACTTTATATCGCTTCAATCATAATATAAATAATTCGAAAACAAATATCTTAATGACCTTAGCAGAGAATTTAAAATTCTAATCTAATTGGAAGCCTTGTATATAGCGTTTGCTTATTTATACGAGTACTTTAAGAAATTCATATTTTGATGGAAATTGATGGGATTAGAAGTGAATATACAGCCAAGCTAGTAACATAACTGAGTTAATTGCGCTATAAAGCCTTATTACGGCCTTATAAGCTATTAAGCCGTTTTATGAGAACTCGCTAATCAGCTGTCAGCATCAGAATTCTAGTTCTCGATTATCTATCATATCCTTTGGAATATTATATTTTTAAAAGGAACAGTAAATGATATCAAAGTTAGGCCTGTCTCATACAGCACCATTTGTACAAATATGAAAGATTATACCTGTCATTCCAAAGTGCAATATTATACAGTTTTAAAATGAGTAATGATATGGCAACTGCGAAAAATCTGTTTCACTGATTTAGTGTATTTTCAGATGGATGTTTTAATTAATGTTTTATTTTTCATGATATTTGTCTGACAAAAAGAATTTATATTTATTCAACTTGATCATATTGATTTTCCTTCTTCATTTGAGTTTCATAAGTTTATCAGAACAAATGATTTCTTATTGTATTCATAAGTCTTCGTATTAAAATTACAGTAAACGTTATCGTGGCGAGCGCCTCTCCAAGACAACTTTTCGAAAGGAACCAACATTTTTGAAATTCTAAGCGTTTATATTAATCCTCAGCTTTTTAGGAGGACCATTTCCATTTAGGCACAACAGCTTCTGAGTCCGTGAGTTGTCATGGAGAATGTACCAAATTTTTTACCTACCATACCTACTCACTTCGTGAAAGTTATAACAGTCGAATGAAGAAATTTAAATATGCATAAAAGAAAACATTTAGAAAAATTCGCAGAATACTTAACCACTGAGTAAAGTAACAATGAGAATCAGGCAATAATATTTCACAGTTGTTATTAAAGCGATATGACTTCAACAATGGTGTTTCCGTTCTTGTAGATGCTATTCTCCATTTCTTATAAGAATGTGAATATTCAATATCTTAATGAAAATAAGATATGATAATTTAAAGAGTTAATTTAAATATAGTATTATAAAGCATTTAGATTTAATAGCATATTTAGTCGTTTATGATATTTTAAACATTAATGCATTTTCTGATAATGAACTTAAGCAAGAATTTCATGAAAAATCTATTAATTTTGATAATGAAAGGAATTTTGGAACAAAAGAAGCATTTTGTTAAAATATGAGCGTTTTGCATTATCAGCTCTTAGAATATAACCCAATAATTACTGTTTTTGCGTTTTATCAATGCATATAAATCTACACATTAAAGAATGTAAGTTAAATCGCATGATACTTAATAACGCAAAATTATTACTAATTTTAGGAGGAAAATATAACCTACTTATGCAAAGAAACATATTTTATTTCATCCGCCTCTGTATTAAGGTAGACGTAACACATATTTTTCATTCTGTTATCAATGTTTTTTTCCAAGAACTAAATTTGAGAGTAACAGAGTGTGATTTTTTTTTGAACTGAAATTTAGTAAAATAAATCCCATACAATTATATACGTTTCAATGAATGATTATTTTTATTCTGTACTATATAATATTCTAAAATAGTGTTAAAAAATTGTTTCACCCCTGATGATACACCTCATGTTGCGAGCTTCATCTCGTTCATCTTCATCATTATCTCGTTTCGCTATTGATTCTTCTTTAGGCATTAACAATTCTTCAGAACATTAGTTTTTGAAATTTGTTATGAGAAAGTCCTTGCGTTCAAGAATATTACTTTATTTTGCATTTTATTATTATTTGACTCTATACTATATAAACCGCAAATAAATTTTCTTCGTAGTAAAATCAAAGCTTTGCTTCTCCTTCTGTTTGCGCTTCTCCCAATCACAAAAAGCGCACTCTTTATTGTTGACATAGGAAAAATAAAACCACCACCAGTAGCCAGATCCCTCAGGAGGATTTTGTTGTCTTTTGTGGATTAAATGAAGTCATTCCTAACAGCAATTTACTAGCTCTGGGCGTTGTCCAACATTTTCTTATATAATGTATTTCCTGTCTTAGGTTGACTTTTCTCTTTGTTTGTATGTTTGAATAATTCTTGAAAAATTATGCTGTTACAGGAACGCCTCCGGCAATCTCTAACGCAAAATACGTATTTAATCGGTAACAAAACTATCTTATATTTTCTTAAAGAAATAAGCAGTTTCAATCCAAAATGGAACCGAAAACAGAGTATGGAAAATTCGGTTAAATTATTTAATCAAATCTACGGTCTTTCTCCGAAAATAAGACACTGTCTTACTTTCTTTTTTGGTCCAAAATACGCGCTAGGGCTTATTTTCGGGGGAGGGCAAACATAAAAGTATATTTATATATTTTTATTTAATATTTATTTTACACAGAATACAGAAATTTAAATTTATTCAATTACAGTCATGTCATCTTCTTCTGGAACATCGTCATAAATATAATTCTGAATTATATTCTGATTTTCTTCCAAATCCATTTCCTGTTGAATCATTGGTCCGAATCTCTCATGTCTTGCGATATAGCTATCGTTAAATGAATACTTCTTGTCTAAGTAGCCTGTTCGTAGTGCATTGGAAACATCACTATCAGTTATTTTGTCCCATGAATTTTTTACCCAATTCACAACTTCTTGTAAGCCTGGTTTTACAAAATTACCTCGATGATTTCTCACCATTCTGTTTTCAATATATTCATTGATTTCCATCCGCAAATGATCCTTGAATGGCTTGTTTATTGCAATGTCAAGTGTCTGGAGGTAACCAGTCATTCCTGCCGGAATCATTATTTGATCAATCTTCCTCTCAGCAAGAAAGTTTTTCATGTCTTTAGCGCGGTGAGTACTGGCTGAATCCCAAACTAGTAAACCTCTATTCTGACCCCTCAACAGTGGTGGCAGCATAAAATCAACCCACTTTCTTATAACTGCTTGGGTGCACCAGGCTTTTTCACTTTCAATGACATAAATTCCTGAAACACGTTGAATCTGGTCTTTTTTACCTTTAGTGATTAAAAATGGCGATACTTTCTTGCCATCTAGACGAATCGCCAAAATACAGGTAACACGTGCACTATCGTAACCGGTAGAAGGAACGTAAATTGACGAAGAAGCCTTGTGGTGAACTGTCGTTTGAGCTCCTTGGCCTAGGAATACCGCGGTCTCATCCATAGCAATCATGTTGGAGAGTTGGTATTTCGAAAAATCGATGCCATCAACAAAAAGCTTAAACGCAAGTGCACGCTTAACAACTTCATTGTCTTCCAGCTTAAACAATGTTGTTGATCTCCTTAGAGACAGTTCATATCGTTTAAGGAAGTTGTCCAACCAGTGTGACGATGCTTTAAATTCTTCTGTGGATATATCAAATTCAATTGCTGTTTCAAGGGCAAATTTTTGAATATCAGCCCTGCGCACAACCAAAGCCATTGCTCTCCTGCCTGCAATCCATTCCCAGATGCAATCTTCCAACTCAGAAAATAACGGCTGCCGATCTGATCCAACTCTGCGTTTTTTCTCATTTCCTTGGTCCACCAGTTGACACAGGTAATCGTAGTCTGCACGCCATTTACGAACCATACGGAGATCCAGCATCTTCTCTTTACAGAATGCTACAAGATTTACGCCCCTGGAGTCTTCCACGATTCCCTTTTTGTACTCGACGGAATAGCTCTTTCGTTTTGTACTCATTTTAACTGGGGTTAAAAGTTATTCACTTTATTTTTAAATAAAATTACGTATGAGGAAATAATCAGACTTACAAGACTGAAATGAATGAACGTTGTATACCTGCACTGTCGCTTAATGTAGACTGCTGCCTTATGTTGTATTTTTAAAATAAATTCCAAAAATTAATTTGAAACGAACTGTAGAGGTAAACAATTAATTTCTCGGAATATTTTGTTTCAAACACTTCTCTGAAATACGAGTATTAGGAAAGCTAAACATATTATTACTTAATAAATCAACAGCATTTTTAACGAATTCTTTTTGTCACATTATTTTAACTAGGGATTATTTTCGGGTGATGTCTTATTTTACAAAAAGTTCGGAAAATCACGATAGGGCTTATTTTCGGAGGATGTCTTATTTTACGAAAAGTTCCGAAAATCACGATAGGGCTTATTTTCGGAGGATGTCTTATTTTCAGAAAAAGACGGTATTATGTAATTGACTTTCGTGTTACTTATGTTTTAAAAATCTACAAAATATGTTTCTTCAGATTAAAGTAGGCCATAATGTTTTAAAAGGTTAACGGGGAACCAACTAGACCACAGATATACTTAAATGTACGGTGAACAGTAGATACACTGTGTTAAAAATGTATGTAAAATATACATGAAGATGTGAATTGAGCTTTTATCAGTAAAGTTACACCTTATTCGCCTTGAACCGTACTTTTAAAAAATTATATAACATCGTCACGCTGATATGTAAAGTATTGTAAAAGGTTAATACAGGCTTTATCTTCTCAAAAACTGAGCTCAGACATAATAACCGAAAGATAACGTTTAAAAGCTTCTTTAGTGTAAAATAAAGTTCAGTTATCTATTTCTTAATTTTTTTTTTATAAACTGAATAAAAAAATTAACCATGGATTTATAGAAAAATTTAACGGAAATAAGATTTCAGCCAAGACAGAACCACTAATGATTGAAATTGGCACATTATGTTTTACAATATTAACCTTCATTATAATTTATTAATATTTAAGATAAATTAACGTAAGTTACAGAGACTTATGTTTTATAGTTAATCCTTGAATCGAAACGTAAAACATCTAATTTCTACCAGAACAATCTCTAGAACTGAGCTAATTCGAGAATTTTCAACAGAGCATTTACATTTAACGTATTGTTACGAATTTCACATTTATTTGGCTATTTATTTAGAATTGTAACTAAAATTCCTTTTCATTTCCCTGTGCAACGCAGACGATTTTTGAAGAGAAAGCTACGTGGAAAAAAAATAAAAGAACGTGTGCATTTAATGCTTATTAAATAAATAGCTAGTAATTACTGTTGCCATCCAGAAAAATCTAGAAAAATCGAGATTGTTCTATTGATAATTAAAAAGCTTATAAAAGCCGAATTGAAACACCTCATCTCAGTTGTTGTTGCAGTAGTTGTTGTTGTAGTTGTAGCTGTAAAAAGCGAACTGCTGTTTGTTTACTGTAGCGATTTCGCTGTGCGATAGAATTATTTTATCTGTTTCGAACTGAGTTTTTGCTAAACGTTTGAGATATTGTGATATTGTGCGAATATCTCTGAAGAAATACTTTAGCATTTTGATTTATTTCTTGTGGAAAGAATAAGTTTTGTTAACCTTTCAACGACTTGTGCATTCAATATATAACGAGCTCGTACGCACGCAACAGTATTAATGCAAAGTTAACATTTTTGCTGCTTTTAGGTACATGAGGATCACATAACAGTTTAGAAATTGCATTAAAAACATCCTCTCTTGCAAAGAAATAACTCTGTGTTCATAAAAGTTTCTGCCACAGTTTGAGAAATTTTGCTAGTAGAAATACATGTCTAGCATCAATATTTGTGGAAATAAAACCTCTAAGCAGCGTTTATTGAATATACTGCATGATACGGATGCTCACTAAATTAAAAAAGTAGCAATGGTAATAAGATTTGAATGTAATAAACACGATCAGAAGATTTCCTAGCCATTCTTATCTTATCTTATCTTATCACTCTACCTTATCTCGTTCATTTGCCCTTTGACAGCTGAGGTTGATGATTCCGTAAAAAACATCGAAACTAGTCCTTTGAAAATATTCAAATGTAAAGCTGATTTTCGTTGTCTAACTTCGAAATTAATAAATGTGATCAAATTAATAACAATTTAAATGCTCATAAAATTTTAAATTAGAAATTTAAAAAATTACTGAGAACATTTAGCTAGTACTAGAAAAATATTTGGAACCATTTTATGCAGCACATCGATGTATCTCTAATGAAACTTTAATACTTTTCATCAAGGATTGTGAATCCTGAAGATTTTCTCACAAGAATATCAATAAAATTCACAGTCTGATATATAACGAGTAAACATATTCTTTGTTTTTAGTTGTAAAATATTGTGCACTTTCAGAGTCAAGATTTATGTTAAAGTTCCTAACAGAATTATTTAAAATAAATCAGAAATGTTAATTTGCTGTTTATTTATTTTTGGCCTTGATAATTTTTCCTGCGTTTTTCTTTCACTTAGGCGGTACTTTTGAATTAGGTCTTAGATTTTTAACACCAGTATGTATATTTGTAATTGAAACTATGTATTATTATTCGATCAAAAATTGATGCGGAATATAGTAAACCTTTCATGCGCATCTTGTAAATATTTTGGGTGATAAGATCTCTAATGCAGTGGGATGACTTGTTTACAGCAGATGTAGTACGTATCTTATCGCAATTCAGTGCAAATGTGAAATCTATATTAGATATCTGATAATATTTTGGGGCTGAAATACTACTCGTTTCTTACAATTTTTGGTTTTAAATTAAAAAAAACTCACATGGATTTTCTTAACACGAAACTTATGCAGTATTAATCTTAAAAAAATTTTTTTGAGTATTGTACGCTAACTATTTATTTTCGGCACATATTTTGAATACGTATACATAACTGTGAATATTCTGTAATTAGTTTATAAAGAGTTATTATAGTTTAACTACCGTAATAAATTATTATGTCTGTTACTAACTTTAATTTCTCTAACTTCAATTATTGTTCCTAATCTTATAACCTATAATTATTTTTCCTTTTAAGTGATGTAGATGCAAACAAATTAGTCTAGCTCATAATGATATAACTTGCAACCTGAAATGCTGAAACACCTGAAATTCAATGCTGCATAGTACTATATCGATATTATTCTTAGAACATCCTTATGTAACTCTAATTCCTAGTAATTTTCTAAGGAAGCATATGTACTTTTATTTAAACTTTTAACTCTTGAACTCCATCACACGTTGCTCTTTATTCCCGAGAGAACGATAGTGGTAAAAAAGGTAAGAACTGAATAAGGAAATAACATTTTGAGGTAAATTTTAGGGGGAATATCTAAGGTCTTGCCATATATATATCTCACATTTCATTGCAGATGTGTGATAAAAGCTCGCCCTTGACTGGTTTTTGTATTCTTGCCTTGTTATATTGTCGGTTTCTTATTCCCTTTATTATTGAGTTACCCAGCTTCCAAAAGCGAAATATTTTTTCGTACTTTTTTAATTCTTTTTTATTAAATATTTACTTTTTATATCTTGTAGAACTCGCGAGCTATTACTAATTGATCTCCTGATACATTTTACTAATGTCCTGGTATATTTCACTAGAGAAATAAAATTTGGAGATGCGCTACGAGTTATGTCTTGTTTTGCATGCAAATACCTCCCTCCATGATTTTTGCATTAAAGATATAAAAAAATTAAAAAACATTTTCTAATTAGAATACACATTTATATGTATTTCCTTTAAATTTTCTATAATTAAATCACATTATTGTATAAAACAATTAAGCAACAAAAACAAATTATTTTAATGATGTTCACTTAGCCTTTTTAAACCTTAAACAATTAATGAATCTAACATAAACTCAGATTCTGCTTGCATCCCCGCTGAAACTGTCCAAACTTCTTTAAACAGAAAGTTATTTTGGTTACGTAAGTACCTAATGTACCGTGAATAACGATAAATCTTTTTATGCATTCGTTACTGTAATACAAAGAGAGAAATTCATGAATTTTTGTCATAGCGTACAATATGATAATTTATCAAGTATTCTCATGCTTGTCAGGAATTAGGAAACTAAATTATATATAAGATAAAAACAACACTTATACAAATTCAAATATAGCAGCTGTTCAGTCGCTCAAATGTAAAAGCGTTTCAGAACAGAATGATAATCGTAATTGGAACAAACAAAGAACGAATACGCTTTCGTGAAGCAAATATATAGTTCATATAATATTTAATAATTTTTTTAAAATTCATTCATAGCTTTTTAAAGTTCAATAAACTTTTGAAGTAAACCACCTAATTTCGTGATACTAAAAATTACGACTGAAAATAGTACATTTTAGAGGTATGAAGCAGGATTATATTTTATGTATTAGTAAGAATTTGTACATAGATACATAATTATATTACACTTATAATTGTTTACCTTTGTATAATGTAGCATGAAAAATCATAGACGAGTTATTCCGGAAGAGTAAGAATACAGGGAGAAGTTCCTTTAACGTTGAGTAAATGAGTATCTTGGTAATTCGGTGAGATATCGCCAAGATGGCAGCGGTTTTGGCGACTTATTTTTTGGCCGAATTTGCTCCTCATATTGCTTTCCAGTAATTTCGAGAAACAGAAAGTACTAGAAATATCTCGACGGCCTGTTGAAAACTACAAAGTTCCGGAGAGAGAACATCAGCTCTCAGTTGTTTGAGCTGTTGCAGCTTGAACCTCTGGATTAGCTTTCTCTTTAGTTGCGCTTTGCATTGCGTTCTACTTAACGTTCTTAGTAGTTTTAAATGTAACTACTGATTATGATTTTTAATGCTGTGAACATATGTACGTGTATTTCTGTGGAAATTTTCAGAACTTTGAAGTATTTCTTTTGATTAAATAAATTTCATTAACCTATCATCGGACCTATGTGCATTCAGACTATTACAAACCCTTACGCATGCAACAATATTAAGAAGGTATACATAAATTTAAGCTGTTATAGTAAAATAGGCGCAAAGAGAAATTCAAAATACCATGAAGCTCCTAGCTAGAACAGCACAAAATTTAAATTTAAAATCAGGAAAAAAGCTGTTTTAGACTAGCATAAATTTTGAGTAAAATCTTATGAGATATTATTTGTTGAGGAGGGCACCTAATATAAGTAGATGATGTACACGCTAGAATTTTCATGCACTTGTTCACGTAAGAAATAGTTCTTTTAATTTCCTGTTGACGTTTGTTGAAAGAGCACGTTATAAATACGTTCGTAAAAATTTAAGTAGTAAGGCAAGACTTAAATATCTTTTTAGTTAATATATATGTAAAAGTGCGCACAATTTTATGTAAGAAAGTGTACTTTTATAACGGTCGCTGAAGTGTATACATCAAAGAAAACATGTTCTTCCATGGTACTTTTCGATATATTTTCGGAAGAAATTTCCACAAAGCAAGGAAGTAAAATATAAATTCGATGATGAATTTTTCTAGATTTTTAGTCAGTGTGCTTACTCGAAATCTTCGTTCAGTTTCACTGTGAGATCAGCAGTATTACTACATAGAACGAAAATTCAATGAAAGTTTTTATTCGTTAAAATAAAAATTACCGCATACAGTATAACAGAAAGTGCAACACAAGTTTGAATGCAGTAACAATAAAGAGATTTGTAAGTATGACGTTTGCTTATAAGCCATTTTCTTGTACGTGTTACTTCCTGACAAAAGTTTATGAAATATAATTTTATATCAGAATATACATCGATAAATTCATTTCCTTTTGAACACAAATGTCATTTCAGAATACTGATGACTCATTCATTAACAAAATTTATTTTATGTACAAGTAAAGCATGCTTTAACAAATATAAAGTATTTTCCACTAAATTTAATTTTTACTTTCATATCATTATGAACAAATATTTATTAAATAGGATGAGAAACTTGCCAATGTAAATTTTAAAATTAGGCGAAACAACAAACGTCTTTGACGTAGATTTAAAAAAAAAACTCAGTTTCGAAGTCGATTACACCTAAGTCCCTTTATTTTAGGTGAAGTTTTTTCTCCTGAAGAAGAGACCTGCGCCTGATCTCCCTCGAAACCGATAGAATTTCGTTAAAATTCTACGCCAGAATAAGTATTCTGTTTTGCTCAATTGTAAATTAAACGCAAGTGAGATATATAATATTCAAATAAAACTCGAAATTTATATTTCACTTTTTATTAAAATTAAAACAAAATTTTGCTCCTCCATAAAGTTCACCGAAATCAGCTTTAAAGCAAGATTCTTGCTCATCAGCATTTAATATACAGAAACGTTACGTAATATTAAAAAATGGTCCCATACATTTGTTCAACTTCAATGATGCGACAAAAAATCTTTGCCGAAGTAAAAGTTCTACTAGCAAGAAACGAAAATAATGTTCACTTCAACACTAAATACATTTAAGCAACAGCTGAATTCCACAGAATCTTTTGATATGGAAATGAGGTATTAAATCAAATAACAAACAACAAAAAGTAGATACATATTTTTGCATTTATTTTTATAAAGAATTTTTATATAAACTAAAAAAAATATTTTTATATTTATTTTTTGAAATTATTCCCTGCTTCCTTAGCTTATAATTAGTAAAATTTTATAAAAATTATAAAAAATAATAAAAACGTTTTATTTCTATTGGACAAAAATGTGACCGAAAAATTTTATTTCAGCATTTGGGATATATAACACCATTTTCAATTTCACTTGAGGAGTCGGTTCAAATTATGCAATTTGTGGTTGATTTTTCCCCTTTAAATAGCATTCAATAATATACTTTCGCGAAGTATTAATGTGCAAGATTCTTTAATTTATATTTTTTGCAACTTGGTAATGAAATAATTTTTAAGCAAGTAATTTATAATTTTTCAGACACTAAAACTACGTTATTACTATAGTGATGAGTTTTTATCATTTTAAAATAGTAATCTAATAATCCTGCAAAAAAATTAAAATAGAAATATTTTTCATTTTTAATTTATACAAATAATGTTATGAAATGGCTAAGTGTCAGTACTTCCCAAAATTAAATTTCTACAAGGAAAAAATTCCCTTTCGAAAAAAAAATATACACCGCCTGCCACTCAAATCATTTTACGTCCAAATGCAGACATTTCGATCTTCACTTTGTGTACAGTTTTTTAAATATTATCTTCAACTATAAAATGTATTAGTCAAATTTTGTCATACTGGGGTCACATGTTTTGTATGTTCTCTTTCATAATGATTACAACATTTTCTTGGCTAGGAACCGGGCAAACACGCAAAAATTTCAATTCCCAAATTTTTATAATTTCCTGTAAATTATTTTTATAAGTATTGTATTTAAATAGGTAATTTTAGCTAAACTATAATTAAAATTGTTGTATTTTTCTGTGTAATGTAGCGCGAGACAAATTTTAAGAGAAAACTATGCTGGAAGTTTAAGAACACGAGGACACGTGCATTTAACATTGAGTAAATGGAAGTCTCCGTAATTTGTATTGAAATTGAATAAAAGTAGTTGACCACTTTGTTAGCTCTAACCGTACTCCCACCCTCGTATTGCTTTCGAGTAATTTCGAGAAGCAGAATGTATTATTTCTCGCGGCCAGTTGAGAACTATTTAAGGTTGAAGAAAGTGCATCTGCTCTCATTTAAGATTACTAACTACCCAATGGGTGATAATAATTTATGCTGGTAAAGGCCGTCAGGCTGAAGACCACATACCAAGTTGTAGATCCAAGGCCTCCTCTCAGTTGTTTAGTTAGCTGCTGTTGTTGCGAGTTCAGCGTGAGATCGAATTAGCTTTCTCTTTAGATTCGCTTTGCATTGTGTTTGTATTAACGTGGTTAGTAGTTTGAAGTGTAACTTTTGATTATTCTGTGTCATACTGTGAACACTTATACGAATTTTTCTGTGGAAAAATCCAGAATTCTGAAATATTTCTTTTGATAAAAACATAAATTTTATTAACCTGCTATCAAACTTGTGCATTCAATAGAAAAGCAGTCAAGACAGCTGGTAGCAGTCTTTGCTGCATTTAAAAAATAGATGAAAGCTGATCAAGAATTCGTTAAAGAAGAAATGAAAGCCGATCAAGAAAAAATGGAAGCTGGTCAAATATCTGTAAAAGAAGAGATGGAAGCTGTTCAGGAATCGGATAAAGAAGCTATAAAAGCTGTAGAAGAAAAGACTGAACCTGTTCAGGAATTTGCTAAAAAAGAGATAAAAGCTGTCGAAGAAAAGATTGAACCAGGCAAAGAGGAAATGAAAAGATAAATTATCTGCATAATTGAAACAAATTCGAGGCCATGGAAGACAAAATAGACATGGTTAAGACAAAGCTGAAGAAATTTTAAAAAAGGTTTCTGGGGGAGGGAACATCAAATTGAACAAAGTGTGTCTGCCGTCCAAGAACAAATCGAACAACAAATTGATGACAGTGTTCCTGCAGTTGCCAAAGAAGTTGATACGATAAAGAAATTCATAAGGATGGCAGGAATTCTGATGGTTTCAAATATTTAGCCATGCCTTCTCGTTCCTCCCTGTAGCTATCCACGCATGATGGGAAGACCTCCTGGTAAATGTATAAGATGCAATTTTCTGTAGTGGCGGAAGCAAGCTTATGAGGTTCCTAAGCTAAGACCTGTCATGTAGCCTCCTCTGTGAGAGCAGAGGCAGCCGATATCCTTCACATTCTTCCAGAAAACTGAAGGCTAGATTTCGTAGCTCGGCGCTTTGGAGCTGCGATTTCAGGGAGAAATGTTTAAAAGATTAAATCAGGGTTCAATAAAAATCTCGTCATCAGATGGTCACGGAAACACTCCGGGAGCTCACGACAGATGTTGAAAAGTTGTCTCATATTTCTTATTCGGACAGCCCAACGAAAACAAGAAAAATCCTGTCCTTGTAGTACTCCTTGCAGTGCATCGCCTTTTCAAAGAGCCGGACTGAAACATGGTGTCCCTGCAGTACTTCATCGATGACACTCCGGATCCGTAAATACAGAATGCTATACGAATGGCGAATGTCAAGGAGTCAAAAGCGTTTTGGTGTACGCTATCATATTCGAGGCAGTCCAGCAGGTAACACGCAAGAGCTAGTGAACCAAGTGACTGCTCATTAAGATGATTTAACCAGACAAGGTGACGCTTTATACAGAATAAAAGTGCGAAAAAAAGACTCTAAATACTGTGCTGAAGGTCACGTACGAACGAACTGCAAACTATCCCAGGACACGGAAAATAGGACAAGAGATTTAAACAGACTCGTCAATACGTTGAAACAGAATAGGAGTGACAAGAAACCACCCCTAAAGTACTGGAATTGCGGTACTGAAGGTCACTTAAAAGGGAACTGCAGAACACCCCAGGGCACGGAAAATAAAACCATTCCTCAGCAACGATGCAGGAAACAAAGTAATGGTCATATCTCAGAGCGGCGTTTGAAGCATACTGAAAAGTTCCATTTTAAAGCGCTTAAGATTAATGTAATGAGTGGCGGCAATAATGGATTGTTCATCATGGGACATATCAATGACGTTCCTTGCAATATAGTCATTGATACATGAGCGAATGTTAATAGCATTTGGAAGGATTTAGCCCAAAAATGTAAAGATGAATTCATTTGGACATCAGTGTTACTCTCCGGACTGCGTCTGGTTATCAAATCGAAATACATGGGACATTAAACGTAAACATCACGTTCGGAATTACCACCTACTATCATACGACATACATGGCAAATATTAGAGATCCTTGCATACTCGGATTGGCCTTCCTAAGAAAATATAAATTTTTTTTGGACTTTAAAATAACGAACGGCGTTTAGCATCTGAGGACATAACTATCCAGCATCAAAAGGGATCTTTACCTGGAAATTCCGACGCCTTACCTGGAAAACCCTGCTCAGAAAGCTGTCGACATCGTACCAAAGTCGAAGAAACAGATGAATGTTGAAACCAGTCGCACGAGGAGTTACAACTTTAACATCGGGTAATCCAGACACATGAAGTGGCAAAGAAGTCAGGAAAGACCAGCTGAAGGACGGCGCTATTAAACCCATAATTGTCTTAATCTAATATTTCAACAGAAAATCTATCTGGCAGGACATTTCGATGTATAGTCCTACGACAAAATAAAACTCGGCTCTCTGGGACACATTCCACATTCGAAACGACGTCTTATACCGGAAATTCGAATCAGATGATGGAAAGGCTTTCGGATGGCTGCTGATACTTCCAAACCCGGATCACTTTCTTAAAGAACTATATAGCAGCCCTACAGGAGGCCTATTTGGAATAATGAACACTTTGCAGAAACTTTGTGAGCGCTTATACTGGAGTAATGCAAAAGAATGGTGTATTTAAGTGGTGCCAATCTTGCGATGCTGTACTGGTCGGAAAGGGCATAAGAAACGCACCTGAGGCATAATGCACCTTTACAATGTACAAGCGCTTTTTGAATTTATAGCCTTTGACATCCTGTTATCTCTGCCACGAAGTGTTTCTGGCAACACATATATCCTGTTTGTCATTAATTACTTCACAGAGTGACCTAAAACGTGTCCAACCCTTGATCAAGAAGCTGTCACAGTAGCAGAGCTAATGAGTATTGCATTTCTAATGAGTATTTTACAACATTGTATAAGCTAATGAGTATTGTACAACATTGTATTTCCATGTTTCGAGTGCCTCTTCAGTTATATTGTGATCAAGGAAGAAATTTTGCATCGTCTGTAATAAAAGAAATCTGTGAGCTACTTGGTATTGACAAAACACCTACGATACTTTTACATCCTTAGTCAGACAGCATGGTGGAGAGGTTTAATCGTAATAATTACCTCTCGTTGGTGGTTTCCAGAAACGAACAGGATTGGAAAAAAATTTATCTCTGTTTTTACTGGCTTACCGCAGTGCTGTCCACGAGACTACCGGCTATTCCCCTTCTTAGATGGTCTTCGGTCGTGACCTTCGTCTGCCTTACGATCTTTTGTTTGATCGCCTTTCGGGTGCGCCTTCATCGCCTGTGGATCCAAGATCTGCAGGCCCGGTTTCAAGTGATGCACAATTTTGCACGAGAGCGAGCCAGCTTGACGACGGAGAAGCTGAAGACCCGATAGCACCGGAGAGCTATAGAACATCGATTCAACTAAGGAGACAAGCTGTGGCTGCGGAATGCGATTCGATGGAAAAAAACTCTCTCCCAAACCACAGTCAGCTTGGGCTTACACAGTCCTAAGCAAGCTGAACTACTTCGTAGTTTGGATCCGTAAGTCATCAAATTCTAAGCCTAAAGTCGTTCATTACAATAAGTTACCTCCATAGTAAGGAGTGTATATAATCTAAAAAGTATAAGACTATGGTCTGTTTGTTTCTAAATTTCTGAAATCATTTATTAATTTATTATTTGATTTAAGTTATTTATTGCAAATATTGTTTCTGTTGCTTGTTATTGTATTGTAATGTTTTTATTGCATTCAGGCCTTAGCTGTTAGTATAGCCTCCTGTCCATGGATTCTACTGCCCGGGACGTGCAGTCATCGGATAAGGGGTAATGTTACGAATTTTGTATTTAGATAATTAATTTTAGTAGAATTATAATTAAAATTTATGTATTTTGCTGAGTAATGTAGCTCGAGTTAAATTAGAAGAGAAATCTATGCCAGAAAAGTAACAATACAGGGGCACCTGTACTTAGCATTGAGTAAACGGATATCTCGGTAATTTATATTGAAATTGAACAAAGTAATTGACCCATATGTTAATGTAACCGTATTTCCACCGTCGTATTGCTTTCCAGTAATTTTGAGAATTATAAAGTACCAAATATATCTCGCGGCCGGTTGAAAACTATTCAAGACCAAAGAGAGAGCATCTGCTCTCAGTTGTTTAGTTAGCTGCTGTTGCTATTGCTGCAAGTTCAGGGGGAGATTTGATTAGCTTTCTCTTTAGATGCGTTTTGCATTGCGTTTGTGTTTAACTTTGTTAGCAGTTTGAGGTATAATGACTGATTATTGTGTGTGAATACTTGTACGAATATTTCTGTGGAACATTATAGAGTTCTGAACTATTTCTTTTGATAAAAAATAAATTTTATTAATCTATTATCGGACTTGTGCATTCAATCTCTTACGAGCCCGTACGCAAGCAACAGTATATTGCTGTGACCAAGCTCTTCTGAAATATATAAACTCTTGTAAACATGTTGCATGCTATGATATGTGGCATACGCATGAACGCAATTACAGCTACTGTTAAAAGAAAGATATTTTCTTTCTTGTAGAAGTCCAAGTAACTTATTACCGCATGTGAGTCATTACAAAAGTGTTAACTTTACAATTTAAGTCATAGTAAAAGCGCATTTATTAAAAGAAGAATTTTAATATAAAAAACTTTAAAAACTTCTTCGTAACTAAATTTCTTTCTCTATACACGTATAAAATGAAAATGTATATTTTTTCAGATTCGGAAAATAAAGTTTAAAATTTAGTTTCTGCTGTTTATGGTTTTTAAAGTCAACAAAGATATTATTTTATTTTGTATTAAATAGACGTAGAGACATTAGCTTTCTCCTAATCCTAGGTGTGAAACAACTATTACAGAGACTAACGTTTCTTTTTGCATTTTTTGAACCCACTAGCAGCTGAGAGGTTAAACTGTTAATTAGTGTGTAGAGACATTAGGTTTCATTTGAAAGCAAGAGATGTGCCGAAATGTGGAATGCCCTTACCGGCACTCGAACCACGGACCTCTCGCATTCGCGCCGAGCGTGCTAACCATTACATCATGAAGGCATGCTAGGAAGGCGGGCGAAACACCTTGTTGTTCAAATTTGTGCGAAACCGCTGGTTGCATAGACGTTTTCATGATTTTTCTCTATGCAGAAGGTAAATAGTAGCCAATTTCCCTTAAAGCGACCTCCACAAAAGCAGCCATGCCCTTACGCAACGGCGCTGACCAGCGGCCATGCGGTAAGGTCGCTGAACACTGATAGTTCGCTCGGAGATCGAATCCCGCGAACGGGCTGGCTACATTGGAGGTTTCGTGGTTTTCCCATGTGTAACAGTATATGAGACAGTTTCTCTTAGGAAGTACTCCATGAAGGCATCTCTCACCTTTGGCAGATAGCCCTCGAGGCTTTGCGCAATTAAATAAACCAAACCAAACCGCTGCGCAGGTGGTTATTGTGTGCTTTGCTACATTTCTTTTAACTCATGAAAACGATAATGTTTATGCTGAAACTTTAACTTGAAATGTTCTAGTTCTTTTTACCATTTCCAACCCCAGCCGCAGATGCCGACGCGATTGACTATATTCTGCAGTGCCCATTGACCTCATCACTCCGAAACAAACACTTCTCAAGACATTACATGACCATGAACCACAACGGTCCTTTTTACAGATTACTATTGCCTAAGGGGAGTCAGAGAAATTGTCAAATTTGTTAACGAAACTCCAAACGTAATAATCCGATTGTAAAAGTCTATTATAGAAAATGTTGGGCATGTAGACCCTGTAGATATTGTATATATTGTAGTGTAATTTTTCTTTGTAATATCTTAGATAAAGGACGTTTGTCCACAGCTGTCGATTGCTAGCGCAACGACCAGAATGATTCGATCACACTTGTAGTGCCTATGGCGCAGCAGGTTAAGGATAGTACTTGAATTACCAATTTCTATCCCTCCTACGGTTGCGTATACTGGGTTTGTATTGTACTAATACAGTAGCGGCTTTGGGGGTACAATAACTTGCACTCGATTCTTACGGCCAGAAAGGACAGTCAGTATTGTCGTCCACCCCACTTGGCTTGCATCCGAGTGGACTAGCATGACGGCCAGATCTGCTTTTCTTTAATAGGCTTTCTCACTCTTCGTGGTGTCCGTGCTCCTGGGAGTGGTGACCCTTGGTTCCCGGTTCAGCGACGGGTGCTAAGAGATTTCAAATTTTAAAAACTCCGCCGCAATGAAGTGAGATTCCATTGCAAGCGGTTTATAAGTACGCAACGATGACTCACTTTTGGGGACTTTTTGACGATTTCCCAATCTCCCGTCTAATACGGAGCCGTGGAGTCTGTCCGTGTGGTGCCTGACATCGAGATGGTGGAAAACATAATTTAACTGACGTACTAAATTCCTAATGTGCAATGGAGAGTTTACGAAATGCGTCTTTGATGTGTTTAAAACATCATCTGTATGGAATTATTGCATTTTCTTGTGAATTCCCATATAAGTCATGGTGTTGTCCAACTAACAAATAGAAAATTCGTAGTTTGAATTCTATGGAGAGCACAAATGATTATTACATTTCTCGCTTCCAAAAATATAATGCACTCTAATACTATAACTCTTCTACTCGAACTACAAATACGGTAGAAAGTGATACATCACCGCTTACATTTGGTCGACTTAGTTTCGAGGCTCTGATCTAGTTGCCTTATGCGGAGGAGAAGGTAAGAATTATTGCATTCACCATGTGTGCTCTCGTCCTTTAATTGGTTTACAAGTTCAGGTCTCAAGTGGAAGATCCGTGTTTTAAATCAGAGCGATGGCATGTTTGGTTTGTCAAGTTTCCCGCTTGACAAATCAAACAAAGTTTCCTGCTTCTAGAAATTAAAAATTCTCTACACACCAGAATTTAAAATGCAGTTTTTTGAAAGGCCTTTCGAAATTCAAAGAAGAAACTTTTCGTTTCGAATAACAGATTATTTTCTATCTGAAAATGAGATTAAATCACTCACAGGGACTTGTTTTTTATTTTTAAATAAATGTAAATGTATTCTTAATTGGATATTCTTAAGAAATGATTAATGGCGGTATATTTCACTTCATTAATAGCATTAAAGATTAAACTTGCTTTAAAATTTTTTTGTTAATTAACTATGGCGAAATTTCTTTTTTTTTACTGCAAGTATTACAAAGCTATTTAAGTTTTACATGCCTTAACATTTCGAATCATAAATAAAACCTACGTCTGTACATGATTGCAAGTTTGCTAAAAGAAGAGATTCCAGTACGCTCATTATTAAAATAAAAGTGATTATCTTTAAGGAAAATTCATTTCTCCTTTTAATTGCTCATTAAATTGCTGAACAAAAGCTGATTGTGAAAGAGCAAAATACCTCTCATTAGTGTTCAGCAAGCATCTACTATGTTTTAATAGCTTCTAAGATTTCTTTTGAAATGTTTTTTTTTATTTATTAGAGAGTAATTTTAGACGGATGATTATTTATGAGACACATTGCACAAGTATGGTTATTTAAAATGATAGCGTCACGGTAATTAAAATTTCAGATTCATATTAAGTCTTAAATTTAAAACGTTTTATGATTTTAGTGTTTCCATTATCCGCAGATAAGGATTTAATGCAATATATTATACTTCATTATAATATATTTTAAAGTAATTTTCTCTCCTTTATAACAGTCAATAATGCCTGTTATTTAAATCGTAATATGTTAATTAAAATAATTTGTTTTCCCATCTGAATTTAGTTGAAAATTTTAATAACATAATTGTAAAAAGCGTTTGTTTCCTAATAGAAACGGTCGTTCTAGGAAATAGTAATCCAGTGAGATTTTTAGATGCAGCTAATTGAATTTGTCTTTTACCAGGAAATCAGATTTATAGAACTGTCATAATGAAACTAAAAGTTTGTTTACTTTACAACCTACATGACATTATTCTATCAGTTTATATCGATAGCATAATTAAATCAAAGATTTAGTTCTATAGAATTTGCATTACTGATACGACAAATTAATACAAAAATGAACGAATTTTTTTCTTATTTTACACAAAGTATGAGTTTAAAATTATCTTTCACAGAATCGTGTTAAGCTATATAGCACTTGTCTGAATTATTCTTTAATATTAAATAAATCAATTCAGTTTGCATAAGTCTAGGTTTTGATTTCTATAGGGAAAATATTGTTAGGTATTTACTATATGTGTAAATAAGTTTAGAGAAATTACGTGTAAATTGTAATATCTCTTGTGTAAAATGTAATACGAAGGGCATTTAAAGCGAAATATCGTCGAAAAAGTACGGTTCCAGGGGTAAGTCCCGTTAACACTGAGGCAAAGAATATGTATTGTTAAGACGGAAAATTTCTCCGCAACGGAAGTGGCTCCGTCCTAACGCAGAGGGAAACATCTGCGCATGTGCGAAATATCTGTCGCCAAAGCACCAAAGCTCGAAGCCTGCCTCGAAGTTCGAAAGTCAATCACGAGTTCATAAACCGAATATCGTTTCAAATTTCTTTAAACTTTGAAGAAAAAGAAAATATTTTTTCGCGCAAGTGAATTAATTAATGGATAGTTATTTTGAGCAAAAAAAGTGAGAAAATCCAAGTTTAATTTATCGCGAAACGTCAAAAAAGAAACGTTTTGTCAAAGAACGTTTCTTAGCACGTGTTCCTCAATTTCCTGCATCGCGAAGGGGAAAATTCCCACCGCCAGTTTCCGTCGCCAAATCCCTTGGCGAATTTTCCCTCCGCATTGTAACGGCGTAATAGCAAACTGGTTTACATTACGTCTATGGAACCTTTCCTTCTTTACATAGACTTTCTTTGACTGAGGTAAATGGCTATGTCTCTAACTGATGAGATAGCACCAAGCTGACCATGGTTTGTTGCCTACGTTTTGTCAAAACATATCGCGATAAATCACCGAAGCTTGCCAAGCGATTATTTGCTAAGCGATTATTTGCAAACATTTTGGTCCATTCCTTCTGTAATTGTATTCGGCTCCATGCAACTTTAAATGTGCATTATTTCTAGCGATTTCGAGAAATCGCAGGCGCCTGAAATGTCTCAGCGGACAGAGGAAGACTATATAAGACAGGAAAGAGTATCAGTCTTTAGTTTTAGTTCAGAGTATTGAACTTGGATTATTAAACGATTACCTTGTAAGCTTTCACTTTGCATTTCCTAGTGTTTAACATTTTTAGTAGTTTGTCCTCATCGATTCTGCAGCATTCAATCCGTTACGAAGTCAGAAGCAAGTAACAATTTTTAGCGTCAGGAGACAGACTGAATATCAGTGACTAGAGCGATTGAGTAACTAATTCAACTAGAGACAGTTTTAGTTCCATTTAAAGAACAAGTAAAACCGGGCAAAGAAATGATGGTAAGGGCTGTCAAGTCCGTTAAAAAGGAGGGCAAGAGGAAAAAGAAGAGATGAAAGCAAGCCAAGAAATAACGGAAGAGGCTGTCAACTCAGTTCAAGAAACGATTGAAGCAGGTGAGGAGGAAATGAAAAGAGATAATGTTGAATACATTCAAGGAAACGTGCTGTCGGAAAGCTTTTCTACTGTCGCTCAACAAATCGAAGAAAGAGTTTCCAACATTGAACAAAACCTGATGAAATGATTTCTGCTGCTATCGCCAAAGAAGTTGACAGCTTAAAGAAATCCATAGTAACAGCCGGAAACTATTCTGAAAACGCACATAATGCCCTACCTATGTCTTCTCGAAAAGCTATCCACGTATGATGAAAAGACCTCTTGGCAAATGCCCAAGACACAGTTCTCTGTAGTGGCGGATGCAAATGGATTAGTTTCCGATACAAAGGCGAGATATCTCGTCGCATCTCTGAGAGCGGATGCACAGAATGTCCTTTTAACTATAGCCCCAAAATCAGAGGCTAAACTTGAAATCTTTGACCCACGAGTTGCAGCCGAGTTTCGGCGAAGTGTGTTTAAAAGACTATAGCATGATTCAGCCAACAGAGGCCCATGGAAGCACTCCAGGAGCTCGCCACGAATATTGAAAGATTGTATCACCTCTCCTTTTAGGACAGCCCAACAAAAACAAAAAAATTTCTGTCCTTGCAGTACTTCACTATGTCATCTGTGATCCTGGTTTATTTCAGAAAGCCCTGCGAATGGCGGATTTCAAGGATTTAAAAAGCGCTTTAGTGTACTTCATGAAATTCAAGTAAGGCTAGAAAGACAGACACCCTTAGAGACCGCCAACAAATCAGAGTTGGCTGCTCATACCCAGGAGCCAGTGGATCAAGTGATTGCTTGTCTAGGCGAATTAACTAGCACGCAAATGCACTAAGAGGACATGAGTAGCAACAAATCAATCCTAAATTGCTAGAACTTCCATAGTGAAGGTCAGGTACGAAGGGGCAGCAGAGCATCCAGAGATACGCTCCGAGTAAGACCGAGAGCCTGGAGGGACAAAGGTTGCCAGATATTGACAAGATGCATTTTTCAAGCGCTTCCGATTTCCGCAAAGGGTGAAGCCAGTAATGGATGTTTAATCATGGGTCCAATGAGTCGAGTTGCTTGCAAGGAGCCAAAGTTAAAATTATCAGAAACGATGGGGTTTCAGGGTCAATTGGAAATACCATCTGTTTTATTCGGCCGCACTTTAAGTTACAACTTCAACATAGTCTCTCTCAGCCACCTGCAGTGACGAAAAAGTCCGTTAAGACTAAGCGGTAAACCTACCTGGCAGGACATTTCAGTTTATAATCCTACAAGATATATAGCATGCTGAAACCTGGACGTCAAGGTATAAAAGGATTAATATCTCACACAATATTTGGGCATTCTATGTGATGCCAATAGATAAACCGGAAAAATGTACAAAGCTCCAACTAATAAAGTTTTTAATGTCACATGATGAGTTACGAGCTTTTCGACACTCGCCTCGGATGGAAAATTCTATAGTTATACAGGTATTTCAGTTTTTATTTAGAAATGACGAAATAAGTTACTCGGAATTTTTTCAGCAAACGCAATAGTCCATACTTTGATGTATAAAAACAGAAAGTTAAAATGCTGTGTCCAACAAGGAATCATGGCATGCTGACATGCAACAACGATTCTACGATAAACCACCTAAACCGCGGGCTAATATTGCAAAAACAAATGGTCAAGATGACTACTTAGAAGGAACCACGAGACTATTGGCTGCTGAATCACTATGATGTATCATTTGTCTTTTCATAACTTCTCAATAAAAGCCTTTTCAATGCTTTGCCTAATTAGTATTCATTTTCATACCCAAGGATTTCCTACAATGCCTAAGAAAAGTGTATATATTGCTAAAATAATCCAGATGTTTAATAGCTTACCCAAAAGCACTAAGTATGCTGTATACTGCCTAGACATTCTACAAAATGCCAGTTTTTCATATATAGCTGGTAACATATTCTAACGAATTTTGCTTATGTTGTGTCGCGAATTCTGTGTTTTTAATTTAAGTGTTTTTAATGATTTAAGTAATCCATTATTTAAGTATTTTATTTGTATTTGGTTTTTTTAAGTTCGAAATTGTGAAGAGCGTATGAATATATATATTTGGAAAGTGTGTACTTAAAATCATTAAGCAATTATTTTTTCCTTCAACGGTCAATTTTAACGCAGAGAGGGGAGCGTCTTCTAACGGAAGTAACATCTGTGGGAAATGCCTTTTTAAGATGACAGTTGCAACATTGAGTAATATATCGTGGTTCTCTTGTCTTTGTTACCAAGCTGAAAGTGAAGACTGTTGTCGGGCGTCCCGCTGTGATGTCGCCTGGTTTATGGCCTCGGTGGAAGTTGTAAATTGAATCTTTGAAAGGGCAGTTTTTGTTGTTTCTTATATTTTTCGCTTGTTAGCAGGGGGGGTCGAATGTTTAGTTTCCAGTTTTTCGCAGGTGCTACTGTAGACAATGACTTAATTCTGATTCGTTTGGGGGTTTGAACTTGTCCTATTAAATTATATTGAAAAGTCTCGGATTGGCAAGAATTTAATTTTATGTGTAACTTTGGACCTATAATTGTAGGTGGGAGGAGAAACCGAGTTTTCCTCGGTTGTTGCGCGAGTTTTGAAGTCAGTTTTTACCAGAGTCTTCGAGTTTTTGGAGTTGAATATTTAGCAGAGAGGGCCTTTGGCCTGCGGCCAGGCCTACCCGGGCTTGGGTGGCTGGCGCTAGCGTTCTGCGGACGAACTCGGCTTTTAGCTGAGGAGATTTGCGATGCTGCACTTGTACCCCGACGGGTGGCTCACGTTTGCGATGCGGCATGATGTGATTAATAGAGAATTTTCTTCTAATTTGCGAGAAGTAGAACTCAGAGCGAACTCTTCCGAGTTTGAAGCGGGTTTTCCCGTAAAACGGAAGTGTAAGGGCTCGTACCTAAATGAAGCTCTCTGTTCGTGAGAAGGAAAAGTATCATCGTTCTGTACCCGGAGGTTCTCCTTCAACTTTAATGTTTTAGAATTTTGATTGCCGAGTTTTCATCTTTGAAGTTCTACAAGAGGTCATTTTTCGTGGGCTTTTTGAATTTGATTACCTAAGATCCAGTTCAAGGCGGAATTCATCTGCAGCGGTTTCTCCTTCAACTTTAATGTTTTAGAATATTGATTGCCGGTTTTTTTTTTCATCTTTGAAGTTCTACAAGAGGTCATTTTTCGTGGACTTTATTGTAGCTCATTACCAAGATCCAGTTCAACGGCGGAATTCCTCTGCAGCCTATAGCTTCTTATCATGATGATCCCGAAAGTCAACTGTGAGTTTTTTTTTTCATAAGATTATATTTTTTTTAGTAGTTTAATTTAAACTGTTCTTGCTTAATCTGGGGAGAAAGAGGAAAATTTAGTTGAAAAATAAGAAAAAATAAAGGGGGGACGAAGAAGATTGTTTGTGTCTTGGTAGAATTTAAAGTTATTGTCAAAAATAAGAAATTTATGTAAATTGTAATTTCTATAGAAGTTGTTTTAAATGATTAATTTAATGTATTTCAGTATTTCTAAGTAACCGTTATTGTGTTAAAAAAAAAAAAAATTGTTATCTTGATAAATGACTCTTGGAGAAATTTAATGTGGAATATTAATTGCATTTGTATGTAAGGGTAGTCTGGCCAGGTCTCCCATAAACTTATCCTAGATAATTAATAAATGAGTTTGATTATATGTTATTACTTGCATTTTTTTTTTTGTGTGTATGTAGTTGGTCTGTTCAGTCACTCCATTTGTTTGAGCCGGGAGGCTTTTAAGAAACTTGGAGATTTTTGCTTGGGGTTATTGAAAAATGTTCATGCATTTTAGGGTTCTCACAACGCGCCCTGTTTTAGCAAATGTGTACTAACCACTTATTAATGATACTTTGAACATGTTTTAAGATAGAATTTGTTATGACTTTTAGGTGCCAGGACAGTTAAATCTAGTGCTTGATTTTTAGTAGCGGAACTGATTGATTGGTGTCTGAATATTTCTTCTCTGGTGCTTATGAGGTTTTTGCTATGAAATGAATATGAATTATTCTTGAGTTTATTTTAAAATGAGTGAATTATAGAAATGCTTGGTTGAGATTTAGTATTTAGTTTTACCGAGTTCCAGAGAAGATTTATTCCAGCTTCCTTTTCAGGTTAAGTTTATTAAGAAGAATTTGCTTTGTCTTGCTATGTGTGAATTAACTGCTTTAAGAAAAGTTATATTTAATATTATTTTGAGTCAGATCAACCAATTAGTTCCTTCCTCTATTTTCTAACCAGTTCATCTTAGTAAGTTTATATTCTTAAGTTTAGGTTGTCCGGCACCTAGAGAGAGTGAATAAGAGTTAAATTTTAAAGAGTTAAAAGTAGTAAAAACCCCTAAGGTTTAAAAGATTATTTCTCTCTATTTAACACTTATATATAAGTAACTGTAGTGAAATTATATGTGAAATATCACTACAGTTACTTATATACTTATATATGTGAAATTGTAATATTTCTGTGTACTGTAACATTAAAAATCTCTGTGTACGAAGCTTTGCAGGAAAAATAAGATTACAGGGGCAAATCTATTTAACATTGAGAAAAATGGCCATCTCGCTAAATTAGCAAGATATCTCCGAGATGGCGATGGTTTTGGCTAGTAATTTTTGTCGCCAGATTTGACGAGAAATCACCAAAAGTTTCCAAACATCGCGACTATTTCACGATATTTGGGTTCGATCAAAGTATAACTGCAATTGGTATGGTAATTGAATAACTGTAACTGATCCTCATATGCAAATAACAGTGTCCTACTCTTTTAAGACTTCTAGTAATTTCGAAAAGTGGAAAGTTCTGGTGATTTCTCGGTAGCAAGAGGAAATTATATAAGACCGGGGAGAGAATCGATTTTTCAGTTTTTAGTTCAGAGCTGACTTCGGAGTGTTGATATCTGCGTGAGAGCTTCGTCTTTTAGATGCGCTTTGCATTGCGTTGTGTTTAACATTCTTAGTAGTTTTACTAATCAGTAGTTACACAAACTACTGATAGCCCTCTATGATTATGAGAAGGGATGCATGAGTATTTTTATGGAAAGTTCCAGAACATTAAAAACTTTGCTTTTGTGTTTCTTTTGGTAAAAATAAATTTTATCAAGTTATCATCGATTTTGTGTTTATTTAACCCATTACGAACTCGTACACACAGTTAATAAATTAATAGTAATTAATTAGTGCGTAAACATTGGAAATAAAAACATTAAAATACATACTCTGATAAGTTAAGTTACTGTACATGATTAACTAACTAAATGCTGATTAAATGGTAGAAAATGTATCATACAAATCATCACGAGTGTTACGGTAAAATCTATACCGATATTCTTTGCTCGAGTATTAAATATGGTATAAGCGGTGGAGTAGAAACTTTCCATTGTCATTCCTGTACGTGGGGTAGAGGCTACAATATAACCGAAATCAAACAGGTTAATAAATCTTCCAAATTTTTCGATTCTGAGATCTCTGGGATTCTTCAAATAGGAATAATAATAATGATAAAATTTTACTTACTGTTCAGCAAGTAACAAATCAAAATTTAAGTAGTTTTTTGAATACGTTTATTCTTAGTAAGAAGCTTCCAATGAAATTTGACTAAATGTGGCTAAAATTTGAAAGTAAATGACTAAATCTCCTGCATCAACACAATTTGTCAAAAGGTACTTGTGTAACCATCCAAATTTGTTAGCAGTTCAAAGTTCAATAAGTGGTCTGAGTTGCTCAACTGACAGAGAGAGATATGTGGGCAAAGTGGAATTTATTTTACCATGTCATGCGTTTCTAGAAAACTCCAAGAACCTGCTACTAATACTATAGTTATGGCCATAATTATACAGGAAATTTGAGAATTCGAGAATTTTCAAGACAGCACAACGTAGTAATTTATTGAAATTTTAGACATATTGAATAGTTAACGTACTGAAGCAATGAGGCACTCAAGACTGCCTCGTCGTGATACTGTTATTTTTCTTAGCAGTGGAAGTTTAAACATATTTTTTTAAATGAAGGTTTCTAATGGACTTCAATAAAACTAATTTTTCAAACTTTTTGACTTAATGTGTTTGCTTTTTTATTTGTTATTATTTAAGATATCTGAATGCCAAAATTTCCAGAAGATTTTGGATTTTTCAAATATTAGATCTTTAGTAAGTTCAAAGTTATTCCAGAATTTGAATGTATCCTCAATATTTTTTTTCAATTCTGAGTTAACATCAATATAAAACTTATACCAGTCAGCATCCAATTTGAAACTTGACGTGGTTGATAAAATTCCAATAAAGGCAAAAAAATTCGAATTTTCGAAACTCGACTTTTTTAGCAAAAATCATAATTTGTGTATTAAATAGTTAGTGATTATAAAAGATAATTCTAATTTCCCATCTAATGTTTTCTTCCGATAAAATCAGTTACATTTTTCGTACATCTTGTTTTTATTCATTGGACCGTTATTTTAGACATAACATGTTTCTCTGTGTCCTCAAAAATGTATTCTTTCTTCTCTCTCAAAGCATCTGTTATCCGTAAAAAAATAAATGAATACATTTATTTCCCATCCGATGCTACCAGAATATATAATATTGCTCTCACCCCAGCACAACATTTAATGGAATCAATAACTTGCACGCACGCAGTTGGCTTATCTTGCCGAGCCCATATATTGCAGGATGAATGAGAGATGGACACGTTGGCAACAAGAAAAGAATATATAACAAGTAAAGAAACGCAATTGAGCGAAGAGTTTTCCTTAACCAAACGAGTAGATCTCTTTATTCCCGCAAGACTTTGGGGTGCTTGAATAGCAACAGGATGCATGGGAAAATGAGATTACTTACAATTGCCTCGTCAGGTAGGTAACGAAGAAATAGAAGATACAGAGGTTCGAGAGGAGGTTGGAGTGTCTGTATTTTTTCCATCCACTTCTGCAAGAAGTGGCTGTAAAGAACAATTTTATTCTTTTGTAAAAGGAAATGCAATCAAAGTAAAGAGATATCCGGAAGAATATAGTTTCTTTTTCGAATTCGATTTATACTAGGATCTGGGGAGTAAATACTTCGGATTTATATGCGAAACGAGGAGAAGATTATTTTCTGACTATTGACTAAGTTAGAAATGAAAATTTTTAATATTTTACAGATATCTTTTGGGGGATTATGACGAACGTAATAGGGCAACTTGAGGTCATAAAAGCAAAAGCAACAACTTAATTATTATTTAATTTAATGAAAAAGGTAGCTAATGAAATGGTTAATGAAAAAGTAGCTATATTTAACGGCAGTGAAAACATTCATATTACGACAAAGAAATATTGATGATTATGTACGAAATGTAAAATTGTAATTCTATGCTGAAATCTATTCTTTAATGTGAAATATATGAGCTACACATAATTATGTTTAATTTTTTATGTTGTAAGAATATACAAATTCAAAATTTAATTGTATCTTCTCTGGAACTAAAACTCATTGCATTAAGTGAATAATCATTGCCCAAGTAATTGACGATAAATGTAATGTTAAATGAACTGAAAGACTATGATCAAAACCAAAACAATTTTTGCCCACGAATTACTCCACCAAGCTCCTAGTCACCGTCAAGGAAGCTGGAGATTTGATACAGCCTTGTAAGAGCACTGCCTATTGTATCAAACATGAAGCATTACTACCCTTTATTTCTTAAAAACTGTCGACCTTACTGCAATTTGTTCATTTAATTTGAATATTTTAGAGAGCGTATTAAATGTATTGATATGTAATATATGACATCAACCGCATTTAAAATTTCATGTCATTTGTGACATTAAAATGTTTTACCTAATTTCATTCAAGCTTATTATATATTATTGGAGTTATTAAGATATTTTCCTGTCTCTGTTGAGTTACCTACGGACGGAAAGATGGATTTTAGTGAACAATGCTGATCTTAAAATGACTAAAATTATTAGAATATTTGTACATTTTTATCATAGTTAAATAAGTTACCTTTTGTAAAGCGTTTTCTGAAAGAAACTAAAGATAATTTTTACCATACAAATCATCATACAGCTTTTCCACAAAACATAATCTGGAACTGCAAAATAATAATTTTCAAAGATTTAACTCACTCATGAATCATAGTAATCATAGTATGATTGAAAACGATTCTGCAAAACTAAAAATAAACTATTACTACATTTAGCCCCGTGAAATAGGAATGTAGCATCTCGCGTAAAACAGCATAGCAGGTTGCTTCATCCGTCAAAACGAAGTTTGGAGCTGTAAAGAAGGAAATCATAAACTCAGAAAAAATGTAAATAAGTAACTCTTTAGCCTTAAAATGTAACATTTAATTATTTTTATAAATTCTGTTGTTAAAAATAACCTGAGTAATAGAAAATCGCACAGAAATTCTGACGAATATTGTCACCTAAAGGAAATAAGTTCTAGTATTCCGCTACTGGACAGCTTTTTGCCCATATTTTTAGTTTTTTTTATTTATTTACTTATTAAATGCATTTTAAAAGGTGATTTCATGTTCATTTCATTTAATTTTGTATTTGGGGGCCATTTTATGCACTTACATGAGCTCTTTTTATGTACCATTTTATACTGTATTAAAAACTGAGCAGACATTTTTTCAGTCAATTTAACAGCTGGTCTGTGGGGGAATTACGCTTATCAGACGTTTGAAGCCCCGTCTATGGTTGTATATTTAGCATCACATTCACGATCGTGATCCCAAACAGCTGCCTGCCTTTATGTTGAAGGCAGCTGTTCTGCGTCAAATCTCAAGCATCAAGTTAAATATTTCCTTCTGAAAGGTTAGCTAATGTATTGAAACAGGATAGAGAACAAGGCGTTTATGTATTTCAATTACGCTGATAGCGTTTGATTGCTGTTAACGTGATATTTTAAACAAGATGCTTAATAATAATAATATGCTACTCTACTTTTAAAACATAAGCACTACTTCACATGCTATTAAACTAAATAACATGCTAAATATGAAAGTTAAATACTCCGAGTTAACTGATTCTAGTAATGTAAGGTTAGTTTCGAGCAAAACCAAAGATATGCCCAGGAAATACCTTGCAAGAATTTAATGATTTGTTTAGTCAAACCGGTCACGTTTGGCAATTTATCAATATGATGACATTTTGGAGGTTTCTGAAAGTTTAGGTTTTTACTCTTTCAGTAAAATCTCTCCGTGTGCTCCTAAAACATATTTTCAGGAGATGTTTTAGAATACCACCTTGTTGGTGAGAAATCTCGAAATGTTACTGTAGAAGCATTTAGCTCCGATTTCGGGTTCTACTTAAACTATTCTTATTATTTTAAGTTAATCAACTCAAAATTAAAATTTGTGCAAAATAACTTATAAATTAAACTCATAAATGCAGCATAAATAAGCATAAATCTGTAATTAAGCAAAATACACAACAAACGCCCACCTACGGTAAAAAATGCGCTAAGTAACTAAATAAAAATAACGCCATTAAAATGCATTAAAACAGGTTTACCAACAAAGAAACATAAATATCTACAAAAATATTTTACAACAGCGTATCATTTTCACTGTAACGAGAAATATATTTTGTTTGCATATCTTTAAAAATGTTAAAAGCCTACGATTACGGTGGTAAAACTTTTAGGTATCTATCGCACATATTCATCATCATAAATTCCGTCATATTTTAACTCATCATCTTCAGGACAAGATGTGTGAGAGTAAAAACGTAATTTTTCGTTTTTTGACAAAAGAACCTCTCATATGTCTTGTTGTCAAGATCATTTTTATGACTAATTAACGTAATCTATCGTAAAAGAGAATAAAATCTGTTCATAAATACATGGCTTGAAGTCAGAGGTGTTATCGTATATATGTTGGAACTGTTAAGAACAGGCTGGAGAAGAGTAATTTATTTTGTTTTCTAGCAGCTATTTCGTTTAGATGCAGCAACAGAAAGGTTTTATTCAGTACCGAGGAAGCATACATTATGGTACAATGGCTGCTTTCAAGGAGTTTGGGGGAGAACTGAAAAAGTGACTGACTGATCAAGATCTTTAAAAAGCAAAAACTTCTTACCTGTGTTTGGGTTTACATAAATAAATGAATAATGTTGAAATACATGTCATCATCCAATCGAAATTTTGTCAGGCCCGTGTTAGTTGGGAAACAAGTGGATAAAATCATAATATGAAAATTTCAAATTACACTTAACACATCGATACATCCCGCAGTACTTATAGAAACTGGATTTGTCAATTCGAGACCAGGTGATAAAGAGTTTTCTCTTCATGGAAACAGGATTTTATACAATTCTCTCGAATATCAACTAGAAACGGATGGAGCCACTTCATTTTTGGTTCTAAATAGAAGTTCCTGCGTTAATTTTTGATTATTCGTGTTTTCAGATCTATTTCTTAAGGAATTTTTTAGACAAAGATGTTGTAAATTATTTGATCTCAAACCCGCTGTATTTAATATGTCATGATTAATAATTATAGTATTTTTCCAATAATCTAGCGCAACATAATAAGACATAAACGCTACTTGCATAATTGCTTCTCTTAACAGGTATTTATTTCTGTTATTTAATGAGTAATGTTCTGTTACTTAATAAGTTATATAATTTCCTAATTTGAAATTTATATCACTTTATGTAAACAAAAAATTAAAAAATCAGTAGCTAAAACTGAACTACAGCTGTTTATTAAAATTGTGTTTAATCTGTCAACAATTTATAGATAAAATAAATAGCATTTGTGAAGTTTATTTTAAATAACAATTTTTTTGCTTATATCAAAATATGGCCTATATTCTTGCTGCGATATGTTCTACATTATAACATGTAATTAAAAAGTCTTTTACACAGAAATTTAATTTTTGCATACAAGTGAGAAACAAAACGAGTAAGAGTTGGCGTAGCTAGGCGGCTGTTTAAAATACATTTGATTGTTTCTGAAGTCAGCAATATTGTCTACTACTTCGTAAGTTTTCCCTTTGATGTTGAATATTAATAGTATTTCTTTAAATTAACAAAACCTTGTGTTAGGATAGAGCTTAAAGGTTTTAACAGTAATCGAATTCTGTATTCTTTGTTGTTCGAGTTAAAAGTGACAGCAAATTTGTGTTCGATTATTTACGTAACTTTTACTGCGAGCTGTAGACGCCCTAAATTTTTCTTGATTTTATTTCTGTTGTATTCATTTAGTGACTTCGTATTAAATTAAAAATTAGAACGAAAATTTGTCTTTGAGGCTAGATGGTTCTAGTTCAAGACAGATTGAGTTCAACTTTATAATTTTCAAATGTGAAATAAAAAAAATTCAAAAAAGGGACTTTGAAATTTATTTTCTTTAAATCTGAATATACAAAACCTTTTTAAAAATATAAATATTAATTTATCTCGTCAAAACACTCGCCTTGAATATTACAGCAGTGTGCCAATTTTCAACACTATAGACTAGAACTTCTTTATGAATGTTTCTGGTAGCTGAAGAAGAGAACTTATTCTAGTAAATAACTGTACAATTACAGTCAGTACGTAAATGACTGTAATAACTCCGATAAAATGCTTTCATTCCAATTTATCATTCGATTCTTTCATCCGATATCTTTCATCCGATTCGACTCTTCGTTCGAGTAATATATTTTCTATACCAAGAATATGCAAACTAAAACGAAAACGTTCAGAAACTGGAATTCAGATATCTTACAAGTGCAAAAAAATTGCATTAAAAAATCTGACTTATCTGTTTATATCCTAATCTTTAATATTTTGAGAAAAAATTTAAATATGCTACGCGAAAACTATAATCTAAGATCCTGGCTTCTTGGCATGAAGCCACTTGATGATTAAGGGAACATTTTGCATAAACGTAGAAGAACATAAATGCCCGAGTGTAATTCTTTTAAAGAAGCTAATACCCGTGTCTCATATTTTGGCAATTTGGCTATGCATACTACAGAAATAAAAACTCTATCATACCTTCGCTCTAGAAAATAACGAAATAAAAATATGAGTACTCTTAAAGAATTGTTGAAATAGATAAACCTACAGATTAAGGAAAATTAATATCAATCTTTTAAAATGTAAGCATTTGTTGTTCAAAAGTAACATGAGTTATTCCTTGCCGTGAATAACGCACCCAGATTTCTCAAGATAAAGTTTTAGCATTAATTAAGAAATAGCAAATAAGAGTTTAAATAATAAATATTGATCTAAAACCTAAATATTAAATTGCTATTCAGTTCAATCAAAATTTAAACGGAAAGAGCATGCACGTCTACAATATTTTAAGATAGTTTAGCATTACTGGAAATCCGAATATTTAAGATTTGTTACTTAGTAATTCTCTATTACAAGTCCGCATATTATTTCTAATTTCCCCGTGATTTGTTTATTCCTGGGAAGCACTTGTGTATATAAGGTATTTCTCCTGCCTTCTTCGCATGCCTCCATAGTGTAGTGGTCAGCACGCTCGACGCGTAACCGAGAGGTCTGTGGTTCGATTCCTGGTGAGGGCAGTGCTCATTTTTAATCACTCCTGATTCCGAAATAATGCTAATGTCTCTGCAACTGGCACCCGAACTAAAAAAGCGGTGGATGATGATTCTCCATCACCTTGATTTGGCCATTCGGTCCCCAAATCCCAGTTGCCCTTTAAAAGGGGGAGTATATAAGGCATTTCTCCCGCCTTCTTCGCATGCCTTCGTAGTATAGTAACCGAGACAAAGAAAGTCAATGTAAAGAATGAAAGGTTCCATTGACGTTATATAAACCAGTGTGCCATTACGCCACTAAAATGCGGAGGGAAAATTCGCCAAGGGATTTGGCGACCGGAAATTGAGGAACACCAGTTAAGAAACGTTCTTTAATAAAACGTTTCTTTTTTGAAGTTTCGCGATAAATTAAACTTCGATTTTCTCACTTTTTTGGCTCAAAATAATTAATCCATTAATTAATTCACTTGCGCGAAAAAATGTTTTCTTTTTTTTTAAAGTTTAAAGAAACTTAAAACGATATTCGGTTTATGAACTCTTGATAAATTGACCTTCGAACTTCGAGGAAATCTTCGAGCTTTGGTGCTTTGGAGACAGATATTTCACTTACCCTCTGCGTTGGGACGGAGCCACTTGGAGTCTTTCTATTGCGGAGAGGTTTTCTTTCTTAACAATACATATTCCTTGTCCGAGAGGTCCGTGGTTCGATTCCCGGCGAAGATGTTATTCATTTTTCAGGTCTGCTGCTTCCTAAATACCTAATGTCTCTACAAGTATTTATGAACAAAAAATTTAAAAAGACGTGTTACGAATGAATGGGAAAAGCATATTACTGTTATTATTTGCTTTATATTTTACTAAAAATAATGTAATATTACATTTTACAGAAATAACTGGACTGCTCGGAAGAAGAAAAATCTCATCGAATTTGCTGGCTGCATAGGTGGTTTCGTTTTTTTTTTTCCATATGTATTATAAGTAAGAGCTATTTTCCGGCAGAACATTCTCCAAGAAAGTATATTTTCATTCTCTTACGCAATCAATTCTCATTTGTTTTGTAAGGTTCATTTAAATAAATAAATGTGCAAGCAGGAGAATATCGCGAAGTCAAGGTTGCTTAAGAATATCCTTTGCAGAGAAAGACTTGGACGGCTTTTTCTTTAAATAGGCTTCCAAAAACGCATCTCTACCTTTATGCAGATAGTTCCGTGAGCGTTGTCATATATATCTAATAAAAAAGTGCTGCGAGAAGTTAAACATCGTCAATTGCATTGCTGTGTTGCACAAGAATATCCGTTACGGAGAGCGTTAAATCACAAAATCCGACTAGAAGAATTTCCGCTATAAAACTGCATAACATTCATTGATATTATTAAATCTAAAAACTTTCTCTTCTTTGTGTAATTCGAAGTAAAAGGAAGATTTGATTGTGTATATTAACTCATATATGCTCGTCTTTATAAATAATTCGGAGTGAGGAACTCCTGCTACGATATTCTCTATTTACAACGAAACAGCAATACTCGAATTTTAGGTCCGTATTCCAAAAAAAGAAGAAAAAAAAAGAACAAAAAGAACAAAATAAAGAAACAATGAAAGAAAGAAAAAGTTAGCCTTTTGTCTTGTACTTTTGACTAACGCTTTCCCAAACATCTCATTTTATTTATGCATTCCATGAACACATGCTGTTCCTTTTTCGTAGGATGCATTTCCTATTTTTGCCAAGCATCTTGAAAATTTAATAATCTTCGGATTTTGATTTGTGCCCTCTTTTCGATTGCTTGGGCATAAAACAGTATTTTTGAGTAAAATGTGGCAAGCAAAATATTAGCATTACCAAGCTATACCAGTAAAATAATGATGTAGGTATATATATAAATACATATATGTAATATTTTTGCTGGTAGCACAGGAATGACAAAGCTTGGCAGTCACTACATACAGTCCGGGCGTTATTGTGGCGGAGTAAAATGCAGCAGAATGATGAAGCAGAAAGATTTAGCTTTTAGTTCCACATCTTTATTTTATTCCCACTGCGAATCATTTCCTTTAGATGGAATTTTCTAACTCACATATTTAACAATAGTTTAAATTAAATGAGATTAAATTTAGGCTTTCTACGTACTAACTGTTCTAACAAAGAAAAAAAAGGTTTCAAGAGTAGCAGAGATAGAAGAAAGCAATCTTACGAAAACTGGAGCGTATTCGGTATTTATACAGCGGTTATATAACATGCCAGAATGTTCTCGAAAGCACTGGTCTAGGGGGAAGATCCTGAAATTACGGAAAGTTAATTATAGGTTGCATTGAGAAAAGCCACCGTATGTTTTTAAATTTTACATATATATATATATGTATGTAAAAGGTATGTGTATATATATATATATATATATATATATATGTATGTATTATAATTAAAGGGAAATACGTCTATTAAAATTTTAAATTAAATTAAGAGAATTATAATTTCGTTATTTTTAAAGTAACATTAATTTTTTAAAAAATTAAAGTTTAGAATATTTTTTTGTAAGTATTAGATACAAAAAGTCAAACTGGTATGGAAAAATTGCTTTATTGTCAATGGCCAATAGTAGTGGATATGCATAAAATTGAGATAAGAATGTGTTAATGATAATTAAAGTTATGTAAAGAAAATTATTTAAAAATGAACAACCGATAGGATAGTGAAATAATACTGACTGTTTAAGGGGAAATAGCCTATTCAATCGTTTAATCGTTCAAACATCCTTCAATCGTCCAAACAATCGAAACCTTCAATCATTCAAACATCGTGTTTCGTCCTTGCTATGCATATGTAAATCGAAAGTAGAAAGGAAATTGAATGTAAATACTTAATTCCCCAAATTTAGCATACTCATATGTATATCGAAAACTCCCTTACACGATGTAAATTAATTTAAATTATTTGAAGCGACAAACCTTATTTAAATGCAAATATACTTTTAGGACAAAATGTAAATATTGAATCAATGAGATGAGTAAAACATGTAAAAATAAAAAATTATAATGTAAATGTACATAAAAGTATAGGTAACATATCAAAAATATTCAGTTAAATGAAATGTTAAATTTAAATTAATTAGGCCAGAATAATTTTCTTAATA